>VZSZ01012036.1:310597-443053 GCA_013398815.1 Ibidorhyncha struthersii
TGCTTGACCAATCTGATAGCCTTCTGTGATGTTATAACTGGTTGGCTGGATGAGGGGAGAGCCATAGATGTCATCTACCTTGACTTCAGCAAGGCTTTTGACACTGTCTCCCATAACATCCTCATTAGGAAGCTGAGGAAGTGTGGGCTAGATGAGGAGACGACGAGGTGGATTGAGAGCTGGCTGCGTGACAGAACTCAGAGGGTTGTGATTAATGGAGCAGTGTCAAGTTGGAGGCCTGTAACCAGTGGTGTTCCCCAGGGGTCAATACTCGGTCCAGTCTTGTTCAATATATTCATCAGTGGATGAGGGGACAGAGTGTATCCTCAGCAAGTTTGCTGATGATACCAAGCTGGGAGGGGTGGCTGATACTCCAGAGGGCTGTGCTGCTGTCCAGCGTGACCTGGACAGGCTGGAGAGCTGGGCAGAGAAGAACCTAATGAGGTTCAATAAGAGCAAGTGTACAGTCCTGCACCTGGGGAGGAAGAATGCTGGGCACCAATATAGGTTAGGGGTGCATCTGCTGGAAGGCAGTTATGGGAGAAGGATCTGGGGGTCCTGGTAGGTGGTAAATTATCCATGAGCCAGCAATGTGCCATTGTCGCCAGGAAGGCCAATGGAATCCTGGGCTGCATAGGGAAGAGTGTGGCCAGTAGGGCAAGGGAGGTCATTCTCCCTCTCTACTCTGCACTGGTGAGCCCACAGCTGGAATACTGTGTCCAGTTCTGGGCTCTCCAGTTCAAGAGAGACAGGGAACTACTGGAGAGAGTCCAGTGTAGGGCAACAAAGATGACTGAGGGATTGGAGCATCTCCCTGATGAGGAAAGGCTGAGAGAGCTGTGACTCTTTAGCCTGGAGAAGAGAAGACTCAGGGGAGATCTTATTATTGCTTATAAGTATCTAAAGAGTGGGTTGCAGAAGGATGGAGCCAGACTCTTTTCAGTGGTTCCCAGTGACAGGACAAGGGGTGAGGGGCAAGAGTTGGAACATAGGAAGTTCCATTCAAACACAAGAAAAAACTTCTTTGCGGTTAGGGTGACAGAGCACTGGAACAGGCAGCCCAGGGAGGTTGTGGAGTCCCCCTCTCTGGAGATTTTCAAGACCCGCCTGGATNTCAAGACCCACCTGGATGCAGTCCTGAGTAATGTGCTCTAGGCAGTCCTGCTTTAGCAGGGGAGTTGGACTAGATGATCTCCAGAGGTTCCTTCCAAGTCTGAAAATTCTGTGATCTGTAATACATCCCAAGTGTTGTGGGTTAGGCCAAACCGGCCATTGGGCAAGTGACAGATGCTTCCCCCAACCCCTCTTCTAAGAGAGAGGCAGAGGAGGGAAAAGGAGACTAATGAGTTTAGAAGGAACTAAATTACTTTAATGAAATATTAATAATAAAATAAAAAGGAAATAATCAAATATATACAAAACCATATCAAACTCCCAGGATGACAATTGTGTCACCGGCTGGCACTGGGCAAGTCCTAGAGTGGACTCAGTGATGGACAGGAACTGGATTCTGGATCTGGATTCAGGATCGGGATCAAAGGCAGATGAACAGAGTCCTTGGACATCGGCCATTGAAGAAAGAGGGCTGACCCTTTGATCCCTCAGCTTTTATACTGAGTATGAGCCAGATGGGGTGGAATACCCTGTTGGTCAGTTTTGGGTCACCTGTCCTGTCCGCTCCTCCCCATAGGTGCGACCCATCTACGCTTTTCTGCTTCTGACCCTCCAGTGGGGCAAGTAACAAAGTTATCTGGCCTTGGGTGTTACAGCAATAAGCATAAGGAAGAGCCTCTCTGCATACCATCCCTTGGCATCAACTATAAACATAAGTCTTACCACTCTGAGAGCGAACAGTTTCTGCACAGTATGCTATTAATTTCAGTAGTTAGAAGAGGCCCAGCTAAGAAGCAAAGTTACTGAAATAAATTGGTTCTGTTTTACCTCAAACCAGGACAGCAAGAAGATGACAGCTGCCATACTGGATCAGACAAAAAGTCTATAGCCTATGTCCTCTTTCTGATACCACCAAATGCTAATGCTTAACAAGAAATACAAAGATATGACAAGTTTCTATCTTATTTCTCCAAGAGCTCTCCTTGCCTTCAAATATTCAGGGACTTAAAGATTGAAGGCAAGAATAGTTTCTATTTATCTGCTAATCTTCAATAGATTTTGCCTCTCGTGAGTTTTCTTGCCTCCCTGTGAACACATGTAAACTCTTAATATCCACAACAAAAAAGTTATTCACATAAATGTTTATCAGAGTTGTTGCTGTGAAGAGAAATTATGATTGATTACCCGTTACTTTCTTTTTGTCTTACAGCAAGATATGAACCCAACTAGTAGCTTCCTGCTCCTTCCTGTGGGACTGCTTTTTCGCAGGGGGGCCAATTAAGCATGCAGTAGAAGAACCATTATTTTTTTTATTTTAATAACATTAACCTCCATGTTTCAAAATCTGATTTTAGTTTTCTGCTCTGAAGTAAATTCCTTCGTATGTATCACTATGCAATACAAGGATTGACATACTCATTAAAGGTTGAGGGAAGAAGCTGCCAAGCAGCTCTGATTAACTGTGTGATAATATGCATGAAGTTTTACAAATTATACAAATATTGAAGTAATTGATTGCCATAAGTCTATACCCAACCACAGTATGGCTTGGTTTGCATTACCGTCTCAAGGAAATGGAATGGCATGCGTTTCACAGATTAACCAAATTTCCCTCTTAATGCAGAGGAAATACTGGTCCACAGTCAGAAAAAGACTAAAGAAGGCGAAAATATTTCACAAAAAAATAGGACACAGGATAGAATACAGATGCAAGTGTTCACTCTTGATACAGAAGAAACAAAAAGTTAATATAATCATCTAGATGCTAAAAGTTTTTTATGTAGGGTAATCATTGAAGAGAGAGCTATTTTCTTATACAGGGGGTCAACCTCAAAAAGTTAGTGTGAAGCACTAGCCACTCTAAAAAGGCAAAATAAGATGTGCTGATAATGCTAGAGAAATCTGGCAAAGCTATTTAATATCCTTGAAACTGTTCAAAATGTTGGTGTGCATTTGAATGTTTATGAGACTGGCTTTTATTGTAGTTGGAGAAAAAGCTTTTAATTTCAAGCATATTAGTGATATTTGTTATTCAGTTTTAAGAATCTACTGACGGGCTAGTAACACAAGTAGTAGTATCTAATTTTTATATTCTCATAGTATTTATAAATGCAGCTGAGAAGCAACATGATTGCAAAGAATGAAGTTTTATATCTTTATGTTGTATGACTGTGTATATATATAGCCAAATATGTTTGCCTTTGTGTGTAAGTAAACTGTTTATGGACAATATCTAGATTTTAAGGACAAAGAGAGATTGATATGATATCCTTTTAGTATTAAATTAGCCAAATATAAAATTCAAAATGAGATTACTAGAAAGGAAGACATTTATTGTTGCCAACGATTCCGAGTGTTAAATAGCAGTGTGTCATTTGCAATATCACATTAGAATTTGAAAATTTTTTACCTGCTGACTCTCAAATTATTATAACAGAAAAGGGTTAACAAAAATACATTTTGTTTTTATGCATTTGTGCTGTATACTTGACAGCATTTCTTTGTACACAGATTTATTTCCTGTTTGGTTGATGATCAACAATAACTTCTGTTTTGCACATTGATGTATAGCTGCTTTGTGTCCATGAAGGTGTTCTGGCTAGAGGTCAGGCCCTACCAAAGTTAGCTCTGAGTCTCAAGCAAAATCAAAGCTGCAGACTAGTATTTCAGAAGTTAGTGTCATCCAGCATATTTTGGATGGATTCCATCAATCTTTACCAAAGAACCAGCAAAACATCAGCAGAGGAGGAAACCATTACTTAAAATAAGAAAAGGAACAAATCAAAACGCGCTACTTGGAAAGCATTCTTTTAAAAATGTGTAAATACTTGATTATTTTTTTTTAATGCCATAGAACTAGAAAAAGAACACAGTGAAAATTTGCTCTAACATAGATAGGTGACTTCCAACATTATTTTTTTTTTCTGGACTGCACTACCACAGACACACACAAGATAAAAAATAACCCGGGGAAAACACTGCAACAGCCTACTCTTGTGAACTGCAGTTAGCAGTGGTGCTCTTGCCTGAGAAACTTCAGATGATGATGTGCTTAAAGCATGAGGTAATATTTCAAAACTACTGATAATCTATGATGATGCATCTTGTGCTGCTTGTACTTCTAAAGCTATTACTTCTTTCCAGACCTTTGATTCCTTGAATAAGTAAAACCAGAGCTTTCAAAGAGTAAACAGGTTCCTAATGAAAGGCATATAAACACATTCATTTCTTACTCCTTTAGCAGGACTAGGGGCAACCAAAGATGGTTCTCTGGGTTGCTAAAATAACACAGACCTTTTTTTAACCTACAAATGACTACTTGGAATCCACCACAGGCTGAACTTACTAACATCTGACACTCATGCTGTGGCCAGGTATGCGTAATGCCAAAGTATGGTGCCAGTAGAGTACAAAGATCAAAAGATACATACTCAGCTGCTATAGGCTGGCAGACACTGGAAAAGTTTTGATTTACTCCAGCTGAGGATTTGCCCCCCAGGCTCAAACCAGGTTGGAAATGAACCTACCTGTTTCAGTTCTAGAGTCCCTGTTAATGTGAGCACACTTAGGCTTTGATCTTAGAGTAGGACTCCTAAAAGTTGGAGTTGCTATCAATTGCTTAGGACCCTGTTCTAGGCAAAGATTGCAGTTCACTATCAAGTTAGGATATTTCATTATACTGATGTATTTTGATTGGATTGCTGTCTATTTGAAGTAACTGCCTGTTCCTGTAGAACAGTTGCATTTGTCATATCCGATTTTGACGTTTCATCCAAGGATCCAACCACCAAGTAGCTGAAGTAGATCAAATTGGGCGCTCAGTTTTGCACCTCTCCGTGGTACTGTAACGGTTTTCCCTTACGATTGATTGAAAGTCGGATTATCCACATGCATCCTGATCTACTCATAGCCAGCCTCTTCAAGAGTGTATGGAGTCACCGAGCAGAATCATGTGTTTTCCAATAATATTGAGTCCCAGCTTAGAGGAAAGCTTTATTTTTCTAAGATAAGCCATCTTGGATTTGTCTGTATTAAAATGTAGTTTGATTGTGCTTAACCTGTATGAAGTTATCTTGGTTGTGGTATCATTGTGGCTGCTGCTTACCATCCTGTTAAACCTGGAGAAATTTGTAATATTTGATCATAATTTTGGATAGTGGTTTGACTAACTTTTCCAGAAAAGTCCCCATTGGTTGATGAGGGATGTCACCAAGAAGAATTGGGATGACCCTTTCTTCTCTTTTGACCATACATTTCTGCAGTCTGCTACCATACTATGTTTGGGAGTATATTTGTATCTACTCTGCATTTATTAGGCAAGTGAAAGGGAACAAGGGAATGTCATTTGTACATAGGCAAGAAAAATGGATTAAAAATATCTCAAGAAAAGTTTGTATTCATTTGCTACTAAAGATAAAATCATATTCTAAGTTGTCCCATGCAGCAATTCCATTAGCTTTTTTAATTTGATATTTAAACACACTGTAGCAATGCAAAACTGCGTATTGAAAAGATCCTAAACACATAACTCAGTAATTAATAGAGTAACATCTTTAGGATACTAAAAATTGCTGCAGGGGAAACAAAACTTAGAGATCTGGGGAGGTTCCCTTTTCCATGGAGAATATTAAAGGCTTGGTGCACATTTGCTAAGCATCTAAGAATGTAATGAGTATTCCAAAAATACAGATTTGCAAAACCAGCTTTATTTGAGCTCTCATTCACACCCTTGCCAGTTTCTTTTTAAAAATAACCTTTTCATTAAAATGACAGACACATCATGACATATCTAGCAAGGGAGCTGCAAAGCTCTTAAAGAAGGGTTGGACTATACATGCCCAAACAGACGTAAAGTCTAAAGCAGTAAATCGTATAGGCTGTGTCTCAGAGTTACCTAGTATAACTAGAGAAGTGTTTTGACCTTTTTTAAGCAAAGCTGGGATTGTAATCCAGTTGCGAATCATCTGTTAAAACTGCAGAAGACAGCCAGATGTCATTGAGTGTGAGTGTGTGTCTTTGCACACTACAGAACAGTTTAGCAAAATCCTTGGCTGCAGCTGATTAGAAGGAAAATTCCTCGCCATTTGTTCTAGGAATAACATGATTTTTCTAAGGGTTCAGTTTTGTGGAAGAAGGGCCTGAAAATACTTTTCATGTTTTAAGACGTACAAAATAATTGTTCTCAATACTGAAGTCTTTATTTTACTTATGTTCTCTCTGTTCACATGACCCTCTGCCTTCTTGAGTTTCTTATTAAACTTTGCAGCTTATTTAAACACAGAGGTTGAGGAGCATGTGGGAATATTCCTTTTTAGCTTTTGATGTGTCGGTAGATGGGATCATTGTAGTTGCTGAAAATGTGCATGTGGAGTATCGCTGTATGCTCACCTACCTATGGGATTGCATATGTATTTCTGTTCCTGTACTTTAGGCACAAGTTTATGGCCAAGTTTACCCAGATCCAACTAATCTTAGAGGAAATAACCTAGACATGGAAATTAAACTTTCCTTCCCTAAAAGCTGTAGTGAAGGACCTAGTTCGCAGCCTACTTGCATGCAAAGCTTGAAAGGTTTCCTCTCAGTCCTTTCTGAGTTATTGGTGAATAGGAGGGAAAAAAAAAAGTATTACCTTGCTGGAAGAATATACTTTTCCCACTCCTCAGTTAATCAGATATGGCAAGGGGGAGGTGTATTTTGTTTTTTTTTTTTTTAAAAAAAACAATCCTCATCTCTGGAATGATGAGACAAAGCAAAGAAGTTTCAGTACAGATGATAGTTTAAGTGTGGGGGGGAGTTGAAGCATGTAAAATGAAGCTGGGTGAAAGACCGAATATCACTACAACTATGGGTTCAGCTGAGAGGAATCTATAATAAAATACTGTTACCGAATATTTAAGCATTCAAATGATCTTAAAAATCTCACTAGGAAATAAAAAGGAAATTTGCTGAGCACTTTTGCTGAAAACCTACATAACACTTTCAAACTCTGCAGGGGTTCTGAGTCAGAGCTGTGCCAGATAACCATTTCTCTTAGTTAATAGTAGGTTTGACAAAATTCTGCATATTCCCATTCAAGAGTTGGATTTTGACATAAACTTTTCAAAATTCTTTCAGGACAAATATTATTCAACTCACAAACAAAGCAATTTCAAAAATGTGCTTGCCTTTGTGAATGGCCTCTGTGTGTATGTATACGTAGATTGATTACAGGTGTATATGTACCTTTTTTGCGGTTATCTGCTGACAGCTTCAAGCAAAATGTGCATTAATTTCTTAAACAGAAAATTAACCTATGCACTTTCTACTTAAACATGTACAAACAAACAGAAGAAAATAGGTGTTCATAACTTCTTCTGGAAATCAATCTATAAACTGAACCAAACACGTAGATGGGAAGCAAAAGATGTGAATTCACTACTTCTTTTGGTCTGCTTTATTTGAAAGTGCTGTAAGGAACAAACTGTCCTGCATTTTGATGCTAATATGACGTGCTAATCGCTGGAAAAGGTGATTCTGGTTTTGTTCAGGGTTTATGAATAAAGGGTTATTGTTGGAAATGGCTCATTTACTCTGTATGTGCCTGAGACAGAAAGTCTGAGTCCTCTGAAGCTTTTGTAAATACACGTTGCAGAATCTTCCCAGACTGAGATGTTTGCCTGTTTGTAGTTGGCTAATCCAGAAGTGGTTCCCTGATAAGGTTAATGCCCAGTTAATTGCTCCTAGCCTTGACATACAGTTTAATTGCTACTTGGCCAACATATGTTTGTTGCTTGCTCTGTGTAGAATTTTAGCGGATGTAGTGCTGCAAACCACGAACTGGTGGAGGGCAAACAAAATAAATACAGTATTTTATGTTCTTTTAATTCAGGGCCAAGTGGATTTGGATGAAGTGTTTATTTAGTTTGCTGGCTGCTTCAGATGCTGTGGCATATTGATTCCTTTTATTACTAGCAGCCATTTAACCTGACCTCCCTCAGATCCAGTATTTTAAAAGCCATAAATTTTAACTTATGAGCAAGGACTGAAATGCTGTGAAAGCCTTTTTATTAGCAGAGCTTTGCCTTACTCCATGTCACCCATGGCAACAATATTTAGAGCATCTTAAATTAGAGCAGCTGTTGGGCAGTTTGGTGGTGGGGGTTTAGCAATAAAGAGAGTGCATAAATATCTCAAGCATGTAGGATTCACTGATTACAGTGTGGGCAGGTGTACAAAAGCAATGCCATTATTAGCAAAAGCTATCCTTTTTCCAGGTTATTTTGTTAAAAATCTAGCTTTGTTTATTTCCTTAGTCTTAATGTTCACAGATAAGGAAAAGCACACACAAAGGGAGTGTTTTATATAATTTGGTTTTTAATTGCAAGTTAAATTGGTGATATTAAAATGTATTTTTCTTTGTTGCCGTTGCTTGGCTTTTCTTTTACAATAGTCATCTTCCTTGTTGTTGCAATAGCCTAAATTAATCCCCGAATGATGCTTAAAGCAATCTTTAACTTGCAGCTTATAGGAGTGTTTGTAAAAATGTGTCCAGGCCAAAACTTGATGCATAAAAATGACATACCCCTTTTTTAAAAGAAAATAATTGTGAATAAAATGATTGATACGAGAGAATTTCTTTCTGCATTCACATGTAAAGAACTCAAAAAAAGCTTTGAATTAGCGAAGAAAACAGAAAGCTTAATATGAACTTTTGGCATCCTTTTAATTTGTTATTTCTGTTTTAAATTAGTCATTTTTAAAAATATGATTTCAGGCTTGATGACTAAGATTGAGTAATAATTCAGCAGCTTCTTTCAAAACAGGCTTAAGGCTTAACAAAATAGATCATAACCATGCATTTAATCTAAGTATTGGCTTGCTTGCATCTGTTCTGCTGCTGAAGAAGTTTCCTCCTCTGTCCCACAGGTCAAAGGTAAGGTAACACTCTAGATGTTAGCCTCATACCATTAAAAGTGACTTTGTTTAAATATTAGTGCAGGGACTCTCACTTCATGTTAAACTTTGGCCTGGGAACAAAAATGTTGGTTTAGTTTGAGAAGTGTAATTTATATCAATTAATCTCAGAAAGTGTCACATTTCCCAATCTTTTAAAGCTGGATTGAAATGTTTGACCTTATCAGAGGGTGGGTGTGGAAGGAACAGTAAAGCAATCAGAGGGCACTGAAATTTTTTTACTACTACTCAATTGCAGACTGCTCAGTTTACAAGGTGCCTGAAATCACTGGGGAATCACATTTTCTAAAAACTGGACTTTTTCCTGTCTGCTGTGCTTTTCCTATAGCTTTTTTCCTCTAGCGGGTTGTAACAGCTATATCTAAAATCAATTTGATATACATATATATCCTTGGGGAGCTTTGTAGAAGGTCAGGTACCTTAATTTATACTGGGACCTGTTTGAAGGGCAAGAGCTTCAGTTCGCACTAACTAGATAGTGAACACTAGCCTCCTGGAGGAGTAGGGATTCAAACGCTTAGGAAAACTTTTCACTGGGTGCAGAGCTATACTGTGAAGTGGAAGGTTATGTGAGAGGTTAAACTAGTGAAACCAAATGAAGACGACTAATTATTTCAACAGATAACATCAGATGTTCTTTTGTGCAAAGACAGGCTTGGATGCATTTTGTCCAACTTTCAGCACTAACCTACCAAATGCATATACCATTTCTCTGAGTACTTTTGCTTGAACCTCTTTCTTTTGCTCCTAATTCTTAGCTTTAATATTGTTGCACTGTGAATCTTACTAGCATTTTTGAGACATTTAATGCTGTACATATTATTCTTTTTGAAATATTAACACGTTTTTGCAGTGTTGTTGTTTGTTAGTGATAAGACTATAGAAAACAGTGACACCAGCATACATTTCTAAGATGACAGTAGTGCATTTTTGCCTCTTGCCTAAGGTCTGCCTTATTCCAAGCCTTTCCTCTTCAGTTGGCTAAAGCTCAGTGTACCTTCTGGGCTACAAATGGTGAACTGCCATTATTCATAGCTGAAATTGCAGTTTGTGCAAATATGGGCTAAATTGCAATCATTATATGTAGTAAAATAGATTGAAATATCTGTAAATCTGAAGACTGTAGCTGGATCCTTTAATCAGAGAACTTGTTAAATTCTCCCATGCTTTGATTTCTCTTCCTTAGATTTTTTTTTTCTGTCAGGTGTGGGTTTATCTGTGTTCAGTATTCCTGCTTCTGATGAAGCAGGTATAAAATGAGCAAAACGATACATGTTGTCTTTAATATGTGAGTGCAAGTTAGTGGTTTTTCTCTTGTTTTTTATCAAGCCCTTCATAATCTTTTCTATGCTACCTATATAAACGAATACTGAAGAAAAGGCTACAGTATGATTAAGGTTATTCTACAAAAATGCCCTATTAAAGCTTTTCAATTTGAAAATCACAAACTAAATGATGTAATGACTTTCAAATTCCTCCTTCCTAAATCATTCTTTGCATTGAATCGATTGATGATTGAGGAAGTATCTGAATATAAAAATATAAGTGAGGAAAAAAAATCCTTTGCAGTTGTGCATACTGTGAATCCTACCACAAAGAAATGAAACTGCACTAAACAAAATGGTTCAGAAAGAATTGAACATGATTTAATTTAAGTCACCATATCATGTTGCAGCCCTGTGGGTAAGAACCATGTATGTCTACCTATTCTCTGATGTTTATGGGACATGGAGATTGGTAATAAGGACAAATGTTTTATCTTTTGACGTTAAGCTTATTAAAATAAACACTCAGTTTTCACTTTATACACCAATTTATTTAGAGGTAAATTTCCAAAAGGAGCTAAGGGGAGAGTAAAGCAGTCAGGTCTTACTGTCTTGTCTCTTGCCTTTTGTATCTTTGGGCATCTTTCACTTCGGTAACAGATCTGGTTCATTCTTATACAAAAGGTTTCCCTACAGCAGGGGATATATTTTGACTAAATTTTGCTGAGGGTCCTATTTTACCAATCTGATACCTATATCATTTGATCCTGTACAACAGAAATCCTGCTTTTTCCTTCCTGAGTTAAAGTTGGAGTGTTTCTGAAACCATGCTTGCTAGCCTCACCTCTGCAGGGGCAATGTAAGGTTAACAATACATTAAAAACCCAAACATACATGTGATCTGTGAATTGATTCAATTTTGAAAATCATGGGAACGTGTATGTATCAAACAATATTTTGAATGTACCCCAATTCCTTTAGAGAAGAAATAACTATAGAGTGAGCAGTTAGATAAGTTAAGTTGGGGTAGGCCCGAGTTCAGTGCGGCTCAGTTGGGCATCATGAATGTTACCCAAGGTGTATGTCCCAAGCAGAACAGGCACTGCGCTCTAGCTGCTTCCTGAGAAGCTGTTGACATATCTCACTCTGAGTCCTGCCACAAAAGAAGTCAGCATTGGTGTTTCATGAACAGTTTGCCTGCTAAAAGATCTCACGTGCTATCTCCATTATCCCAGTACCCACAGGGTAGAAGGCTCATCGGTTTCATAACTGTTTTCTCTTCCCTGGTAGCACATGCACCTCTGCCATATGCAATACAGTAGGAACGAGGAATGTGTGTGCTTCGGGCTCCAGTATATACAGATCCAGACTATTTATAATCTATTACAACTTTGTGTTTATTCCAGTTTCTCAGTCTCAGTGACACTTTCCCTTGTTTTTTTTCTTCATGACTGGTTTTTACCTCGCTATGTCTTTCCAAATGTAAATAGCAAATTAGTCTAGCTCACACAAATATGTTCCTCTAAATAGTCTTCTTTAGGCATATTCATATAGTTTCAGTTTTCAACAAGAATCATTATCTAGAAAGTAAAATCAGTGATAAATATATCAAATGTTTACTGTTTAGGGTGTCTTAGGAGTTGTATTTCATTTAGAGTGGCAGTGATTCATGGCTTCTCTTCAATTCCCCTTTCTCTACACGTGTCTTTGGGGTGGCTTGCATTGCCCACAGCACTGTGTCATTTGTTTCCCTTTGATTTTCATGACTGACATCTCGCTTTTGGCATGTTTCCTTCTGCTGGGCTATAAAATAAGAAGGGAATGTGCAGATGTGGGAAAAAGAGAACCCTGGAAATACTTGGAACTAATAATAATAGTAATAAAAGAACAGAAAGAGGGTTTGCTTTTACTAGTACATTAAGAAAAAAATCTGTGGTAGCCATGTTGGCATTGAGCAGAAAATGAAGGTAGGTGTAATAACATCTTTCAGTTAAAGGATGATCAGTTACAGATATCATCTAGGAACCTGCAACTCAGTTTCAGCCAGTCGTAGGCAGGTACTGATGTCAGTTGTTGTTTGCTCTCATAAATTCAGTATTCAAAATAAATTTGTATTCAAAATCTGGATAGGGCTGGACATGTACACACACACATATACATACACCACCACCACCCCCGGAAATGCCCGTTAATAACTTGTAAAAGAAGAGAGGCGTTTTTTGTTGTTTATTTGTTGGTTTGGGGTTTTTTTTACCCATGAGGAAAAATTAATGTTTTCAGTCTTATGGCAGNTCTGGTACTTGTTGGTTACTGAGCCTTGCGCATTTCTCTATAAAGCATCTGGTAATAGATGCTGGCTGTGAAGCAAGGGGACTGGTCGCCCTGCTTAGGGAAACTCCTCAGCTCCAGTATCTTTAGTTGTGCACTAATATGTGGTTGCTGCAGCCTTACAATGAAAGAAAAAAGGAATAAAAGCTGAATTGCAAAAATATGAAGTTCTCATTGAAAACCCTGGTGAGAATGTCCAAGGATATAAACTCCTTGACTGAATGTTCCCCTTCTTAATGAGTTTCCATTGCTATTAGTGTCATAAGTAAGAAAAAATTCAATTATTTTTCACCTGGGTTCAGATGCTTCTTCACCAGTGGATTTTCATGGTAATAGTGAGAAACTTCCAATGTTGCCAGTGAAATTTCAGGCTAAATTATTACAGTCTTAGAAAGGAGCAACTAAATGCTTAGTACTAATCTGTGCCTAAAGGTTCTCAGTAAGTTTTTTAATAAATGAGGACACCTTTTAAATGGTAGAACACAGGAAGATCACAGATGAAATTTAACTTTCTTTGCCTGTTATGGAAAAATATAGTTAATTTTGCCATTTTATACTGTTCTTTAAGATAACACATTATTTGATGATGTTAGGCAATGAAATGACCATAAGCCAATTCCATTTCTTTTGGGGACATTAGAAAAAAATAATCATTTTTCTAAGGTGGTGATGTTCTGAATTTACTTGGTAGCTAAAGAGTGCTCCATTTAGTTTCTTTTTTCCTCTTTTTAGCAGCAGAGTGAAAATACTACATGAAAGTCACTGTAAGTGTTCTCTTTAAAATATCAAAAAAATGGAAGTTATTGCTAGTTATTACCAAAATTACTTTCTCAGGGGGACTTTCACGTTAGGACAAAAAAGCAAAATAAAGACTATTTATACAGAAAGAAACATACTTTGCCAATAAGTCTGAGTTTTGCATGCAATTGTTTAAGGCAAGTATTGGACAAAGAAGCTTCTCTTGGTGACCCTCGCTGAACTAGATAGTATGTGACCAGGTACCTAAAAACTGTCGCAGTGCGTGCAGGGCAAACTGCAGCGAGGCTGAGCAGACAGCTCGCTTTTTGCTGCATGGAATGTTTGAGTGTGTCGCTCCAAACCTTAGGTGTTGGTTTGGATATTCTTAGGAATGGCCTTCATATGTGAAGCGTAGTCTTCCAGTCCAAGTAATTGGCTTTGCTTTATGTAAGACAGGCTCTAACCAGCATTTAACCTAAGACTTTTTTTTCCAGGTAATACAGCTTAAGGCACTAATTTAATGTAGTACAGCTGGTACTGGGTTGTGTAGATAAACACCTTTGTGCTGGCTTTTGACACAGCTGTTTCAGGTAGCTGCTGTAGCCTGGAAATTGGCATGGGCTGCACAGCCTTCCCGAGCCATGGCCACCAGCTGATCCCTGTGTCCAAGCAGTGGCTCTTGGCAGCGACCTCCCTGTCCGCTTCCTTGCAGATGCTGTAGTCGCCATTACACCGTCCCCCCCCCCAGCAGATACCACTCCTGGAAGGCTCAGTGGGGGCTGGGTGGGTGCCTGCTGCCCGCAGAGGTGGGAGCCATTGCCCGTGTCAGGCCTTTGCCCCGGCAGCCCTCAGCACAGGCCTCTGCCCCGGCCTGGCCGAGAGCTGTGCCTTCCCTCGGCTGCTGCGGCCCGCCGCACTCTGCCAGATTGGCCACGGTGCTGACCTCTCCTCTGCAAAAGCAGCCCATCAAAGCTGTTTGCTGACGGAAAAACAAGAAAGCTTTTTCTCTGCTGATCACAGTGGCTTTCACAGTGCTTATGCTTCCCTTGGTTTTGCTCCTCCTCAGCCTGAGACAGGCACCACAGTACCTCTTATTAATGCACAAGTTTTTAGTGATTTTAAGCACCTTTGTGTTGTATGCAAGTCCTTGCTCTAACTCCGGTTTACGCTTGCTAATTTGGCAATAATGGTAGTCTCCAGAATGGCAATTAGTGAACAAAAAAAGGTTGCACTGTGTGACCAAGCAACCAGGCTTCCCTTAAACTTGTTTGTCTCCACACCCCACCACCTTATTTTCAGCTACATATTAGTCTGCAGGTAATGGAAGTGTAAACTGCTTTCTGTAGATACTACTGATGAGTCTCTATTTGGTGCCAGCTCTTAGCTTTTTTCCTTTTAAGAATTCACTGATGACTCAGAAATACTTGCACCCAAGGATTGCTAAAATCACAGTGTACAGTACTAACATATGTCTTTTGTGTGATCCTTGAATCTCTTCAGGCTTAACAGTGTATGGACATGTATGTGGAGGTCTTCTGTTCTTATATTCTCCTGTCGCTTGTGTTAGTATCACTTAAAAGTTGAACACAAAAGCATTTGTGTTCTCAAAGACAGAAGACATATTGCAAGGCAAAGTCTCTTCCTCGGTGTCTGTATGTCATGTTTACTGTTCTGCCATATAAAAACTAAGTAAATGCTACAAAAGCTTTTAAATTAAGCTGTGAATTTCTTCACTGATTGGTATGCGCGTATTCGTTGAACTTTTTTCTTTACGTATTTTAATATCATTATATTAATACTAATTAATATTAATGCTGCCACAAGAGAAAGCCTTTCTAAGGTCAGATAGGCATTCAAAGAGAGGAAAGGTTTAGGAGACTTGGGAAGGTATTTGCTCTTTTTTGTACGAAGTGCTTTCTTCTGCCTATAAACAAGGAAAGAGGCAGCAACATCATTTATGTTAAGCTGTGCTTTGCTGGAAATATTTGTTTCTTGAAAAACCTGGTGTGTATGTTGATATCATGGCACCAGTTTCAGCTTGAAGAAAAAAATTGGATGAGACTGAGAGAACTAATAATATCTTCTCACAGGAGAAATGTGTTTGAAAATATCAGCCATTCATACAACCTGACTCATTCTAAAAACAAAAACTCTTTTTTCTAAGTCTAAGGATAATGTTCTCCTTGAGACTGTTGGCAGTGTCCAGTTGGACGTTGCCATCAAAGGGGGAAGAAGCAACCCCATCGTTATCACTGGTGGAGGCACAGAACAAGCTAGCTATTGCCCATCACTGTAGTCAGGTCTAAATTATGTGCGGTTCCCTCCAAGTCTGAATGGGGGATATCTACTGAACTAGGTTTAACTTGATGTTATTTTTAGAACAAATTACATTGATTTCAAAGGCCCCAAGTAAAAAAAGTACTCAATTAAATGTATCTGTCTGACTAGTTTCATTTCTCTGTGTGGTTTTATTATAAAAACTTAACTATTTGTTTTTCAGATTCTTCTGGCAAAGATTTTGGTCCTACTCTGGGATTGAAGAAGTCCAGTTCTCTTGAGAGTCTTCAGACTGCTGTGGCTGAAGTTAGGAAGAACGAACTCCCTTTTCACAGACCCAGGCCTCATGTGGTCCGTGGTCGTGGGTGTAATGAGAGTTTCCGAGCTGCCATTGACAAGTCTTATGATGGACCTGAAGACGGAGAAGAGGGTGTGTTGCTAACGGCACTTATTGAGGGAGCAACCTTCACTTAGCACTGCAGCGGGCCAACTCAATAAAACACATAAGCAAGCGATATAGTCCGATTGAAGTTGATCACATTTTAAAAGCTGCTCATGTCTTCCACTGAATAGAGCTGCCTTTGCAGTACCCCATCCAACCTTGACTGGGTTTAGTGTAAAGACTTTCACTGATCTCCTTCGGGGCAGGGGTGGGTTGGAGGATTTAGAACTCAATCCTTAAATAATTATAATTTTTAACTTCAAGAAGCAGCTGCCTTCTTCAGATTACATTAAAAATTATCTTGCTTGTTTTACAGAGCTGTCTACAATTCCCCCTTCTCCAACCAGGAAATTTGTTTCCTGTTATAGACAAGGCAGAGTATATTGATAGCACCCTGCTGCTCATTCTGTCACCATGGGCTTATAGACCCCAGTCTGGAAATACATCTTCTTTAGCATGAAGCATAAAACTGTGCTTGGATCCTGAGCCCCCCAAATAGAAAAAAACACAGCTCTTCTCCAACCAGACAGAACAGTTTAGCTATTTCTTTTTCAGCCATTAAAATAGAAAGATTCCAGGGAGTGAATGAAATTGTTTTGTTACGTAGGTTGTTATCTCAGTCACCAGAATCTCTTGTTGAACTAAGCTCTCAGTGTTTGCATCCCAGCATGTCAGTTTTCTCAAGCTGATGGAGGTTAACAAGCTAGATTTCAAATAGAATAGTGTTTTAGCATGTCAGGATTTTTGTATCAGGAATAATAACTAGAAAACAAGTCATTAAAATAACTCTGTATTTAATTTACAATAGAAAACTGCTTGAATTCACTAGATATATTTAGTCTGCTTTTTAAATTATTCAATTAAATGAGTAAGTGTAGTGAGTCATTTGAGCACTTTGTAGACATTTATGCTGTATTTCATGTGTGTGCATTTTGGTGGCCCCTAGCCATCCTCACTGCTTCTTTTTCATCTGCAGATGGTTTCTCTGATAAGAGCTCTCACTCTGGTCAAGAAGCTCAGAACATGGAATCTGCCCCTCCAGGGAACCCTGAAATAGAAGATGCAGAAGCTAAAGCTAAAAAAGATAAGAAAAATAGAGAGAAAGAGAAGAAAAAGGAAAAGGGCAAATCTAAAATCAAAGAGAAGAAAAGGAAGGAAGAAAATGAAGATCCAGAAAAGAAAAAAAAGAAAGGCTTTGGTGTCATGTTGAGGTATGGTATTTTAAAAAGCAGAACAGACATCCATTCTCATTATAACATAGGAAACAACTGATACTCTCATAAAGTAGTGGAAAAATTATTTCACTTGGACTCAAAATAATGTTTATGTTATTTAAAAAGAAAGCAGTTTATACTTCTACACCAAACTTGTAGCTGAGGCAGAAGACATTTGGCAGACAAAATGTCTTTTTGTGCCTTTGAAATTCATTCCCATATGTCAGAAAAGATTCAAGGTTTCAGGCTAAAAACAAGCGTGTGTCGGTGGGAGGCTTTGTGGGGAATATTTCTGAGTAATACATGACCCTCTCCCACACTCAGACCTTCGCCTTCTCTTCCCTTGCTTATCTGCTTCCTTCACAAGCTTTGGGGAGAGCAGGATTGCTTGTGTTACTGTAAACAGTGTAGTAACATTTGCAGTTGTTGAAAACCACTAGCTGTGGTAAAATCTTTGCTTCTTAGCTTCAGCCATTGCCTGCAGCGGTCAAAAGCTCACAGTCCTCCCTGCCCAGCATGCAAGCGATTGGCTTTGCACCTCTGGAATCATCAAAGATTATACCAAGTTCTTCAGGCCATTTCCTTGTTATTGCTGGAGCATTTGGTGCTGTAGAGACTCTGGTTTCTAGCACCCCTGCCTCTGGTACCTGTTTACTCCATTGAGGATTAAAGTGTTTACATTTAAGTAGGTCTTTGTAATTAATATGGGATATGTGAATAAAATATAATGATCATTTGGAGGAGATGGACTGTATGACCATGTAGTTACTTACGGCACTGAACACTTGTTAGTTTTAGGAGGCTATTGGTGTTTCTCTGCATGCTGTATTGTAGACAAGCCAGATACAAAAGCCACAATCATTGCTTAGGCAAAGATGCATTTAACTAGTAATCTAAGAAATTCAGCTGCAAGATCATTCACTTACAATGGTACTCATTAAGACAGCGATATATGAACTTGCATTGCAGCCTTCTGCTGGTATGTCCTCTGGAGTAAAATGGCTTGTGTTATATTGATATGGAAAGTTTTAGCTGACTTTGTTCCATGTATCATCAATAGGAATCCTCAAAATTGTCCTATCAACTTTAGAACACTGTAGAGAGATTGTCAGAAATATAAAGGGATGCTCATGTGCCAAATTTGCATGATTTCAGCAGTTATTAAGTGTTCGTAAGATGAAGGTGCGTGGGTATACCAGTCTGCATTCAAATAGGGCTCTTCAGAAATGCTGAGGAGGCACGTACTCACACCTGCACATTGCACGTGCATTTGTGTTCATACTGTTTGAAGAAATAGGGCTTAACATAGAACAGTAGTCAAAACACTGAATAATTAGGAGGGTGACTTCAACAACTCTCTTGTGTGTCTTAAGCTTTTTGTCTATTTTCATTCTTCTTTTTAACTCTTTGCCATGAATAGGGCTGTTGGAAGAAGAGGGGAGTGACACAGAGGTATGACAAAAGCATAAGTATTGTTTCATGTATCACTGGCAGATTCAAAGTTTGAAGTCTTACTTATGGGGGTGTGATGCCTGAGCCAGAAAGAACATGGGATGACATCAGTATCCAAAACAAGCGATTGTAGTTGACAAAAAAAATCTGATAATGTTCAATATGCAAAGCTGGGAACAATAAGTTACTATTCTTAGTATTCCCTTTTTTTTCAGAATATATTTCACGTTTTGGTTGTGCATGAGCTTTATACATCTGTTCTTTTCATATGCTTGCTTTTTATTTAGATTGATAGTCTTCCCAGTGGACAGTAATTGTTAATAATACTTATTCATCTGTATGGTAGTACAGAATGGAGATTTCTATCCCACACCATTGAAAATCTCTATAAAGCCACAAAGATGGAAGCAACAGGTGATAATGAACAGAGGAGCTGTTTGTAAGAGCTAACAGTTCAGCTGGGAAGTTTTTAGAGGTTCTGCGTCCTCAATGTTTCTTCCTAGAATTTATAAAATTGTTATTGAAAAGAAATTCTTTTCTGAGAAGGTGAGAGTCCTAAGGAATCCCAGCCATGATAAAAGTGAAAGAAGGGTGATGACCTCTGACGACTGAACAAGAGCAAACAGTGTGAGTTTACAAAAGAATTGGGGAACGTATGTCCTGCTCAAGATGAGCAAAACTGGGCTGTTTATTTTTTCAGGGAGGAATTGCTGTGGACTACATGAAAAACAAAACCAATTAATCTGAATGGTTTTAAAAGCAATAATAGGAAACTAATGGGGGAACCTAGAAGGGTTCAAATACTGACTAAATACTAGATTCAAGAGGTATTTTTCAGACTGGAGTTTGATGTGAAGAGTGAGGAGTGAGTGTCAGAAGGGCTAGGGAGGAGGAGACTGCGGTAAGAAGCTTTGAATGATCAAGTATTTTAGCAGCACGGAAGGAAAGAAACAGCCAGATTTTTTTTATGACATTGTGGAGATGAAACTGGCATGTTTTATTGGTAGAACATCTGTGGAAGGAAAGAGAGAAGTTGAAGAAGACAAAGTTGTGAGCTTCTGCAGCAGGCAAGGTGACTACTAATTCTTGGTAGCTTAAGAGAAAGAAGTAGAGGGAAGTATTTAGAAACAGAAATGAGCTCAGTTTTTGACATGCTGAGTTTGAATTGGAAGGGGAACCTGCCAGGGGAGGCATTAGGAATGTACATACCATAAGGGAGCAGAAAGATGGATGGACAAGGAAATCTGTGGTATGCCTTTTGTAGATATGATGGTAGTTGCACTGTGATCCCCCATGTGGGTGACCACCAAAACAAGGAGCAAGGAACACAGCCCCTGCGAGACTGACAGGAGAGAAAGACCCAAGAGTAAAGACATTAAGAAAGCAAGTGGCAGGAGTGGGAAGAGGATTTATCTGCCTGGGACCGGGCCATGCAATGCCATGAATTTTTTTAATTAGTCCAGCAACTGCAGCCATGTAACTAATTGATCCTACCAAGAGCTGGAACCCCACACTGATACATTCATACTGTTTGTATTTTGTGGGATGCTTTGTTCCGAGCTATTTCAGCTGTGTCTGCATAGTTCTGCTGTGCTGTGTAGATGCATCCAAACAGGAAAACAGACTTGCTGAACCCATGTCAAGATTGGGTTGAGATAAGTAGAAAATGATCATCTGTGGTGAAAGCTCCAGGACCAGAAGGACAATGAAAATATTTCTGAGATCTTGCCAGAAAGCTCAGTGCTAATGAAGACACATGCACTTTCTGGCAAATGAGTAGGGTCAGGTGTAAAGGACAAAGAAAAGCAGAATTGAGTCTAAAGCAGCTGTTGGAAGCATCGCGCTTGTCTATGGTGGGGTTTTTGTGCTATACTTGCAGGGTCATATGTATAGCTATAACAAGTTTTATCTTGATAGTATGTCCATGTGAATTGGCTTGTTTCTGCCTTATAATCAATAACAAAGCATTTCAAGTTATTAAAAACAAACTCGAGTATTTATCTGTAGTACAAGAAGCGTTGAGCTTTAGTCTTTTGCATCTGAGATTTTTGAACATATTGGAATTGCTACTGCATTGGTTTTTTACTTTTTTTTTTAATTTAACAACAGAAAATAGCAAAGCTGTTAGCAGTTGCTAACAGATTTCACTTAGTGCCTCATCTGTTGCTCAGCTGCTATTTACTTGTAGTTCCTGGTCTTTTTTTACACATACAAAAAAAAAAAAAAAAAGATTGCTTTCCTGCTAAGCTTTTCCTGGATTGAAGCTTTATTTAGGTGACTGTGATTCAGGGAGACCATCAAGAAATCATGCTTTTATTTTTGTAATCATTGTTTTTTAAAAAGTGCTGTTGTTTTACCCATATTTAACTGGAACTCTTGGCTGGAGCATTTTAATGACTGTTGCACTTGGAGAAAAGTAGGTTAATATACTGGAGATTTAAAATGCAGATGACACTCATTATTACTGATCATTTAAGTCTCTATAATCCAAAGTACTATTTTGCTGTGGTGCATAATGCACAGTGTTTGTGTTTTCTTGTTTGGCTGGTTCTGATGCATATATTGCCTGCCTGAGTACTGGATGTGCATATGTGCTGTCCAAAGAACAACTACGTTGACTCTGTTAACTGTATGTCACATTGGCTAAGCGAGCATTATATTTTACTTTTTGATGTTTTCTGACACATTGCACCATCATAGCTCGCTAAATAACCCACGGCTAGACAACAGAGGGCAAATTGATATTGTATATCAGGAAAACAACTACATTAAATGCTTTCATTATTGGAGCTGGGACTAAATGTATACTGCAGCCTCAGGAAGAAGCATCTATGCCGAAACTCTTTTGGAACAGGAATAATTCTCAGTCCTATGCAGATACATAACAGCGGCAAGATTATGCAATACCACATTCAGTTCTTGGTTCATCGGTTTTCTTACGTTGAGCTGACTGATTCTTTCAGGGAACAGTGAGTCTTGAGGAGACTGCTGGACCTCAGATGAGCTTCCCGGTACTTCTTTCTGAAGGTGTTTTATATTTTCATGAGCAACGCTATATAGTAAAACAGCATATTTGTGCCTTTAATAAAGGTAGTGTGTAGCATCATTGGTTTAGAACTGTCATAAGTCTTGTGAGGTGGCTCTGTAGGCTGTTTGGAAAGATTAATTAACCCCTTGGTGCAGGGTTTTAGAAATCCCTGATGCTGAGCACTTATTATATAATTATATATCTATAATATTATATAATTATATAATGCTGATGCATTATCACTTAGCACCGGGAATGCAAAGCTGATCTGACCAAGAGGTTAATAAATAAATAAATAAATAATTCCTCAGTTTGCTAGGTGATGGACTCTAGATTTTAAATTTGTGATTTATAGTTATGTAATTGCCATGCTTTGAATTACTATCAAAATATTCTTTCCTAACAAAGGTAGGCTTTGTGTTAGTTTCTAAATTAAGTTGGAGAAAGACTGAACCTTTAAATCACCAGGGAAATGTGACCTCTGCTGTGCAGTGCTGCTCTGTATCCTAATCCCATAGCAGTTATTACAGTCCTGGCGTATAATAAACATGAGTCTATGGCTCTCTCACTATGTTTTCCAGATAGTGATTGTAAAAATTCTGGTAGCCCTTTCAGCTTTATGGGTATGAAGGTAAGTTAGCTAATGGACTGCAGCCACACCAATGGCATTTTAATAGGTAGCTGCCCTAGGCAGAGACCAGTAGGCTGAAGTTATAATTTTTTTTGTGGTATAAAAATCTAAGAGCAAGTATGTAAGTGGTGTCTCAGAATGAAGAGTTTTGCCGAACTGGAGTGCAGTGGGAGAACACCCTCTCATTCAGTCTTTATTTCTAGGCTGAATTCAGGAAAGAAAAACCCAAACTTCTTCATATAAGGCAACTCCTGTCAACTTGACTTCACTAGTTCACTAGCAAATATTTTCAAAATTAGTATAGGTGAGAAAGTGTCTGTCTCTCCCAAACATCGCACATCAACTATGACTTGCGTATTTATGCACGTATACTGCAAGCGCAGGAAGCAGGAATATATATGTGCATATTAGTTACATTTGCTTTTTCTTCTTCAGAAATAGTGCGCTTTCCCACATAACAGTTCATTTTAAATTATTTACCTTCCATTTCACAATATGAGCCATGAATATTTTATTTTTTGTCCCCTTAATTTGCCAATTTTCCTTTGAGCTAAGTGCCTTAGTGATTTTAATTTTTCATTCTAGTTGGAAGACAGAAATGACCCTTTTTTCATTATTACTATTATAGGTCTTGTGTTCAGAATGATACTTTTTACAACCAGCACTGTTGAGCCTGTAATGGTATTGCAGAGTAGATAGCATAATATACAGATATTGACTTCCATTAAGTATATCACTATGATAGTCTATGGAGAGCTTTTTTTTTCTGCTCTGCATTGCCCTGAGAAGTTGAGCGTTGTAGAAGAAAAGTTAGCAATATAATGAAGAAAGAGCAAATAATAGAGATGTGATTTGGTGGAGAGAGGCAGTGTATATAACTTTTTAATGTATTTATATGTACGTACATACAGATGCTGGAAATCAGTATGGATGTGGATAGATTTAAAAAAAAATACTAGATTAAATTGTAATTTAATTAGGCTGAAGTTATTTTAGATTTTTTTTTCTCAATAGCAAAATGATCTGAGATGGCTCATGCTTGTGTATTTGATAGACAGCATCAGTTAATGAGCAAGATGAGTTATTTAGAGGCCTTGATTTCCTTTTGCCTAATAAAACTCCCACTTTTCAATAGGTAAATTGTAAATAAAACTCCTGTTTCCTTTAAAGAGCACAAGAGCATGAGGGAGAGGAGATACCTAATCAGTGTAATGTATCGCAAGTTTGTCAAGTATTTTTAACTAAAAAGAGACAAACACCTCAATTTATGTGTATCACTTTTTCTTTTCCTCTACTGTATGATTCTTCCTTAGCTGCATTCATAGTCACACAAAACCAGAGAAAATAAGGGTGTTTTGTACTAAAATGATCATGTGGACTGCCTACTAAAGGCTTATTTGTTTAATTAAGCATCTGTTCTCCTCTTAATATGCATGCATAAATCTCATTAATTTTAGATGTATGCAAGTGCATTGAAGAAGGATAGACCCCTTACTCTCATTACTGAACTTGGATAACAAGATTTATATTTACTTAACAGATCAGAGCAGAAAGTTCCCTCTGACTATTTAAAAGGACTGGAAATTACAAACTGTTTGCAAGGAGCATGCTTTTTGTGAAATAGTTGCATGTTCACTTCAAGTTGAAATATTATTATTCAAGCCATTACTAAGCAAAAAAAAAAAAAAAGGCAGAATGCTTTGTAAGGATTAATTTTGTGCACTAAATTCTGTGATGTATCTACTTAAATGTATACTTGCCTGTGCGATATTGTGGTCTGTGCATGCCACACCTGCTAAAAAAAAAAAGTAAACTCCAGTCCTATTGGAAATATGACCAGGTCTTTTCTGGAGGTGGCACATTTCTTCTAAGTCTCTGTCTTCCCTCTCCAAGACATGCCTTCTGCAAAAAAAAAGTCCTAGAAAGCAAAGCATATTCTTGATAAATACTAAACACTGGCAGTGTGTTTGTCCTTCATTCACTATACTTGGCTGTTACTTGTTCTAAAATCCATCTCTTATCTGAGGATAAAACTTGAGTTCCAGATTTTCCATTTAAGTTATGGTACATTGCGTATTTCTGTATGTAGTACAGATGCATTATGGTCAAAGATACTTGAGGGTTTAAAGTCATGCCCACAAAAAATTGAATTAAGGCTCCTGAGCTGCATTTTCACCAATAAATACATATTTTGCTCAGGAATACAGTGCGGAGTATGAGTTCTACCATGAGACTCAAAAAGACAGCAGGTTTGCTGATTTTCTATTTCAGTAGATCTTGTAACATGAACTTGGTAAATAGGGGGGCTGGGTGGGGGGAGACAACAATTAACAGCGAAATTATACAGAATGGGGCTCCTGACAGATTCCTTAACTACAAAGTGCTGGCAGGTGCCAGTTTAATAGGTATTGCCATTAACAGCCATCTGTAGAGAAAATGAAATGTACTCATCTCTCTGAATTATGATTTATGCCAGACAAAGCAGTCAAACTAAAGTAATATTTATATTATAATGCAGAGTCATTGATTAAATGCACATGACATCTCAAATCCAGTTGACATTTTAAGTTGAAATGATTGCAGACATGTAGCCATTTATTTAACTATTACTTTAAAAAATGTGTCTCTACTTGTTATTAATAGAATAAAGTCAGACCTGACCAATATTTCAATAGGCTGACCTTTTGTTTTGCTGACATATAAAAGGAACAAAGCTCCTTTTGGGGTAGTCACAATCTCAGAGCATATGAAGTATGCTAGCTTCAGAAAAAACTGACCCCTTTGAACCTCTCTGTCTCTTTCTCCCCTCTTCTTTTCCACACAGGATTTCTGAAAGAAAGGGGACAAGAAATGCTTTAGGAGATAGGAAAACGGTCTGAGAGAGGCTTTGTTTCAAGTGCTTGCTCTGCTACTGATTTCTTGGGTGACACTCGTTAACTCGCTTAGCTGCTCTGAGCCACAGTTATCCTTATACAAAAGGTATCCTCTGTCCTTGTAAAAAATAAAAATAGCAGCATTTCCCTGTTTCATGTGATCGCTGGTCAGATAAATACGTTAAAAAATAAATTTAAAAGCTAGTCTGGGTACTCCTGTAAAAGTATAGCAGGCAAATAGTTTTAATTTTAAGAAAATGAAAAAGTAGTAAGCTTTTGTGTGATTTTTCTTGAACTAATTTTCCTTTAATCTCTAGGATTCTTCCTTGTCTGAGGACTTCTTACTGTCTTTCCTTTTACTTTTTCCAGTGATTCCAATTTTTCTCATTTGTTAATCTCCTGTTGCCCAGTCTCTTATCTCCACATAGCATCTCTCTGTTCGCTTTATCACCTTGTCTCATTATTACTTACCTTCCCATCCATTTTTAGCAAACTTTGGTCTGTTCTGTCTTTGACAAAAAAAAAAAAAAAAGAAGCAAGCCTAGCCCAGTTGGCAAGCTCAACCTTCTGCCATTGCACTGTTACTGAGAACTGTTTGACAGAATACCGAGTTGCCCACCCTTACCCCTTCTTGCTACTGCTAGCACGTGAGGTGCCAAGCTGGAGTTTCCTCCTCCTCTCTGTACTACTTCCTAGCTGCAGATACCCCTACCTTCAGAAATGTGGTTTGGAATATAATGCCTCAGAATTATAGCTGACTTTCTATCTTTTACCCTGATTTTATGCCTTCTTGCTAGAAAAAATTGATTTGTCATTTCAAATTTAACTTGGGCAAACTCATTTTTTTCTTCAAATTGTTCCTCTTTATGTCCTTACTCTGTCATCACAGAAACTAGCAGCATCTTCCCCCTTTCACAAAAGCCCCCTACATGGGATATCATCTTTCAGTGAGTCTTAAACCCACTCAGTGGGGCAGCATCTAAAATTTGCTCTCTTCTTACACAACATGCTGAAGGCCTGACCACGCAAAAGAAGCTTCTTCCCTTTCTGCTTGAACTCCTCTTTCTCCCAGATTGTGTCAGTCTCTGTTGTGGATCCCATTGCTGGGTCACTGTTCTGGGTACTCTCACCTGCCCCTGTCAGCACAGCACTAACTTTGTCTCCTTCCCAGTTTGGACTGCGTTAACAGACCAGTGTGGTAAGATACTGCTTTGAGCAACCATGAATGCTTACCAGCCAGTTTGTCTCAGCAGCACGCTTTCTACTGCAAGGTGTTGCAGCTTCTCTGGGCAGAAAGTATTTTATACAGTCCTTCAACTTCCCTGAGATTTGCCTCAGCTGTAAAACTTCCATGATATATATGAACGTTGTCAGGACTAAATGAGTGATGAAGGAAGGCTTTATCTCCTTTCCACCCCAACTCCTGCTTTCTATATTCTCTCCACCAGTAATACTAAGTAAGAAAAGCTCTTTACAGCTTCCCGCTCTGCACTACGTTTGGCTGTGTCACATTCACCTCCACCTCTCCTCATTTGTTTGGAACCCGTTAGGATGTGAATGCAAAGGTGCAGGATTGATCCTTACCCAGAAGTTAGTTCCTGTTTGTTTCAGCTGTACCGTTAACTCTGTCTTATCACCTCCAGCGCTCCATCCTCTGACAATGCTTCATTGTTACCAGGTTTCTTCTCATATTACTTTCTCCTCCTCTCTCTACCCCACTCTGCACCCTGGACTCTCTCTTGTCATAGAATCACAGAATGGTTTAGGTTGGAAGGGACCTTAAAGATCATCTAGTTCCAACCCCCCTGCCATGGGCAGGGGTACCTTCCACTAGACCAGGTCGCTCAAAGCCTCATCCAGCCTGCCCTTGAACACCTCCAGGGATAAGGCCTCCACAACTTCCCTGGGCAATTTGTTCCAGTGCTTTTACCATGCTCATAGTGAAATTTTTTTTCCTAATATCTATTCTAAATCTACCCTCTTGTCCTAGCTGTCACCCAGCTTATGCAGAGCCTAGACTAATAAGCCTAGTGGAGTTCATCAGTTTGGGCTCTGCCCTGTGTGTGTTCCTTCTACTCTGCAGCTTGTCATGAGGAGCAACTGTTCCAGTTTCTCAATAGTCACGATGCTGCGTGATATTTACCATAGAAGTTAATTATGCTAATGAGTGTTCCCCTCGCAAAAATATTTACATCCAGAGAACCTTCCCCTGCATGCTTCCTTCATTCAGTGGAAATGACATCTTTAGGATCTTGGCTTGGACCTAGAACATTTGGGAGAATTTGATCTTATTCTTTAGAAGTCTTTGAATAATTCTTAGCAGTGAAAATGAAGATGTCTTTGCCGTTCTCCCTTTCTGTGTTTGCGTCTTCCCACTTCTGTCCTATTTCTTTTTTTTTTTTATTGTTGAGGTGAAACAGTAAAAAACGGATAAAAAGGAACCTGGGAAAATATAAAATGTTAGCCAAATGTTGACATGAAAGAAACTACCACCCTCTGTGTGTGTGTATATATTATATAAACTTTGAGATATGTGTCACCACTAGTTTAGGAATTAAAAAAAAAATAAAATACTCAAGTCTTAACGGTTGACTCACAAGGTGAAAAATTGTCTGTCTCTGTATATGTCGTACAACATACACAGGCCACTAAGTATCTGCTATAGTTCTTCAGCATTTAACTTCACTATTAGGTTTGAAGTAATGAACTGTATGCCTGTGCCATTCATTGTACCTTATTTGAAAGTAGTGAATACCTGTCCTCACACTAACCCCAGATTATCGGGTTGGCTGGTAATAATGTGTAAATAGAATTGTAAAGCTATTTTCTGGTGACAGAAGGCCGCCACTGTTGCCTGCTATCTTCTTTCTAGCTGAAGAACCCTAGTGAGTAATGAGTCGGGCGCTGTTCATTCTACCTTTGTTGTCTTTTTGTTCAGTTTTTTTATCCTCTAATGTGGAAATCCGTATTACAGTAGCTTAGCATAACAGACATCCTAATGTTCTGTTTTTAATTAAAATTAGATTGAGGAAATAAACAATTCAAAGAAGTTAGCTTTCCTTCCCCCCCNGCTTGTTTCCATTCACATGCTCTTGAATTGTTCAGCCTCCCTAACAGATAGTGAAGAAGGACTGTCAAGGAAGCTCGCTTTCATTTAGTCTTCTTAGCAATACATGTTGTTAAATTATTGATTTTTGTCTGTTTGTTTTGATGTAGTCTGCATTGTAAAATGCAATTCTAAATATAAAAACTTGGTCAAGACGTGAAGATTTCACAAAACCACAAATGCACTGCTCTTGAGAAAAAATTTCCACTATACAGCTTCAGATCATTTTTACTATGGCTAAAATATATATACTGGAGAGTGAGTGACTTGATCTAAATTGCTCAAAAAGAAATTAGCAAGTATTTCTTTCCTTTAAAAAGGTAGATTATTATGGGTGTAAGTGCTGGAATAGGTTAATGTACCTCTTCATCTCTGAAGACCTCTACCCCATCTTTTTCTTAATGAATTCCTATTTAGGCTGTTTTAGCTTGGTTGTCAGTTGTTGCTTCCCAAACCATCAGTCATCAGCAGCAATGGAGGGTGCTGTAGGCAGGCTCAGGCAGAGCTCCAGGAGCTTTGGGCTGAAATGGTTTGGGAAGATATGTAGAGGAATTTCTAGGTATAGATCTGCTTTGAGTTCTCTCTGCCTATAGCAGTATTGTTAGCTGCTTTGTTCCTACATGTGAGATGTGTGCTAATTTCAGTAATTACAAAGTGGAAGATGTATTTATGTATCTGTAGTATGAATGCTGACGATGTTGTGTAAGACCATGATGACACCTGTAAATCCTATGGTGCTGGTTGTCTGTAAACTGCATCATTTGTTGATTTGCCTGTGAAGTATGTTGCACCCAGTGAGCGGTGAAAACTGATTTGGCATGCAAGCTTGCTAATTTTGAGTGGTTAACTGGCTTTAGTCCCCAGTGCTGTAATAAAGCGGATTTGATTTTATTGCATCTTCTACATGGAAATTAATAGTAAAAATCTGTGTTGTAGAGATATTTCAGTGTTTTATAAAGACATGTTTCTGCATGCTTGGAGGGGATGAAGGAAGCCACACTCATACAAAATATGTGCTGTAGTGGTCTAATTAGAAGCACACCAAGTTTTAGGCAGTCTAAAGAACACTAGCAAAAATATTCCAATAGCAGTATATTTATTTATTTTATCCTTAACATTTATTCTGACTTAAATACCAGCTTCCTCTGTCTTGTGGCGGTATTCAGGTTGGAGAGAATGAGTTTAATCTTTTTTGGTTTTAGGCTAGAGTTTAAAGAAATTGAAAGATGATGTTCCTGTCATAGTGGGAAGAAAGATAACTACTGGCCCTAGACCTGCTGCAGAAAATTTACATTATACCATAAACTGCTGTCCATGCACTTGTATGGAATTGAAAGTGGAGCACAGACAAGATGATCTTTCACTGGGGAAGATTTTTAAAAAAAAAAAACAAAAAAAAACAATGAGAAGTAACCAACAATCTAAGAGTAGAAAAAAATATTTAGTCGAGGTTCAGAATAAGTAAAGAGTTAAGATTTACCTCAGCAGTCTAATACCTTTTTGAGGCCTGAATCCAACAGAGCAAAGCAATAAATGACAGCTGTATTATATACCCTTCTGTCATCTTTGCTCTAGATCTTTATTAAAACAATGCACTCACACCATAATAAAAGGCTACAGTGGAGCTAAAATTAAAATACGTAGGTAACTCTTGAGAAGTGTTTTGATCGTGTGTGTGTAATTCACACATCACGCATGGAAACTCAAATTTTTCTACCTTCGTTATTTTAAGCTGTTACTTGTATTCTTGTTTTTTTTATGGAACTGGTAGATTAGCACATAAATCTTTTCAAGTATTGTATAATTACTTTCCCAAATATTAAGTAAAGGCTGGGTCTCTTTCTTTGACAGGCTATTTCTGTCTCTGTAATGAGAACAGCAAAAGGTTAGGAGAGGAGGTTGTGGATTTACGTGTTTGAGTACTATAAATACTCTAGAGGAGGGGAACAAGGAGGTGCTTAAGGGCTACATAAGCTAAAAGAAGCTTCTTTACAGTAGAATAGTCTCATCACATCTCTATATATCTCGCTCATCTACTCAAGGACACAGAGGCACTCAAACATGTTGAAGCAGCCCACATCTGGAGAAAAGCATGTTTAACAGTGTATTGTATTAATGGCTTCATAGGATACCAAGACCATTTGTTGATCTTTGCTGTCAGTTTATTGTCTTTCTCAGTCTTTGTTTATTTTGTGTACATCAGGCATTCACTGAGTACCTTGGGACACAAATCGCCTGTAATAGATCAAATTTACTGGTCAAAGGTTAAGTCACTCTTATGAGGCTGTTTGCCTGCGATAGCGTTGGTTTGTGTTGGCTTTGATACCGTAGTTATTGCAGTAATATTGTAATGTCTTCGCACAATCATTAAAGCTCAATAGAAAGTTCTAGCATAGTTGTTCCAGGTAGATGACAGCTTGGTGAATTTGGGCTGTCATTAACTCGAGCAGATTTCTTTGTGAGGCATCTTATAGTTGTGTTTAGAAAATGCCAGTCAGATTGAAACACTCTCTTCTATAGAGAGAAATCCTTGTCTTGAGGGGCTAACATTTTACGTTGTCCAGCAGCGTTTAGACCAGCTCCATCCTTAAGTTTCCACAAAGCTAAATGGAAAATTATGTTGAACATGTAGGTTTCTGTTTAATAACCACCATGCAAGGCAGATACAGTCCTAAAACAAGCCTACAAACATAAAGGTTGATATGGAAATCTGTAATACAAATCAGAAGAGATTTCATATACAGCAGTGATCAGAGGAGGAGGAAAAATACAAAATTAAGTTGGTTGCATAAAATACCATGCTAATTTATAAGCTAAAAGGAGAAGATTGTAAATGTAGCACCAAAGTATGAAGTTTTCACTCTGTTTGTAAATATTGACTTAAAATGAGCTTTAAAAAGCAATTAAAAAAAGCCCAAACACCCAAACTCTTGTTAGTAGCCTTCTCAAGGACCCAGTTTCAAAGGATGACCAAACAAAAGAGAGAGAGACCAAAATAAAACATCAGGGAGGAGCAAAAAAAACAACCTAGAAAGCAACTTAAATTGATATAGTGTCTGCATACAGATAATTGAAGCCATGAGATTTAATTAAAATCACCAAGTGGATGTTGCTATCAAGAATGAGACAGTGAGGTTTAAATGGGATTTCTCTGAACGCATACAGGGAATTTTAGAGGTAAGATAAGAAAAAGAACAATTTTACTATCAGCTATGGAGAAAGATACTCACTGAAGAACAGCTCAAGCTGTGGGCATTTTCCAGGACCCCTGGGTACCCAATTTCAAGGATAACCAAATGCTCTATAAAAGCATCTTGGGATCAATCGTATTGACTGGCACAGACAAGTTGCATTGCATCAATGCAGATGACAATACATTTGGCTGAGCAGAGAAAGATCGTTACAGGCCTTTAATACAGCAGTTTCAGTTCAGTTTCTGTCCATTTTGGAACTTGGACTTGTAATAATTGTGGTGGTCTCTTGAAAAACAAAACTTATTAAAGTCAATATACTGTAGCAATTCTGAAACACAGAACAAAGAAAGCTGGGAGAGTAGTGTAACAAGCAGGTTTTATAACCTGTTTCTTTTGAAACACAGCTAACATTTGTGCATTTAAATGACAACAGAAAAATTCCGGAAGCTCGAACTAAATTTGCATGACCAGTGGTGAGACTGAGAGTAAAAATGTTTATTGTTTCGTGGCAAAAGTGGAAGGAATAGGGATCAGCTGCACAAGCGATCAGACTTGATTGCAGAAAATGAAATAGAAATACCAACTGAGGCAGAGCAGAGCGTTCGGAAGGAAGAGTTTGGGGAACCTAAATAACCAACAGTTATTTCAAAATAGTGGAGAGCCTCCTGGAGCCTGTCAGTCTTCCTGAACTAAAATATAGCAGATGTTTCAACGACATGGATTGGTTTTAAACCCCAGAAATAAAAATGTGTAGTGGCTTTGTGGCAAAATTTTGCAGGCCTGAGTCAAAGCTTGCTGAACTTCATGGAAGTCTTGTACTGGATGAGACCCACAGAGTGTTCCCGAGTACATAGAGCTGTGAGATTGAAGCCAGTATAAAGTTGTGACTAATGCTTTTTTCCTTTGGGTTGTGAGGTTGTAGTAGAATTAACTCTAGTCCCAGTTCTGTGTAGACTTCACTGAGAGCTTGTAAGATCCACTTCTTCCCTGAACAGTGAATCTAAAAATGGTACATTAAGGTTCTGCATTTCTTCCAGTAACTCAGTATCAGATTTTTTTTTTTTCTTCAGAAATACCTTTTAACTGATAATCCTGAAAACTGTGTAAACTTAAAGATATTTGTGCTATTCATTTATTCTCACTGGTATACAAAGATTTCTGAGACCAAATTCTTCCTTTAGCTACATCTTTATAATCCCATTCTTTTGACTTGTGTTTCACAGGGATAATTCCAGATGGAATTTAGTCTTGCAATTCATCAAAAAGACTAAAATTCAGGTTTTTGTCTGTTAGCTTTGCTGGTTGTCAGGGCTAAAAGGAGTAAAAAGTAGGAGAAACTCATTTTATTTCCTTAATAATACATGGCCGAATTTCACAAAAGAAGCAGATCTGTGAAGTACTGTTTCTGCCATGTAGCCCTCAGTGTTGTATAGGGGAGGAAGCAACCTATTTGTCCCTGAGAATTTTTAGATTTTCATACCATTTTAGATTTTCTTGCCTAGGTTGAAACAACAGTTCCAAACCTCAAATATTCCTCATGGGATAATTCTGAAAAGGAAAAAGGTTGGGTCAGTTAAAAATACTTATTTTTATTCTCATTTTTCATTTTTAGAGCCTTTTAATAAGGACTAAGATGGATATTAATCTGAAGCATCACTTTGTTTAAAATCCCTAATAGCTTATTATGAAAATAAAAGAAAAATTGAGAATTCAAAAAATCGATATGTGAGATTACTGAAAAACAAGGAAAAATTGCTTACCAAACAAAAGACTGATAACCTCTACAGCCTGCTTGCTTTGTAAAATCTGCCATCCTAGAAAAGAGAAATGATCTTTTATAGTGCTTTTGGAAAAGGCCCACCGTGATTACTGAACTCAAGGTTTAACATCATAAAAAAGTGTGCATGATGCAACTGAAAAATGTAACCTCTTTTGTAAGTCATTGCTGCTATTAATTCTAAAAATCTGGCCTGTGACATTACTAGAACATGGAGAAGAGCTAAAAAGAACTTTTAAGTGAAACCAACTCATGATCCAAAAATGTGTATAGTAGTAATAATAAACTTCTGAGAAGGCGCTGACTCATGGCTGTGAGGAACAGATGGTGATGGCCAGTCAAGTCCCTGCTGCAGCCCATGAGGATCTGTTAGGATTTAGTGTGGCACTGAAAGTGTTCTGAGGAAAGTAAGAAGCTTGCTTAAAGTAAAACCAAGTATAGACAGACTCATAAGAAAGCCACTCAGCAGATTCAGCTGAAAGGTTATAGAATGAAAATGAGTAATAAAAAATAATGGCAGCTCTCCAGGAGTGGAGAGGGAATACTAAACATGAAAATCAAGGCATATCGTTGCCCTCCTTTGTGCCTCTTATTTTGTTAAAAGTGGGGCTGACACTGTGTGTCTTCTTCCTTTAAAGAGAAGAAGAATACTAATTTAAGAGCTTCCCCAGTAGTGCTCTCCTCTGTGGATTGTCCTTGCCCACATCATGTGTTCAGAGTGGAGACAGTGCCCCATCCTGTTGGGTAAGGGACAGCTAGAGAACTGTAGCCACCCTCCAGTAGCCTTTCCCAGTCATTACAAAGGAGTCTACCATATAATGTGAATGAATGAGCAAAAGAGAGAGTTAGAGATAAAATAATCACTTTTCATTCCCCTTCTTTGAGCTCTGTAGCAGTAGACTTCCTGATTTCCTCAGCCAAGAATGTACTTTCTCCACAGTCTGCCCCATAGAAGTCCGGATGCAGGACTTTCCTTTGTCTTAACCGGTTACGATTTGTGTCCGTATACAGATGCCCTTCTCAGCTTGTTTCCAAAATGAAAGCTGGCATCATGCTTGTTATTGTTCAGCTATACATAAAGTGAAACAGACTTTCAAAAATCATTTACAGAAGATTTGCTGTGACTATTGACATTTTCTGACAACCAAATTTTTCTTGTAGACCTTCCCCTCTCCTCCCACCTCTCCCCACCTTCCAATTCCTACCCTGCAAACAGCAGAAATGTGTTTGGGAAAGTGAAAAGGTTATGAATCAAACTTTTGAGGTATTTTTTAATTGACCCCGGGTAGACATTTAGATGGAGCTGATAGAAAGGTTACAGATGTTCTATATTAAAAAGTCTCTTTATATTAGATGATGCTGTGTCCTGCATCTAATGATTGAGTAGTCTCCTGTGGAAACATGCATTTACCCATAGTACATACAGAACACTTTCAGTTATGTACATATTTCATCTGTCACTGAATTAACCTGAAAAGTCTATGGGTAACCAGATCCCATGGACGGAAGGGCTGGCTTGATGCTTGTTGGATAAAAAACTTTTTTTTAGTACTAAAACTTAACAGGTTTGTTCTGAAATGAAGCTTACTTGAAACTGTAGACTGCATAGACTTAAAAGCCCAGCATGTAATGTAGAGACTTTGTTCCAGTTACATTTTTTTGGTAGTTGGCACCATGCAATGTAGACTGGTTTGGGGCAAGGGTGTTCCTGAGGGGTTTTTGATTGTTTTTGTTTAAATCTTGAGTAAGAATGGTACTGAGCAAAATTGACTATGGGCATTTGCAGTTTCATTAAAAATGGGTAATGCTGTCAGAGAAAGAGCAAGAAATTCTAGAGACTCCTGTTAAATAATACTGATATTTTCAGCATCTGGAGTAAAACAGTATGAACTGGGATTGCGTTTCAGGCAAGAGAAGTGCTGACTTTAAAACTAATTCAATTTGAGGTCTTCGTTACAAGCTGGCCTTTACAATATAGCTGGGAATCAATAATACTGTATGTTTCACTCACATTATATGAAAACATGATCATTTGCCTTTAAAAAAAACAGCCTTCATTTTTAATGTTGTAATCTTTTAATAATGAGTGGCTGAACTATCTCTGTAATTCATTACCCTCTCAGCTGTTAGATGAATGGGATATGTTATGGTTTATCATTATTCTCCATAGTGGCAAGGAGAACAGACGGGGGATTTAAATCGCCTTCCACTGCATGGGCTATAGACATGCTGATGACTTGCTGTGAGATTGCATTTAGTTCCAGGATCTCTGGTGCTTCAGAGTGTAATGCATTCGGTTGCCATGATGAACAAAAGGTTCTGATGGTTTATGTAGGTATGCTGGAAGTAAAACGGAAGAGAAAGTGCAGAGGATGAAAGTAAAATGTTGCTTTCTTTTACAAGTAACTAGTTGAGTAGAGAGGAAAAAGTAATAAATTTATGTCAAGACCAAAACAAATATAATAGGTGAAATATTACACGGACATCTCTACATGAGTGTGTGTGTATAGATATCTAATGTGAAATACAGTATAATCTTAACATTGTTATGTACATACTTATGACTGCACTGGCTCATTACCCACTGCATCAAGGATGCTCAAGTGTTTATTATGCTATTTACCAAATTATAGCTATTTCCTGAACAGCCGGCCTCCACTGAATATATTTGTATTCTGTCCATCTTTAATAATGAAGCCTGCACTTTGGGGCAGAAACATAGTCTGGCAATGATCAGCAGGAAATAAGAGAGAAATTGGTAATCTCTTTAGCTTTACTGTTTTATGTTGTTTATTTGCCTCTCCCAAGTATTCTTTTAGGGAACTTGGGCAGCATAGGTCAGGCAGATGAATTTCTTAGTGGATATTAGGAAGTGGGCTGATGTTTTGTTTTTCAATCACATCTACAATTTAGCCAATCTATCTGGGGGGAGTGTTGTAATAATTACAATAAAAAATACCAGTATACCATTTTATAAGCACCAGTTATTTATTGCAACATCTGAGTAAGTACATAAAACAGTGCTAGGAGGTAGAGGGATTCAAAGCAGTTTTTGGATATTCAGGCTGTTCTGCTCCCAGGTGGTCTGGTAGCAGGTTTGGCCTGGTATCTGAGCAAGGAAATCCTCCCCCAGGGATACAGTACCTTTTGAGGAGGGACTCTGCCATTGCCACCTCGTTGACCTTGAGGGTAGCTTGGATGGTAGTGTGTGTCCAGGCTCTTATCTGGGACAAACATCTTCCATACGTAAGGGCCAGGGCAGATGGGAGCTGCCCATCTCTTGCCAAGGTAAAAGGCAAACCTGCCTGAAGTAGCAAGGGAGATGTAGTTGTGCAGTTCAGAAGAGGTCAGGAAAGATTTCTGTTACTGATCGCTGATTGAGTCTAGCTGTCCAGTGTTATGGGGTTTGGGGTGGTTTTTTGGTGGTGTCATAGTTTGGGATTTTTTTGGTTTGGTTTGGTTTTCTGTTAACTTTCTGCAGACCTTTATTAAATGGCAAGGGGAGGAAGAGCCAGTCACGGTGTTTACCTCTGCAGTTGCTTTACAAAAGCAGACTGATACAGACAAGAACCTCATCGTAGCAACAGGATATTTTATTGGTCAGTGGATTGAGAGTGGTGGGAAGACAGAGTCCTGCGACCAAGTTAAAACACATAGGTTCCCGGTTGTATGTTCAGTTGCAGGTTATTTTACGTAGAAAAGATTCTTGGTCCTCTTTTAGTAAATAAAGCTGGAGTAGTTGGTGGGATTTTAGAGTTCACAAAAAAAATCATTGTGGTCATCGCATCTCTCTGTGTCGTTAATGTTTAAAAAATAGTAAGAAGAATTATCTGGGTTTCTAAAAATGTATTAGAAAAATACTCAAAACCTAAAAGTATTTTAAAAAAATCAATTTACTTTTTACCATTGATAGTTATGTAATTTTTACTTTTTTCCGAATGCACAAGTCAGTTGTACATATTGTTCCTCTTGCTTTGTAGCATTGCTCCAAAGTTTAACTTGATCAGTAAAGCAGTGCTTAATCATAAATCTGATTTTATTTCTTTTTAACATTCAGAAAAATATCCTCAATAAGTTTTAAGACGACTGTTTGGAATATAAATTTTGGCATATAGTCCCTTCAATTATTGAAAAAAAAATAGTCCAATCAATCTCTAGGTTGGCTTTGTAGCTCAAAATGCCTGAATGTGACAGGAATGCACTATAATCTATGAAAGGAACATCTTAATTTATCACAGATCCCATTACTTTTGAGTTATAGTTTGTGCTCTGGGTAGCCATACTTAATTCTTCACAGATAACGTAGAATGAAGTCTTGCCCATGATATGTTTTAGAAAATTGAGGTTATTGTTTTCTTTTCCAAAGAAAAGAGTGTGTTTTATTATTATGGAGGTAAATGCAGTGCCTCGTAAGTTTTTGGAACATGCTTGTAATTCTACAAAACAAAAGTTTTCAAGATCTTCACAGTCAGCTGTGGAGGCTGGGCATTTCTTTGTGGGTAAAATGCAGCTGGATCCTCTTCAACTTTTAGATTTCCCCCTCCACCACTAAGGTCAGTACTTCATACTAATTTCTCACGTACTAGAGAGTACTAGTCTGGATTAGTTTATTAAATACTTGAGTTTGAGTTAAAAGTACACTGAAGACAGACATGTGTTCAACATAATTCTGTGAGTTTGGACTTTGAAGAACCTCCAAACCTATTTAGGATTTTGTATGATGAAGAGTTGAATTCTGTTTTTAAGGTACTTGAATCTACGCAAGACTTACTGCCAATTTTTGTTGCTAACAGAGATGCTCTCCAGCCCCTAACTTTGTGCATCTGTATTTGATAAGGCTGGCAAATGTCTTTGATTAGGGTGTTTTTTTTGGAGTGGCCATTCAGAGGCAACCTTCTTCTGTACTCTGCTGTGTCTCATAAAGAAAGGTTTTTCACATTAGTGAAGCACTTAATTACATCGGAGCAGCATAGTTGCTTTGGGTTTTAGACTTACTTGGACTGTAAAAGTGAAACATAACAAATGTTACCATCTGCTGTTCTTATCCTCCCCCTTCCCTCCCTGTGCCCCAATAGACTCTCTTCCTCTGTTTCATCCTTATTGTCTGATTCAAAATCTTGTCAGGGTACTTAAGGCATGTAGTAGCTTCAAGGCATGAAGCAGGAGATCAGCTTTTCCCAGGCAAGATTCCACGCTTGTTCTGTGAATTAAGGGTTTCTACAAAGGTTAGCCAGAACTATAACAGCACCTTTTTCTCTCCCTGAAAAGTAAACCTGACACATCTATCACGTCTGAGGACTGGAAATTTCTGGCTTGATAGAGGAAAATGTGTCACTGTGGTGTATGTTGTCTGACCTAACTATCCTAGAGATTTTTGTTCCATTTATCTCCTACACGCTTTATATAATGAAGGAAGTCTCCCTAGGCATGATCAACCACAGAGAGTGAGTGAAACATAATGGTTTCAATCAAGGTTTCTGCTAACCCAAGTTAGTTGTTACTCTTCAGTCAAAGGTGCTAGCTTTCACCTTGGAAACCAGTAATAATTATTCTATTCTCAGACATTTTGTAGATTTTCCCTAGCACTGGTCACAACCTTGTTCTTAAATTTGTAAGATGCTTTTTTTAATTTGAATCCTAATGTTTTATCCCTTTCAGAAAATTAACCTCCCTGTGACCTGAATTTCTGGAGTTCTGTGATGATCTCTGACGTGAATATCTTGATAGGAAATGCTGCAAATTTCTTTGTATCAGCCAGACTGTATTCCAAGCGTGCATGCGACACAATTCCAGCAAACTTGGGTTACTGCTTTTCCTGTAGGAATCTGACCGTGGCATGAAAGGACAACCAAAATTGAAGCAGAAAGCCTTAAAACTCATTTGTTGCCCAGTTTATTATTAATAAATTATGTTCAAGAGCCCCTTGTTTCATCTCCAGGCAGGATGCAAAAATTGGAGCCCGGCTAAAGATATTTCAGGGAGGGATAAGGAAGGCACTGAAAAGCGTTAGTGATTTTTTGAAAACTCAATTGAATTTACCTGCGCAGTCAACCTTGACATTGAGATTGTTTTCCAGAGAGCCTGGAGTACTCCAGGTGGTCGGCTGCTATGGAGTTAAGGACCCTGGAAGCCCTGGCTTCTCTCAGCAGGCTGCAGCTGCAACAGAGCAGTAGCAGTGCTGCCATCAGTGGAGCAGAGGGAGGGAGAAGGGTTGTTGGCTTTTCTCCTGGCTCTCTTGGGCAGCTCCCCAGCAGACTGCTCGGGGGCTGAGCTGGACGGCTCCTTCCAAGCCTCTGGGACTCATGAGAGCAGAAACACTGGGCTACCCAGGAGCTACAGACGGTAAAGTCAGACTACTTCACGGGAAGTTGGGCACGCTGCTGAGAGGCATATTGGAGGCCTTTCTTACTTGATAGTAGATTGATGTCGGACAGGATTTTTCCTTCTAGTTCTACATGGGGTTGCACACCCCATCTTCTTCATAGAAGCTGCCAAAGCAAACAGCAAACGCACCCTGAAAACTGATCATTTAAAGCTCATGTGTAAAAAGAAAGGTGTCGCAAAGCTTTCTTTGGTACTGCATAATACTACAGATTGTCTACTAAACATTCTTTGCAGGCATTTTTGATTTTTAGTGTCCTGCATTTCTGTAAACAGGTTTCATGTGATCAAGGCATGACCCTGAAGGTAACTACCGTTGTGGTTTTAGCTGGATTGTTACTGCTGCCAGAAAAAAGAAATGCATTGTGTCTCATCTGAGCAGGTATGAATGGATACTTCCACAGAGTTTTTTCTTCCTTTGCCTGCTTCTGGTAGTAGTAATCTGACAATTATCAGACGGTCCAAGAGCATAAAACAGGTGAAGAGAACCTAGGTTTTTGGGGGACTTTTCTTTTTCATGCTGTATCTGCCTTTTTCAGACTGCAACATCATTACAAAAATTTGATGCATATGCACATTTAGCTGTATTTTTTTAGCTAAATGTAAAGTAGAAGACTGATTTTACCCTGCCTGTGTGGGAAGAGCGAGCAAGAGGGTATACTTTATATGCTACATGACTGTTATTCTTTTGTAAAGGAGTGATAATTAACACACTGCTTGTTAAAGAGGAATCACGTTAGTGCAGGCCTGCAGCATTGATCTGGTCAAAGACTTTGCAAATAAAACTTGTGTATCTCATAGCATTACAAGCTGCTTTTGTATCTGTGTGTGGCAATGAACTTCTAAAAGAATCTTCCTTTTTATTTGAATACTCTTAATTTCCTTTGCTCCTTCTGTGATAAAAGGGACTTGAACTCAAATAGTGTCACTGCTAGGGTTAAATATTTCACTATGGAAAATCTTACATGTTAGAGGTAAGAGCTACTATCACAAAAAAGGATAAATAAGCAAAAGTAAAAATGTGCATTTGTAGACATAGAACAGCAAGACCTACAAAGTAAGAGTTGCAAATATAATTATCAAAATGTCAACAAATATGCAGATGTTTTATAGTATGGCTCTTACTGGATGACTCTGTACCCCAGCTGACTCTTTAGAGGTGAACTGTAAATTCTTCTATTCTTTCTCCTGCTTGGTCTGCTCCATCTCACACATGCAGGTTTTAAAGTATTACTTTGAAACTAGCTTTACAGATGACCGTAGTTCGTCTCCCTGGGGTTGTGCATATAAAACCTGTGTAAACAGAATGGGGATGTGTTAAAGGCATTTATAACCATTCTGTGAGAGGCCTAGGACTCGGTTTGGGGATGGAGAATATGTCTAAGGTATGGAAAGCTTAATTGACGGCCTTAAAAAAAAACAGCAACGAGTAACCTGATAAATGGCAGAGACTGTTAATTAGATGTCTAAATTTACAATTGTGTCAGGAAAATTAGGACAGTGGGAACAGTATGTCCCTAAGCTGCTCACTAAACAACTGCTGTGCTACTTACTTATATTTATCTGATGAAAAAGTACGTGCTGAAAGGAGCACAGGAGGAAATCTCTCCTCTCTCACTAGCTTGAAGCTCCCAGACCTCTCTTCTCACAAGGCCTCTGTGTCCTGATATTCCCTTGTCTGAACTGATCATTGTAATACGTGGCCTCAGGAAATATTAAGCTGTTAGAGAATTTTGATAGTGTATGTACAGGAGGGAGCCATGGGGGACTTTTAAAGCCTAATCTAATGCTCAGTGAAGATGATTTACAAATTCCTGTTTGTTTCGTCAGGAACTGGGTTGGGCCCACATTGATGAGAGAAAGAGGGAAGTTAGTGTCATAGTTAAGATTATTATTTCAGTATGTACATATTTAAATAAGTGTGTATTGCAAAATGTGGGGTATTTACATATGGGTATAATTATGTGCATATTTAAATATATTTATAGCTAAGTAGGCAAACATTCACATACATACCTGAGAAAGTGCCAGTTTCTCCCCACAGAGGACCCTGGTTCCCAGGTGGCTGGCTGCCCTGTGCCATGGTGGTGGGAGCCTGGCTGGAGAAGATCAGGAGATGCTTTCTGCAGCGCCTCCAGCCTGCAAATGTCTCCCAGCCGTGGAGAACACCACGACTCCCTTCCTGTTGCTTCTGCTTCTGTGGCCTTGTTTTCTGCATCTACGAGGGTCAGGGGAGATTATAATTTCAGTAGTCACTAACGGACTCGAAACTAGACAAGCAGAAGTCAGTAACTCTTTAAATTTCTAAACCAGTCTTTACCATCCTTCCCTGTGTACCTAATAGTAGGCAGGGCTAACTACCTGAGAGGTAATAAAGGTGTTTTGACAGATAACCATTTTGTTTGTTTCTGACACTTGTAAGTGATAACTTTCTAGTTGTATTCTCCCCAGAGTCTGCTTTGGGCTAATTGGTTTGTTTTTAATTCAGGAGGGAGTTGAGAAAGGGTACATTTGCAGCTGGGCTCCATGTGCTGTGCTTGGTTCAAGGTGCCTGTATATGCACTGCTGTTGATTGGAGCTGATCGCGTTGGTCATGGGCTGTAGCCACGCTGTGTGCTTGGCTGGCAGCCCTGCTCTCGTGTGCTTGCTCATGCAAGTGCTGCTGTGCCAGCCCCGATTTTTGGAGTGCTGAGCCATGTATTGGCTAGAGCTGTGCAGAATGGCTTGAGATATTTGTCAGGCAGGTGGTCATTTAAATCCTTCGAAGGGAAGGTCAAGTACTTAACGCAAGCTTCAGTATTAATAAGAGGAACTCACGAGTGTTACTGGCTGCAGAGCTGACATGTAAAGGGGAAGATACTGGGATTATAGGGATGGGAAAGGTGTGGCTGGGGGTTTTTTGCAATTGTGACAGTGGCAAAGCACAGTGATATCTGAGGCAGCTGGAAGGAATGTGTTCCTGGGACAGCCCTGGGACAGAGATCCCCAGCAGTGGCTAGTGCTGATCCCCTGTATGCAAGTGCAGCTGCTTCTCTGCAGCTCTTGAGTTAGTAACAGGAAAAAATACTAGCTAGGCTAGTTTTATGAAACGTAGTCAAGTCTGCCTGTCCTGCTTCATTATCAAACAGAGTATTATGGACTTCTAGGTTTGTATAGGTACATCTTCAGCATTGAATAAAAGTGGAGTGATGGCATTTCCAATGTGAACATATTCTGCCTAGGAGAGGGATGCTGAGAATGAAAATTGGGTAGCAGCCTTGCAACATCCTTTTTCAATGTGTTAATGTACGAGATCTGTGTTTTGGGTTTTTTTAAGAGTTCAGATAAGAAGTTCTAAGGATTTCTGAAGTAAAAGTAAGTGGGAACAAAAATGTTCTGACTATTTATTATAGTCACTTTTTTTCAACTTTGGCACGCACAATTTGCTCATTGCACAAAACAGGCTCTACTATACAATTAATGTCAGATCAAAATAGTCTTGTTTATTCTGATTTTAGTTCCACTTGTTCCAATACTGACTTATTTTTGTTGATAAAAGGGGGTGGAGGGGGAAACAACCTTTTATCAGTATGAAAGCAGCATAGCTGAAAATTTATTAATTTCATAGTAGCTAATATAGCTTGTTACCTTACCTTAGCTTTAGCCCAAGACATCCAGCCTTTGCCCAAAAGGACAAGTTTTCAGGGAAAGATTCTGTTTGCAGCCTACTGCTTCCTTGGCAGCCCCTTTGCTGCCACACTCTAACTGGAGCTCTAGGCTTTGTCTCTCTCCTAACCCTATGGGATGTCACATTCTTCAAGTGATCAGGAGGCTTGCTGAAACTTGTTGTGCACAGCAGCAGTCTTGAGGGTTTTTTTTTGTTTTTAATTTGTTCTGTGAGAGGGTGACAGGCAGAAACAGGAGGAAGTCAGAGCCGTGAGGATCCAGGCAGCTAAAGAAGTTTCCACCATCCATTCTTGTCTTTTTTGCTCTTGACGAGCCTTCTTCCCTAGTACAGAGGAATCTGTTGCTGTATGGTCCTATCCATTCCACTTCAGAAGTGCCACTGTTTTTTTAATAATTGCTTTTCTAAGATCTTGCAGGAGAAAATTCATTCTTGCTTTGGTGCAAAAGCTTAAAAAGCATATGGGGCAGCAGTAGAGAACTGACAGCCTCTGCAGCTTTCAGGAGGCCAAACTGTGCCTTTGGGAAATCATCCTGTATGAGCAAAATTAAGAAGGGGTGGGGAGAGGGGCATGTTTCACACTGGTGGCAAAAGCCTGTTGAAAGCATCAGTTTTTCTACGTTTGCAGGATTTTAATGAGCTTTAGAGAGTTGTAGAAATGGACACATTACTCACATGGATTAAAATTTTGCTCTGTTGTTAGAGTGGAGAGATCACACAGTTTACGTGATGGTGAATTCATGAGAGAAGCCAGACTAGTTCTTATTTAACACTGAGCTATCCCGCTGAGTTCTTCCTTCTTTGCTGTCTTAGTGTTTGATGACTTTCCAGGAAATAAGGGGACAGCTTGCACTTTTAAAAATAGGGCTGTTTTAAAGCACTTGCCTTGTTATGTAGTTCACCTTATAAAATTTTAGAAAGCTCTGAACCTCTTTATAGTCATTATCATATGCTTTCTGACTGTAATATCAATCTGCATCAGCTCCCTCTTTTCCCCTCTCACTGTCTGCTACCACATACGCAAAAATACAAATAAAAAAGTTGAAGAAAATACTCTTCTCTGAACATCACTGAACTCTAGACCTGACAGTTCCCGAAGTTCAGTACATTTCGCAGGTGTTGGTCCTCAAGTAAGAAAATGTTCCAGTCTGTCTCCAAGTGGAGGATCTCAGCTGGTCTTAGCATGATGAACAGGTATCAAGTGGATACCTAGTGGCATTCTAGTGGACAGCCGAGCTCCCAGCCTGAAACAGCTGCCAATAGCCTGAAGGGCACATGCGAGACTAGAGGTGAGCAAATGAACTCAACTCTATGCCAGCTGACTGCTGTAAATGCTGTGCAAGGACAAGGATGTGTTGCAGTGACATGGCTTAGACATGGCAAAGGTTTAGGTGAGACAATTTTAATGATAGATTTGGATCTGAAAGGAGACCTCAAAGAATGGACCTTCTTGCTGGCTATCGAAGGGCCCAGGGGCTAATGGTGAAGGCCAGTAATAAAAGGAATTTAAGTAGGACTTATGATTCTTCATCTTGTGAATACCAGTTGCTGAGTTATTTTTGAGTCCCTATTTGGGGTTAGGCATAAGGTTCAAAAAAGGTGGAACACCTTTTCTCGGAAAAGGTTATGATTCAGGCGAGAAGGGATCTAAGAGCTTGCTTTATTTCTCAAACATCAAGGGATATGATAAAGACTTGTTCAAAAAATTAGGTCATTAATAGCATAAGTGGTCTGGCTAAGTTTAATCCTGTGCTTAAGTTACTATTTAGTGATGATAAGAGAGGTCTTTCCTGATTTATCTTAATGGTTTTCCTTTTAGAAGGACTTTACCATGTCTTGATAAAAGTTGCATTGAGATTATTTTGAACCAGCTTTCTCTCTGTGGTTAATATTTAGGGAAATAATGCATCTGAGAAATATCTTACTTTGTTGAAAGCAAACATGGAGTTTCTCTGGTCTGATAACTTGAATAACACAGGACAAACACAGTGTTAGCAGTTGTTCCAAGCAGCTGTTCTGGAAAATGGTAAACACTGCATCTACTGGGGGAATTAAAAAGATGGGCTAGAATGAAACAGACCTTTCTCCTTTGGCCCTGCCTCAGGGAAATGAACGTTCCTTAGCATGTGCTGTGATTAGAACCACAAGGATATGTAAAGCCTATGCTCCATCTCCAAGGCCATGCTCAGATTCAGGAGAGTAACTACTGGAAAGACGAGAAGGGATTTCCCAGGTGGGATGTTGTTCAGGCCTCTGCGTGTTTTTGTTTTTAACTTGTTGTGCTGATAAGACAAATTGGAATATGGTGTCCATTAAATATGTTTTTTTTAAATTGTAGTTAACAGAAATAAAATTAACTTGCAGGTCAAGATATTTAATGCACAGACATTAGCGATATTGGGCATCTGTCTTGATACTAGTGTTTTCTCTTCCTCAGCGATCTTCTTTTGCAACAGAAGTCACACAGATATTTGATGTTTGTTCATCCCATATGTTTATTTTCCTTGTCTTTTTTTGCTTAAGCCTGAAAATCACAGTGAAGTTCTTTTGTATTCAAATCAACAGAAAGCAAATGTTTTGCACCTTAGTGCAGTTAAATCTATTGTTTACTTTCTTCCCTTGTCCAGGCATTTTCCTTCTCAGACTCTCCATTCCACCTTCTGGATATATCTTGAGCAAGGTGAGAACCTTTAGGTAGCTCCATTTCTTTACCTTTCGCTTTTCATTTCAGTTTCAAACTGTACTAGCCACATTGTATAAGACAAAATTCCCCGCTGTCCTCGGCATAACATAAAAGTCCCCTGTTTGGGGGACTAGCGATTTAAGTACTAGCAATTTTTGTTAAGGATTTCTAATAGCAGCACTGGGACGTTAACTGGCTTTTACTACTCTGCTTATTTACAGAATATGCCAGCTAATTGCTAGAGGAAGTGTGTCTAACAGCACAAAAGATGTAGTTGTTAATTCCAAGTGAGTGGACTTGGGGGAATGTTTTTTCCAGGTGTATGGCTTTCTAGTTATTGAAATTCAGGACCTTGGATTTGATCATGATTTCTGCTTTACATTCCTGTATCCTGTTGCTTCTTTTTTCCAAGGATCACTGGACTATATTTGTAGTGATACTTGTCTATTCAGCAGCAGCTGGAAAAGAGACAGTGGTACAAGTGAACAGCTATGTACAAGCGAGACAGGAGATGGCAGGAAATTGTATTGACAGGAGGGAAAGGTAAAAGGGTTTCATTTCCCCACATGAGAAGAAAAACAAAATTAAGGCCAGGCAATGGGGATTTTTTTTTTTTTTTTTTTATTTTAGTTTTAAGTCCATAACAAAATAATAGCGTCATGACTCTCTAAATCAATAATGCAGCTTCATCTAAAATTCTGTACGTCTCTGGTACAGTTGTCTAGATGCACAACAGTACTATGAGAGTACAAAGCCAACTCAATTAATATGACAAAAAATCTGTTTTAAATGTATCTAATAAATTGGAAGAAGTAGTGGTACAGAGAGATCAAACAATGAGTGGTATATAGCTGATAAATTAGGAACTCTCTTCATTCTTTCCCATGATAGAAGACCAAGGATACAGCCAAAGAAATGGAAATGCAGATGCCTAAGTTGTTTCACAGTCAGATCTCTAGTTTGTTTTACAGATGAAATACTTTCAGCTAAACGTAATTCATCAACTGTGAGCACTCGTGTGGTGAAATTTGTGTTCATACAGTTGTGGGGGTTTTTATGCAGTAAATTTTTGGGCCTGTAGCCAAAACATGTTTGTTCAAGAAGTGCAGACTGACTTCTCCTCCCCTCTGTTTGTGAAGGTAGTTTTTAAACAATGGGTTATCAAGTTAAGAAGTATAAACAATACATGCAATCAGTTGCAGTTAATGATGAATAAGCGGAATGTTCATTGTAATGAATACTAATTGTGCTCAATTCATGGTTAACCTGTAAGACAGAGTTTTTCCCTACAAATTATTTGATTGACAATGGCTAATAACTAATACATTCAGGAGAAATTGTGGTTGAATCAGGCACAGTTTGGAAGCAAAAAAGAGTTAAGGTCATTGACTGACTACACACCCTAGAGTATTTTTTTTTATCACCATTTCGGTTTTATTCATGCAGTGATACTGTTTTCTCCTGGCATCTCCTATGTCAGAAGTTTTAATGCAATGAGTGACAGACTTTATCTGTGTTCTTCAGCCTTCTATACTGCTATGGGCTTTGAATTTAACATGTGTTTTATCACCGTAATAATTAAGCTCTTTTTCAGACTAACTTCTTTATGCTGAGATGATAACGTGCAGAATTTGTAGGGTACCTGTGCTTATTTTGGTCACTAGGTAAAATTAGTGTCAGTGGTTTAGAATTGCAAATAGTTGAATGAGTGAATATAACCTTAGGACATGGAGCTGTGGAGGTAGTGAGGAAAAAAAGTCAAAGCCTTTGTATGATGAACAAAGCATCACTGTATCTGAACAAGAAAGCAGAGAGATTTTTCCCTACATTGTCACACACAAATTAACAGGCTGGCAATATAAACACCAATAACAATTTTTCTAAAAACAGTGTATAAACATCTGTGGCAGGGAGTCAATGTGTGAAAGGCGAGAAATATGCAAGGACAAAAAAGTTTTAGGAATCTGGGCTGTTTATGTGGTTGTAATAGCCAGCAAAATAAAAGTACTTCATGGTTTTAAGCACTATTCTAGCAATTTTCTCTGACGTTATCCAGTGAAATGTATTTCTCTATCTGATTGCTTCAGAATTACTGCTTTTAAGATTAAAGAAACAGAAGTGATTGCCAGGTCTTCACTGAAACCTTATAAAGAAAGTTTCTGGCTCATAGTTCATGAGCAATACTATTGAAAGCAGATATGACAGAGCTGTGTACTTCGTGTAACTGGCTAAAAATTTCAGTCACTTGGTTCTGATATTTACTCTTTCTTTATAAAGCAGCACCGAGGAAAGGTTTTTAATACGTTCAGTCTAGTTTCCCAGCCTGATGAGAGAGTCTATTGTGTATCAGCTGGGTGAAACCTTCGCCATCCTGAACCCTTCAGCTGCCAGAGCCACATTTTGGGAATATGGTGGAGACCTTTGCTTTTTCCTGTATTGATTAGTCACTGTCTTGGCATGAAATCAGCAGTGGAGTCCTGGAGGGTTAGCAGTCTTGCTGACTCGTTTTTATACATGCCATCTAGGATTACCTCTGCTGAAAATAACGAGTAACCAATGTATGAGAGTTGAAAGTACGTTCTTTAATCGTTCTTAAAGCTTAAACTCAGCTATAACTAATCAATTTGATTTCTAATAACTGTTTTTAATATCTACAAAAACCTAGTGGCAAAAGATCTTGTCAAAGGCAGACTGAAGTTCATCTTCCCTGAGTATCACCACTTCCCAGCTTCTGTGCATGACATTTTGCTTCTTGTCAGTTTTGTTGTACCAAGAAGAACAGGGAAGAGCTTCCTCTTGAGATTTCTGGCAGAGGTTTTTGCTTAATTAACTGGCAGAGGGGCTGCCTGAGAGTGACAGACAGTGCTTCCTTCGGTCCCCAAGTGAGTGGTGTTAATTTCCTGCAAAATACAAGGGAGCATATTCCCATCAGTATGTCCACACAACTCCAACTGATGCTAATGAGAGCTGGGTGCTTGTATCAAAAGGGAAATTGCTGTCTGTGTGCCAGGGCTGCATCCTGAAGAAGTGAATGATGGAATTCCATCGTTTCACTGGTTCTTTTTTGATGCATCGTGTCTTTTGGGAACTTCATTGTTTTTTCTCCTGTTGCTATAGCTATCCTAAGCCAAGTTTTCCTAAGAAAACCACAGAATAATCTAGTATCAGTTTTGTCAGTATGCCACATAAAATGCTCTAAAGCTGGGATTTCTGGGAAAATAGCAGAGGGAATTTTGGCAGGTCAAACTGGTTCTTCCGGACTTGCTCAAAAATAGTGGTGAATTTGTTTCATGTGCTGTTTGTCTGAAAGCTTCCTTTAGTACTATATGAAAGTGATTCAGCCCCCTAATCCATCCCTGGAAATCTCTGCCACCATCAAGGACACTGAAAGGAATCACATTTTCAGTTCTAATTGATAGCCACTGTTTTGACAGGCAAACAGATTTCTCCTCCCAATGGCTTCATGCAAGTGGCCTGCAGCAGACCTTACCATTAGCACAATTCTACTGAAAAGAATATACAAGCTAATAATAAATCTGTAGGGAAGGATGTTAACCACAAACTACTATGTCTAATTAGTAACACACAATAGCCAAGGCCAGGGAGGGAAGGTATTATTTATCAGAAGGACTGATTTTGACAGTTTAAAAATACAAAACCATCTATTATTTATTATGCCGAAACACATCTTTCAAAACATAGTATATATAACTCCACATTTTTTTTGGCATTGTTTTGAATGTTACTGCTTTGTAAAAATGTCAGCTATAGTAGAGGCGCAGAGATGGCATTTGTGTTGCTTCAACCTTAGAAGTTCATTGTGGAACCTAAAAACAAGTCATCTTAGGTTTTCTCTTTGCCTTAACAACCCTCCTTTCCTAATCAAGAACCATCTCTCTCTCTCTCTTATAAGTCTTCCTTCGAAAGAGTCTTTTCACTGTGTACTACCTCTTAGTTCAGAGTTTCTCAAGCACTCTGAGCAGTGCAGAGCTCAAATACAGGCTACTGCATCCTGCTGAGAAAGAGTGGAGACCGTTTTGGTAGCTCAGCTACTGGAGAGATCTCTGCGTGTCTCTATTGCATATTGCTGCGCAGTGTCTCAGAGGTGAGTGCTGGTTCCCAAGACACATTCCTTTCGTGCAGTCTCCAGCAGAAATCTCCAGGAAGAGGTATTTCTGTAGCAGTGCAGCAATAAAGCATATGAAAGGAGTGTGGAGCAAGGAGGGGGGAGAGTGCGTGTGTTAAGAAAGAAGGAGGAAATGACTGAGGAGAGAACTTAAAGGAGATGCGGGGGAAATAGTCAAGGGGAAAACGCATCATAGCAAACTGGTTGGAAAATGAGACAGGTAGATATGCAGTGATAATGTAATCATAGCACTGAGGTGATTAGTGGAGAAAGAGAATAGGACCTTTTAAACTGGGCAGGTCATTTTTACCCTTTGTGTCTAGGTTTCTTCATTTGTCAAATGGATATGATGACATATGCTCAACATTAATTGATCGGTAGAGAGTCACTACATTCCCACAGAGAACGGAGCTTTCATGAAGGGTGTTGTCTCAATTGATACATAGGAGAGTCCTCTGTATTCCTGCTATTTTTCAAGGGTCGTGTTTTTCCTGGAGATCTCATTGGAACCTGCAATGAGCAGCTTCACTTCATGAAAGTCAGATAAGCCCCAACAGATCCCCACTGTGGCATATAAGGGGAGGAAGGCACGTGGTTTGGTTGAGAAGGTGAGTACTGCAGTGGTGAGATGATTAGCAAGTCTGACACCTCGAAGTATCATGGCTCTGAGTCCAAATGTAGCAGGTTTTCAGTTTTGTTTTGCAAATGTCATGTATTTAATTTGCCTCATGAGTTTTGTATCTGCAATTCTGATAATGTCACAGTTGCATGTTGTTTTTCCATAGTAAGGAGGGCTGAGCAAAAAGTTTCGTAGTGTGAGCGGAGATCTCATATAGTGCCTCAGTAGCTGAAATGCTAAGAAAAGCACCAAATACCATGAGAGTTATAATATGAGAAAAACGAAAAGTCCTTCCCCTTATAAACATGCTTGATACATACATATAATATACATACATATATAGTTGATACTTCAGTGAATTCTAGGGTCGTGTGGCTAGTAGTAGGGGAAAGACACACAACAGATGAGGAGAAAGCATGAAACAGAAAAGAAAAAACTCAGTAGCCTGTTCTTATCAAGTTTGGCACCCAAAGAGCTATCTTTTAGCTCGCTTCTGTTGGTCTTTTCCCTGTCCCACCTTCAAGTGGTTCCCAGTTACCTGCAGAGGGCTGGAGGTGCTGGTGGGATGCTGAGGCGTGCTCGCTCTCACTTGACTGTGGAATTTCCAAACCCACATCGGAGAAAACCACAAAGTTGGCAAGTAGTTGCAGAGGGGTAGCTTGCAACATCCGCAGGCTATACAGGGAGTCTCTGTCTGCCACTTTGTCTTATTGACTGAACCTGAGATGAATAGGTTCAGTCAGAAACTGCATTTGTCTTTTTCCTTCATGATTAAGAATAACAAATTCCTGGAAAAATTAGTTGCTAGCCTAACTGCCTCCTCTGCTCTTTCTTTTCTTTTAGTGGAGAGATGAGAAAATGGGTGACTATGAAATGGGAATTAAGAAAGCAGAGTCAAGAGCTTAATACTCTGGTCCTTTTCTTTTGATTGAGTATGGAGTTACCATGCCCAGGACACAGGTGTGATTATCATGTTCCCCTGGGGTTGGCAGGTTGGCATTTGCATACTCCATACAGAGTAGGCATAGCTATGTTTCTGTGCACTGTCTGGGGCAGAATTAGTATTCACTTCAGAAGAAATTACTTGCCTGTAGGGTGCAACAAAGAGGGGAAAATGGCTGATGCTGTATGAAAGCAGGGAAAAATAATAATATATGAGAATAATTCTGTACTTGGGTGGAGGGTAATTCCACACTATGGTGGACAAGCAGGCAGGGCTTGTTGCATTGGACAGACTATAAATCAATCTTTTGCTTCTTCTGATCAAGCAGTAAATCACAGTTGTGCTTCGTTGTTGCAGTTTTTTCTTTCTTGATGTCTGTGATTTGAGATGGAGAATTCTTGTACTGGTGACCAAAAAGACAAGCAACATGGTCATCAGATGACTGAAGCATCATTTCATGGAAACAGATGCATAGCTGCCATTCAGCACCACGATTTTCCTGGTCAGATAATGACAGTGTTGACCCATCTTTATAAACACTATCCCCAACACTTAGACTACCTCAGCATGTGTTCTAAAAATAAGTTCTTTGGAGTATGAAGGATGACTCTTCATGTCTGCCTTCTGTTGTCTATAGTTATACAGCAGCCGATGAGAGTTATTCCATTCCTTTGGTTCAGTAGATGGACTTTTTGGTTTTGCAGCAACCACTTCTAACTCAGGTGGCCCGTCTTAGGGTACCATCATGTTCCTTGGGTTTTGTCTTTTGTCATTTCATATGCTGCAGAAGTAAGATTTGATATATGCTACAGAGGGACAGAACTGCCTCAATGGTAAGGATTTCCTAATACCTAATTACCAGAATTAGTTACAGTAACTCACTTCCATCTAAATTAAGAGCAAGTTCCACATTTAAAAAATAAGGGTAAGGGCTCAAAGGCATAGGGAAGATGATGGGTGAAAAGATTTGGGGGTGATTATTTAGATTGCCTTTATTCTGCAACCTCTAGGCAGAAAAGCAAACTCTTGCATATCACATGGCAAACAGCCTCCAGTCTTTTATCTGGTGCTGAAACACAGATAATATCCGAGACAGTGATACCAGCAATGAAGATTTTCTTTCATTGCTGTCCACATCGTTGATACTCTCAGCGTAAACTTCACTGTGTAATTTAGGGCTTCTGTTTGACATTTCGTTTCTGCACGTGACCCTGTCCATTGAAGATTACAGATTATTTACCTGTGAGATGTTACAGCAAGCAGCTTCTCAGATTTGGTGCTGGGAATTCTTTCATTAGCCCTTAAATCTGTGAACAATGTGATGATCCAAGCATTAATACAAATGTGATTAACTGTCTTTTCTCAGCTTTGTTTGCTTTGTTCTACTGATGCCTGCAAGTTACATAATGAGTAGCATGTACAGGGTATGCATTAAAGGCAGTTCCCCATTGTAGCAGGCTTCATGGCAAATTTATTTTCCTTTTAGCAAAACTTCAGTGAGGAAAAAATTGCACTGTTGATTTATTTTGAATGAACTCCTGGAAGGCTTACTAAGTATGCCATGTGGAAAGCTCCTTGAAGTGCTGAGGGTTAATACTCTCTGCTCTTAATTTCAAATTCCAGATAAATATGGTTTCAGCTTTGATCCTATCTGGACTAATTCTTTGTCACTGTACTAATTAATTCAGCATGCTGCAGAAAAGATGCTAATTTGGGCATCAAAGAAATAAAACGGGTGGGGGAGGTTGTGTTTAATCAGAGTTGTTAAAAAGATAAGTTTTATTCCCATTAGACTGGATCTGGAAGCTCAGTCATTTTAGTATAGCTCCAGCAGCCTGATACTTAAAAAAACAAAAACAAAAACAAAAGAGGCACTTTTCCACTTAATGTTAACATACCAGGAGCAACATATATTGGTGTTAATAATGTGGATTTCTTTATATTTGCATTTTCTACATTTTCTCTTTTCCTGATGACCATAACCAGTTTAACTCTGATCATAGCATTAGAATAATATGGATTATCTCCCAAAATAATTTGAAGATGGCTAAATATGAGGATACTCACATTCATGAAGTTTAGCTACATTTGGAAAATACAAATAATAATCATAGCACAGGACATTTTAGCAAATTGTCATGTGCCTCCACATCAGAGGTTAGGTCATTTTTCCCTTTTCGTGGAAGCTATTTTTGATTGCATAAGCTGCCCTGTTGTTCACTGTGGAAAGCTGCTGCTCTTGCTGCCTGCCTCTTGCTTGATCCTAACCTGGGAGTGAGCCCCAGCAGGTGGGAGAGCAGGGAGGCATCTGGCTAGCCATGTAACTCTTTTGTGCAGGCAAACCTCACCCAATCTAGTTAAAAGTGGATTTTTTTCTTTTCTTTTCCAAATCTCTTTCCAGCTTACCAAACAGTATTGAAGTTGTACACAGCACTGCCCAGCCTGGCAGTGGTTTTCCTATTTTAACTCTTCCTCTCCCTTTCCCCAGAATTGGAGGCACTACCCACTTGGGAGCATGGAGCAGAATGGGCTGGAATGTCCCTCTCCTGTGTTCATCATCTTATCAGGGCTTTTCTCTTGCCCTGCCAAAGCAGGAAGGCCAGGTCAAAACCTGCACCTGGGCAAGGCTTTGTCATAAGGAGGTCTTGCTGCAATAGGTCTCATACACTGGAGCATCCCAGTGTCACTGGGGATGAACAGGATCCAGTCACTGGGAGCTGGTGGCTGACAACAGGGCAAGGAAAAGAGATGCTCACCCGTCCTGCTTCTTGGGCCTCCATGCAGAGCTGCCCATTTAGAAGAAATTTAACTTTTGTCATGGAGGTATTTTCATCTTCTTGGATATCAGTAAAGATTTGAGCAGTGTTGCCCAGCCATTTGCTGTGTGTGCTCCGTTCTCAAAATATCAAAGCATGTTTCAGCAACTGATGTCATCTACCTGGACTTCTGCAAAGCATTTGACACTGTCCCACACGATATCCTGGTCTCTAAATTGGAGACAAAGAACTGGCTGGACGGTCACACTCAAAGGGTTGTGGTCAATGGCTTGATGTCCAAGTGGAGACCAGTGATGAGTGGTGTTCCTCAGGGGCTGGTACTGGGACCCGTGCTGTTCAACATCTGGGGACATGGACAGTGGGATGGAGTGCACCCTCAGCAAGTTTGTCGATGATACCAAGCTGTGTGGCAAGGTACACATGCTGGAGGGGAGGGATGCCATCCAGAGGGACCTGGACAGGCATGAGAGGTGGGCCCATGCCAGCCTCATGAAGTTCAACAAGGCTGAGTGCAAGGTCCTACATCTGGGTCGGGGCAATCCCAAGCACAGATAGAGGCTCTGCCGGGAATGGATCAAGAGCAGCCCTGAGGAAAAGGACCTGGGGGTGCTGACTGATGAGAAGCTCAACATGAGTCAGCAATGTGTGATCACAGCCCAGAAGGCCGACTGTATCCTGGGCTGCATCAGAAGAAGTGTGGCCAGCAGGTCAAGGGAGGTGATTCTGCCCCTCTACTCAGCTGTCATGGGACCCCAGCTGGAGTACTGCGTTCCAGCTCTAGAGCCCCCAGCATAGGAAAGACATGGACCTGTTGAAGCAGGTCCAGAGGAGGGCCACAAAGATGATCAGAGGGCTGGAGCACCTCTCCCATGAGGACAGGCTGAGAGAGTTGGGGTTGTTCAGCCTGGAGAAGAGAAAGCTCCAGGGAGACCTTATTGCAGCTTTCCAGTACCTAAAGGGGGCCTACAGGAGAGCCGGGGAAGGACTTTTTACAACGGCATGTAGTGATAGGACGAGGGGGAATAGCTTTAAGCTGGAAGAAGGTAGCTTTAGATTAAATATTAGGAGAAAAATTTTCACAGTGAGGGTGGTGAGACACTGGAACAGGTTGCCCAGAGAAGCTGTGGAGGCCCCATCCCTGGAGGTGCTTAAGGCCAGGCTGGATGGAGCCTTGAGCAACCTGGTCTAGTGGGAGGTGTCCCTGCCTATGGCAGGGGGGTTGGAACGTGATGATCTTCAAGGTCCCTTCCAACCTAAACCAGTCAACAATTCTATGATTTTACCAAAATATGTTCTCTACTTTCTGTAGTTTTTTTCAGCTCTTGGTCCCACTGGTATAATGCTCAATGGCATGCTTCTGCCCAATAAGTAAACATTTAATAACAAACCTTTTAGGTATTTAGAGAGCCACTAAAAAGGTAAAAGATGTATTTCATTAACGCTGCTATTAACATAAATGTAAAATGAGCCTGGCCTGTAATCACCAACAAGTCTGACTCACTAAGGATCTTTATGGCAATGTTTAATACTCTGTAAAAGTGTATGTATGAAAGTGATTAATCAAAGCACAGCACTGCTTCTAGAGTATTTCTTCTGCTGTAAAGTTGAGTGATAAAATAACTTAAAACACACGGCAGTAGTGGCAGTTAATAAGCATTTTATAGTCCCTGTGTGGACCTGAAAATCATACCTTATTAGTATCTTTATCTTTCTTGCTCACTCATTCATTCTTACTTACATTTAAATTTAATTTTAAGGGTTATTTCTAGTCTTTCATAAGGGAGCTGCTTTAATAATCTCAGCATTTTCCCCCATTTACTGTGAAATGACCAGGAGCCAGAGCGTTTGTTATATGTACTTTACGAATCACTCTTTTTTTTACAGATCATTTCTGGAGGTGTCAAGATTTTGTGACATTGTTAGGCTTTGTATCTTGCTTGACTGTGTCATCTGCCCTCTTGAATTATTTCCCTGCAGATGTTTGCAGTGCCGTTATGTACCCTGTTAGCTGCAGTGACACCTACTGATCTAGGGCAACTGAATTAACTAGGAAATCCAGACTTGAATTTTGTCAGCAAGCTGCTCAGGGTTCCACCCACCAGATGTTTCTCTTGCTTAGAAGTCCAGGACTTTATAGACCTGCCTGCTTTTTAATCCTTGAAGCAAATATCAACACATTTGAGATCTGGAAGCTCACGGCTCCACACGGAAACAAAGTGTTGCCATGACCACAGCTTTAGGTCTTGCATATAAGACATTTATCCCAAGTATAACAGAGCAGGCCTATAGAAGGTTTGTTCTAATTTTTATCCCTTTAAAGCCTTGAAAAGAAGCATACGTATGCTTTAATGCTGTAGCCAGTTGAATGGTAATAAATACTACAAAAAGACGACACACATTTGGTATTCAGAGACTTCATTCATTTAATGCCTCTAAGGGGAAGAATGTTAGTTATTTACAGGGCGCCCATATTTTCCTCTGAAATTTATAGAAATAAGATAGTCCCTCACTCTTCCACAGCATGTTTTCAACTGTTGCATATGGGCTTTTCCCATAAGGATGAATCACCCTGAAGTCTGATCAAATAAAGAATATCCCTTTATACTTTTGTTTACAGGAGGACTATGCTCTGAGTAGTTGGAATATTAATTTTCTCAACTGAAAAGAATACTAAGGTTATTAGGGCTTTAACTTCTTCAACAGTGTTTCCCAGGCATTTACAGTGGATAATCACAGAACTGGGGCAGTCACTCAAACAACCTGGGAAGATACGGATTTATTTCCTTACTGTTGTTACGATCACAAGTGGTTCCATTTGACATAAACTGGTGGATGTAGAATGAGAGGATACAGCTGATCCATTTGTTTTCAGGTGTTCTAGTTATATTTCTCCATGTGCTACATAAAGTTTTCAGAGTATCAATTCTGTCAGATATTAAGTTGAAGAGAATTTTGCTGTGCACAGTATAGAAAAGCAGACCCTTTAAAAATGTGCCATACATTTTTCCATTAATGTTTTATTCTTCTGTCAGTAGTGTTAATATGGAAGGCAGATTTTACCACAATCCAATTATTTGTTGCCTGGAGAATTAGAAACCTCAAATCCGAAAGCCATTCAGTTTTCCTAGAATTTTAATATGGATTTGATTAATTCCATAATATAATTTTGACAATAGATTTTGTTCTATCCTTGTTGAATTCAGTGGAGGGCCTCACACTGATACCAATGAGAACAGGATCGAACCCAGTTGGGCAAGAAATACACTTACTTCTTTTTTTTGCTATTCTTGTTGGTCCTGTAAGCGGTAAAGAACCATTAAGCCTGTAGTGCAAAAACCCATGCAAAATTACAATGGGTAGAAGTTAATTTTATCATCGGAAGCTCATGGCAATTAGAATACATGAGTGAGCAGACCATAAATTTTAGGACAGTGTGGTTTTTGTGGTTTAATGTTGTCTACTCTATATTGCTTTTCTCAACAGTGTTAAATTTTTGCTGCTTTTTTTTAATGTTTGTGCAAGATATTTGTTAAGCTGAAAAACATATTACAATAATAATAAGAGAATGGATTTTTTTGGTATAGCAATGTACAAAAGAATCCAAAAATCTGAACATATCTGTAGCCTTGAGCTATATGCTGTGTACTTAGTGTAATAGGTAAAAATTGTAAGCCTGCACAAATCCCATCTGAAGCCAAAAATAGCAAAAAAAAACAAAAGTTGTTTTCATCAAGACCAACTCACTATTCCCAATCTATAATTACACTGGAACTTGCCAATTTTGTGGCAAGAGCAGCTCTACCAGCAAACAGCACTATTTTTGCTGAGAGTTGTCATGTTGGCAGTTATTACAATCAGAATTGTCACTTTATTTTATTTAAAATGTATTTCCTCAGTAAGCAAGAAATAATACCTAGACTTGAAAGGGACATATGTTAAAGATTTATTTTTTTTACATTTCTCTCGAGTAAGCAACATATCCAACTCCCTGCAGCAATACAAAATGCCCAGGAATAATGTTTTCGAAATCAATATGTACTACAGTGGAATATGAGGCTCCACAAACCCATAATTGAAACTATGGGAGAAAAACAGGCAGACTGAATATAAACAAAGTACCAGGGTTGGATTATCACCAAGATGCAAGTGCTAATACAGCCTCTCTTGAGAAAACTGCCATGAGACCTTCCCAGCATGTGCAAATGTTAGAAAGCAGAGGTGTTTCAGGTGCAGCCTGCTGGTTCTCATCCCCAGGGCAATTTATTGTTTGGCTGCTGACATCTCTGTAGAGAGCAATATATGCAGAGTTTCATCTAGCTTTTCTTTTTCACCTGGGTCTTCTCATATCTGTGAGCCCTTTTCACTTTGTATCTTCTCACTCTGAATGTACAACCTCTGTCTCTCTCCTCTGTTTCCGGACTGCTGCCTTCACTGCCACCACCACCCTCTGATGGGGTTTGTGCCCCCACAGTCTCTTGGGACTGCTAGACCCCAGAAAGCAGCAGTGGAATCAGTGTGTTGTTTTCTACTTAGGAAAAGCAAAAGCATGGAAAGTATCTGCTATCTTTGTGGAAGCACTGAAATGAGTGGGCACCATAAAAAAGGAATCAAGGATTGTTTGTAGATGAGGTGTATGTATATTTTGATCAAAGGATCCCTCAAAGAATGTAAGACACCTTCCATCTCTATTGCTGCACATAAGAAGAAGGAAGAGAAAACCATGCACTGAGAATGACTCTTCCTACTCCCCAGCACAGTCCATGGTAGAGCCATGATAAAGCATCTCATGTTACTCCCTGTAGTATTTGCCCTTCTTCTCATTAGCACCACACACTATGTGTCTGTCTCTCAGGCCCATCAATCCCTTTCTAACCAAGTTCTTATTGTCTGGAAGACTTGCTACAGAGCCCCTAAGAACTTCATTTGACCGTAAGCTCAGAATTATCGATTAAATTCACAAAAAATTTCAATCATTAACGTATGAGCCTGACAGAGTATTTGCAAGATTTCTGCTTTGGTCAGAGGAGAAACCTAAAGTCAATGATTTACAGCTTAAGTATATGCACAGTGGTTCAGCTGTTCTACTTGAGGCAGTTTGGGCTGACATGAAAAATAAAAAGAAAGATCACTGAGGCAATGCTGCAGACTCACAGAAGAGTTTGCAGTTTTGAGTCAGAGTAATTAGTTTGCAATATGGTGTATTTAATGAAGAAATCATTACTTTTCTTTACATTGTTGTCATGCATGCAAGGACATTAATTTGTATAGGAAGACACATTGATCATTTACCTGTGGAACTGAGAATTTCAAATTGGGGAAGAGGAGAGGAAGTTTTTATACTTTTTGGCCCCTAATTCATGAGCGTATTTGACATACTTGACCCCAGTATTCTGTCTAGCTCCATCAGAAATGAAACGTAGCTCCCCAGTTCAATCACCTTTTATAGGCTGTGTAAAGCAGACTTACTCTTTGTACAGTGTATAGAACACTGGGACCCCCAAACTTATTGGGGTCTCTGGAGGACTCTCACAGCATAAATATTACATGATAGTATGTTACTAGGCAGGAAGAAAAACCCAGAAGTACTTTAAAAAAGAGCTCTTATGAACTGTCTAGTTTTGCACACTCAGAATATAGCAAGATTTTATCCTTTCCAATTGCATGCTCATTTAAACAAAGAAAAAATCCTTAACTTAAGGCCAGACATGAATGAGAGATGGTAGTTACTGATAAGAGCAGAGCATGTGGTCCAGTCTGGGTGCTGGCACCACAGTCACTGCATATTACTTTGAGAGCTCTTCTGTGGTGAGAAGAACCTTCAGCCACTTTAAAACGTGCCCTATTAGTAGTCCAGCCCTGCAGTGTCTTGCATTTCAGGTTTGTTGGGGCTTTTCAACTTTCTGTTTCAAGCAATAGCTTTCAAAATTACAGGGTCCAAATCAATCTGTAATCAGTCCTTCCTATTGCACATGCCCCGTTTGAAACTGGTAACTTATTTTGCAATGTGGGAAATATATGAGTGGCTCTGATAAAAGCTCACAGTGTTTTGATTGCCTAAAATTTCTGTGTTTTATGATAAGTACTGTTTTTTCTTCTAGTAATTATTTCCTCCTGACTCCTTCCTTGATATCTTAAACAGATTTGGAAAGAAAAAAGAAGATAAAAGTGGGAAAACAGATCAGAAGGGGAATCCAAAGCAAGGCATACTTAAAGAGGAGGAGCTGGAGAAAATGAAAGATGAACGTGAAAGGTGAGTAAATGGTGGCAGCATCTTTGTTCACCAGATGAAAAACTTCAAAGCAAGGGATTGCTTGAAGGGACAGATAGACAGCCTGGCTGGAGGTGTCCCAGACCATGCCCGCTGGCAATCATGTCCTGGCAACGCAGAGCTTTAGACCAGTCTCCTGGCTGAGTCAGGGCTGCTGTATGACAGGAACTTGTGTCTCTCCTGCAGTTTCTATGCACTTCACTGTGGTAGCTGCTATTCAGATCCCAACATCTGGTAAGCTGGTGGAGATCAGTTTCTTCAAAACCTGTTTCAGCTCTGCCCGTTACCATGACCAGCTGATTTAGTAACTTTTTTCTCTACTTCTCTAAAGCAAGAACCTCCTCCCTTCTTCCCTGACAGCCTCTGCTGTGTTTTCCAGCACTTCAGACTTCTTTGGCTTCAGCTGGCTGTGCCTTCAAACATTAGGTTTTGTATTTAGGTATGTTCTTTTCTGCACAGCACTTGCTGGTTAGACACACGTTACAGAAATACTTAGACACCAGACACTGAGTATGCCAAGAGACACCAGGAAGAAAGCAGGTTCAAAAGGTTAAAATCAGTCTGAAGAGGCTGGGGTCTGCAAGCAGTGGGGTGGGTGAGATGGTCAAGGCAAGAAGCTGGGTGTGTGCCAGCTGTGAGTTGCCTTATTTCTGAGGTAAGGTTCTGAGACTGAAATGAAAAGAACCACTGATGTAAATAAGCCCTGTTCTCTGTTGTGTTCAAAACACTTCTTTTTCATGCTCAATCTTAGCAACTTTGTTATCTTTCCAGACAAAGAGAATTCATAGTTTTCTGTTTTCCCCCATGTCTGCCCTTTCAGGAACTGGGGGACAGTTTGTAAGTACTGAGAAAGGAGCTTGCTGAGCCTTGTCCTCTTCCCCAACTCCTCCAGGTGTACTTCATGATATGCTGAAGAAGGTCTTTGTTTCTCTCTGATGGCTGTTATCAGAAAGGTTAGAGCCCATACTTGCTGGCTCTCAAGAGGTGTCTGAAGTTGCTGCAAAACTTTCCAAGTCATAGTAATATGGGTTGTCAGGGCATGGGGTAAGCTTCCAGAGGTCTCTTTCCTTCACTGGAGCATCCTGCTCCTGGGAGATGGAACAGAAGCAGGTTCCTTTTGGGCAGGCAGGGTCTTTCCACGTGGGCCAGCCTTTGTCATGCTGGTCAGTGCCCAGGGAAAAGACACCCTGCTTTCATTCCAGTCATGCAGTGTGTGGTCAGCCATATAAGTGGTAGCTAATGGGTTTGATGGGGAAAAAGAAAGAAATCCAAACTCCAACCCTTGAAGTCTGCTGCTAATATTTACTGTCTTAAAAGCTAGTAATGTATCCAGTTGCTACGGTGCTGCTACTGGATATGCTTAGCCAGTGTTTAAGTATTTAGTTCGTCTAAATTAAGTAATGTCAGGAGAAACTTTGTACCATTTGTTTTAAAATTTCTGTGCCGTGTCCTTGATTTTGCCAGATTGATGAGTGCCTTTATTTTAAACTGCTGACTCCCAATTTGGATACTGGCAATTTGAGAGGTATGTGTCCTTCATTTTAAAGAAGCCAGTGTCTTTTATTAGGATCCTGGCAAGCTAAGAAGCATGTATCCCATCTGTTAAAGGGCCAGTGTCATTTACTGAAATGTTGGCAGGCTGCAAGGAATGAACCCTTCTGTCCAGAGGTCTAACGTTCCAATTGGACACAAGATAATTGTTCTTAATATTTCTTTAGTGTTGTATGCTTTTTTTTTTTAATTACAGTCACTGATTGACAGTAACTTGGTAAGGCTGCATTAGAAACTGGCAGCTCAATGTCTTCATCATTCTGGTTTCTCTAGTAATGATTTCAATTTTGACCTGGAAGAGTTTGCGACTGAAATGGAGAACAGCAGGTGTGTTGAGAAGTGGATGAAAGAAGATGATATTTTTAACTCACTTATTTGATTCTTCTTCTATAATGCACAAGAATAGAAATATCACACTATTTTTTTTAATCAGGTAATACAGTTTATATGTTTGGGGGATTAAAATTAAAAAAATAAAAACACAGAAGACTAGCTAAGAATTTTTCCCTACATTATCCTCAAAGCAATGCCACACATGCTGTAAAAACAAGCAATTCACTTCAACTTTCTAAATGAAGTAAGAACCTGGCTTTGTATGTTTGCCCATATAAGCCTATCTACAGGCTGGCTCTTGAACCCTTCTTGAGTTGATCATAAAACAGAAGAGACTTTGTCTTTTGTAGAGGAAAATTATATAAGGAATCTAGTTCTCATATATGGGTAAGAACTGTTTGGGAAATTGATTAAAATCAGTGGAAGGAAAGATTACCTGACTTGAAGGTAATTGAGCCTTTTTGCTCAGCTGTTGACTGTTCACCTAGCGATGATGCTCAATAAGACAGTAAAGACAAGTTTTATAGCTCTGTCCCAAGATTTAGCAATTCTATAATGTAATTCAAGTCCAAGATTTTAATGCAGATATTGGCAAAGAAAACCTTGTGGCATATTCGCACCATAGATCATCTTCTTCTATGACTTCACTCGCTGCAATCCTGCGTACTTGGGTCTCATTTATAAAACCAAGCTTCACTGAAGCTTACTATAACATAGGCATATTTTCAAATCCGTTCTTGTTGAGAGTGAAATGAGTATATGTTAAAATTACTAGGGATATAATAGTAGAACAGACTACAGGACCATTCATAGAAATGTTTTGTCCCTTGATACCTGTGAACAAATCCTGTATTTATTAGCTTGAACAAAATACAAATTGCTTTTCCAACATTTAACCTTTTTAGAATTAACTTAAACACGCACCTAGTTTTATCTTTTGAAGATTAGCTGTATAAGTAATTCTTCTTCAGATCCTCAGTCCAATAATTGCAATCCTAAAGTCAGGGGTTTTGCTTAAACTTCAGTTTTCTTAAATGCTGACTGCCTGGATATTTCAGGATCTGTCATACTAACTGATACTATGATTTTTCATCTGACAGTTTGAACATTAGTGGGAGAGGTCAGAGTAGTTGATTTTTGGGCTGGGTGTGAAAGGATTAATGATTGAGTGCATTTCAGCATCTTAGCAGCTGTGGACCTCGCATGGTTTTGGATGTTGGTTTTGCATGCAATGTATCCTTGGCAGCCTTCCAGAAAACAGAATACTGTTCCAAGATCTCAGCTGAGAAGTATTTTTCAGTAGGAAGCGCATTTCCAGTTTTACAGGAGTAAGCCATCTCTTGGAGTTTTGCTAAGAGTTTTTTGATTGGTGTTGGATAGGTACAATAATATCTCACAAAATTCCTGGGATAGGCCTGGTAAAAAGGATGCAGACTTCTTCCAGAAATTTTGACAGGATTTACAGACATGCAGAAATGTCAGATGTGTTCACTGCACAATTACGGGTTGGCTGTGCAGTACAGGCTCAGTGACTCTGGCTCTGACAGGAAACATCGGATCTTACGTAGGTGTGCTGCATGAGCATAAGTCCATCATGCTCAGAATAGGTTGGATTTCCTGCTTGCACAGAGAAGGAATTGTACAGTGCATGTGCAACAAGTCTGGCACATCCAGAATGTGTTAGAGCTAGTAGGCGTATGCAGACAGAGTATACAGCGCTCACTCTGTAGTGCAGATGCTTCCTAAAAGGATTGGACTTGCACATTGGTCCTCAGCGTAGATTTGCCTGGCAACCCCTTTTATGGGCCACCAAGTTTCAGATTTGAACCTCAAAAAGTGAAAATAAATTTAGTATTTCTCTAGCTTAGTAATTTCTACTTCCATTTCACATTGTGCTATTCTCACTTTTCGGTACAACTTTCTATGCTGCCTTGTAGCTGCAGTTCTCTGAAGCAGCTCCACATCCTGCACTGGAATGCTGACATCATTATTTTTTTACTGCTTGTATTCCCCAGCAATCCCCACCGAGATCAAGGTCTCGTTGTGCTCATTGCTGTTAGGGAAGCTTGGGCCTGACCCCAAGCACTTACAGTTGAGGTAGAAGAGAGAAAATCTGGCAGGAAAAAAAAAAAGCATCCTGTGGGTGGGAATCTGACATGCAGGCAGTGCAGCTGCTTGTCCAGGTCCTACAAAGTCCTTGTTGGACTAGGAATTTGTTCCAGACCTCAGCCCCAGGCCTTCTTTCTTTTCAAAGCCAGTACTTTATTATATGACTGCTACTTCTCTGGGCTTCAAGTAGTTAACAGGAACTTATGATGTTAGGCATTCAGTGTTTAGTAATAGCCTTATCTGTGTCCAATTGAATATGAAGTCAGCACCTCCTCTAAATTTCACTATTTTCTTCTTCTCCCCCTATGTGCCTTAGCTTTCCTTGTGCCACAGTGATGCAATGTCACTGAAAGTTGACTGAAGAAAGCCAGAAGTTCACGACATAGATGGTTTAGAAGGACTGACTGAACTGGTGATATAGTTCCGTAGGTGGTGGCTTGTCCTTCCTGACACAAGTCAGGTAGCTCATTGGACTGAAGCCCTATTTTAAATAAGCTCATCATTTTGTTCATGCTTCAAAGAATTTGGCTGTAATAAAGCATGTGTTCCAAAGGTCTAGAATCTGCCCATAAAAGGAAAAAGCAAATGCTATATCTGAGGTTTATTTTGATCAAGCTGACTCAAATCTGTATTTTTAGTGTGTTTTGTATAAATTACTCAGAATTTATCATTTTAACAACAAGATGTTCACTACACTATTATATGCTGGAAGAGATCCTCCCTTTTCTTTCCCTCAAAACAAGATTTCTCTTCCTCCCTTCCTCCATCTTTTTCCCACTCATTTATGGTTGCTTTTTAATTTTTCTAACATTTGAAAATAATTGTAAAACAAAATAGATAAAAATATTGGGCACTTGAGTTTTACACATAATAATTTGTTTGCCTTTCAAATGCAAATAAAGTGACTATCCATTGAAAGAAAACTATTTTTTTACTGTTTGTTTAGGATTATTTTACTGGAATATTCCTGCTGAGACCAACGTCTCTCTTCCAGCAGAGTCGAACATTTCCTTGACATTAGAATAAAATTTCACAAAATGAAGCGTCTTGTTGAAAATGGGGTGATTTTAAAAAGTAGGATATGAGTAGGTGAATAAGGAGGCACTCTATGCAAAAAAAAAATAATCTGCACTTGGTTGTAGTAGTAGTCATTTGTTGTTTTGTTAAAACAGTCTTAGTTTTGTAGTCCTCACTAAGTGAGGATTTTTTTTTAATCACATTATGTTTTCAAGTAGAGTGTTAGAGCAGCAGAAGCAACATCTGGCTCTTGCTTTTTGAACGTCTGAACTGAATGCTTAAGTTGCAGTGAATCTCAAATTTAAGTAAAATGAAATGGTTTCAGTTTTTATATTAAAGACTGAATTTCCTTTACTTCTCATAAACCTTCCGGCAACAAAAGAGCGTTTCTCTCTTGTCTTATCAGCTCTGATGCTTCTTGCCTGTTCCCATAGTTAAAAAATCAATACATATGGTTTTGATATTTGGCAAACAGAGCTTTAATCTTGCAGCTGCAAGATTCCTGTATGAAGAGAATGCATCTTACAGAAGTAAAAACATTTAGAGACCACTTATATATAAGAGAATACTTGTGAGTGAAACTGCATTCCATTTCTATCAGCATTTGTTTCATTATATTTAATTACAAACAATTTGTATGTTTCTGGAAATCAAAATGAAAACAAGAATAGCTGCATGCATGGAAGTGTGGTAGAAAAGCCAAATTGTTTTGAATCAAAAGTTGAAACTCAGACTGTTACAGAAATCAAAGTATGATTTTTAAATGTGTAGTACATCTAAGAGCATGCTCATAAAGACACACATTGTTACTGAACCCATGTAGCTTTTGTGCTTGTGTTATCCACTTGCCAAGTCTAAAAGCATTATTATGTCTGTTTATGGTTCATCTTGATGTCTGATAAAATGTTGGTAATTGCTCTTCTCACCATTGAGCTCTGTGCTAAACCACATGTTTTTGGGACTCCTGAGCACATGTGTCATTATTTATTAAGGGTTAATCCAACATGGTATATTTGTTCATTGAGTATTCCTGACTTTGCAGCGCAGCTAGGTCCTGTGGTTTAGACAAAATAAAGTGTTGGATGTGATCCCAGTTTTAATACTCCCAATTTATTATAACCATTGAACCCTGATCAGATCACAGATTGGATTGGATCCCAGTTTTTTAAATGTCCCAATTTATTGCTGGCTTGCAACCCTGATAAGAATACATATTTGATTAAGGCTTCAGTTTTCAAAAATTCCAGTTAATTACTTTTAGATTCTTATTAGATCATAGCTGTGTAGTATGGTATGTTGAAGTTATGAAAAAATTACTGGATGATGTTGCACAGGTCAAGGTCATAGTTTCATTTTGTGCTGACAGTATGAAGTTATCAGATTTCTGTTTATTACTGTGGCAGCACTTGCACTGGACAGGGGGACAGATTAATCCCAACCCACTGATTCTGAATGATTCTCATTTTAGATCTGCTGCTGCTCTGCATACCAGAACATGTAATAAAAGCCTACCACTGAACATTGAGAGACTGGTGTTTGGTTATGAGTAGCTGAGGTAGACAGCTTTCATCTACCTTTCATAGGTTGCGATGTGGCATTTAGAGCCAAACAGCAGTTTTTGAGCTGCTTTGTGTGGCTAATCCACTGCTGGAGGACATTTTTAAGACAATATTAGGCTGAGAGTTGATCTCAGATTGTCATAGCTCAAGAACAGTAAGAATTGAGGATAACAGAATGGTGCACGGAATTGGCCATTTTCTTTATCTATCACAGTACTATTCCAGGTATTGAAGACTGATGGAAATAGCTCTTTCCAGGTGTCGTAGCCGTGGCCTCTAAATTTAAGCACCCAAATTCTCATCCAAGCCATTTAGCATCCATGGCTTGCCCTTCATTGAGGCACTCGTTTCACTTTGCTCTGGAGACCAGTTTTCACAAGCTGTGCCACCTGCCCACCTAAAAGGTCAGAGCAGCTCAGGGGCAATGGTCTGACTCTTTCTTTCATAAATGGGCCAATGTGTGGTTCTTTTCTGTATATATGGGAGTTTTATTCCTTGACATTTTTTAAAATGATACTGTAAACCGGAAATACTGCTATTAGAACCTTTTACAGGCCAAACTAATAAAGTGAAACTGGCCAGTGTACTAGCCAACCTGAGTAATAGAGTGCTTTCTAGGAGACAGAATAATCTGGCCTGGATTTCTTCGATCCAGTACTGAATGTAGGTCAGCTCTTGCCTACCCCAAAATCAATAAGGGCATAAGAATGACTTGGAAGCTGCATTTCATTCCTTGTCCTTCCATATGTGATTTATGACACTCTATCATAAATCTTTGGCACGCACTTTGAAGTTGTGCCACAGCACAGAATTCCTGTTCTCAGACTCCCTTACCTACGGGATAAAAATGAGAATACAACTTGTGGGGATAGACAGTCAGGCAGGAAATCAGTTTGCATGTGTAACATTGATTCTGTTTTCATTATTTGTTCCAGAATGAGCTAATGTTAGCGAAAGGGACTCAGGTACGATGTGCACAGCACCTTACTTATCTTTTTAATGGAAAAGTACAAATTACAGCAGCCTGACAATTCCTTTAAATCAGTGCTGAGAACTAGGCCTGCAACTTACCTATGGTCTGACTCGAGGCCATTTTGCAGGAGGAGCTTGGAGCTCTTAAAGGCCTCAGAATGTCTCAGGTGAAAGACGCCAAAGTAATTTTGACAAACCTGGAATGATTCCACTATCTAATCCACATTGTCACAAAACAAGGAACATCCTGTTGACAGGAGACTGAGCAACCTGCTCAGCAGGAGATTGAGCGGGGTAACCTCCAGAGGGTTCCTTCCAACAAATTTTTCTGATATTGTCACTTCAAAAAAGAACTCGGGATAGTTGTGAGTAAAGAAAATTTACATAGTGTAGTAAAATACAGAATATAATATACTCGCCTTTTCCAGTAGTTGGTTTTCCGTAATCTGCTGCATTTCATCCAGTGTACAACTAATGCGGACAAAAGAAAGACAGAAAAACTTCCTCAGATTTAACAGCAAAGTTAAAATCCTGTTCTCGTTGAAGTTCACAGGGTGGGGGAAAATGCACTGACCTCATTAGAGCCAGGATTTTCTTTAGAGGGAAGGATCCTGTGTAAGTTGGTAATCACTCCCTGTCACCTCTGAAATAAATGGAAGAACATTAAGACCTCAGTCTTGTCTATCCAAAGCTCACACTCTTCATTTTGTGGCATGAAAAGGCTGTGTTTCATCTTCAGTTTGTCATAATCTTAAATTTTAAGGTCAGTGTAGCTCTATCTACTTCTTATGTTTTTCTTTCCTCCATTTCATTACTTACAGCCCTCCGTTTCATTACTTACAGCCCTCCAAAGGCAGCTTCTTTGGTCAGTTCAGTGTTATATGGGTATGGGGTAGTTATCTAGAACAGGCAATATATTATGTTTTGCCCTGGTGGTTTTTATCATTGGGCCAGTTAATGCTGATATAAGATCTGTCTAGTTTAGCCCAAGTTACAGTCTCTTACTCTTGTGGCTTGCCTTTTTTTTTTTTTATTTCCGAGGCTGTTTCTGTTCTTGTTTACAATTACAGATACTAATTATGGGGGAGAAGATGTTCAAATTCAGCACAATAGAATAAGCTGGAATGAAGAAACACTTGCATAGTTTATGGGGAAGATGTTTTTGACAAATAAGCCTCCAGTAGAATACCCTGAAAGATAATACTAAATTAGGTATTGTTTGAGTCTTGATGAGTCCATGTCAGATGTCCTTAATTTACTGCCAAGAGGTGGATTTGTATTTTATTTTAATTTTTTTAGTTATGAGACTTGGCTACGTGATAGTTGAAAAAATACAAATGCATCTTTTCCTGATGAAAGATGCAGGTTTGAATAAGATTGCTAATGTCATTATAGACCATGTCTGTCTGAAAAACGATTATGAAATAAAAAAAATTCAAAAGCACTGTACTGAAATTATCTCCTCAGATATTCAAGTGTAATATACCCATTCCCATCAGTGATTATGGCTTATGAATATCTGAAGGCAGGATGTATTCAGTCCACTATTATGTAAATGAATGAAAATACAAGATTTTAGTTACCAAAATATATTTTGCTAGCAGCTAGAAAGGAATTAAAACATTAAACTCAATGGAAATCTAAGTGACCTCCTGCAGAAATAGGCTGCTTTCCTCTAGACAACCCGTTACTCAATATATGTATGAATTAGGTAAATGAGAGACAAAAGCAGAAATGTTATGTAAAATCACAGTTGAAATATTAAGGTACTAAATCAGATGTAAATTGAGTAATCGTTGCAGTATGTAGATCACATGAGTGGGGAAAAAAGCAATGCAGCAGCTTTTATTCTGGTGTTCACAAGGAACAACCAAATGAGTGGAAGAATGTTTAGCATCTCAATGATCTCAAAAGACTTATAGGATCAGGTCCTTTTTCGGAGTTTAGGTATACCTCAAACTGATTGTACCCACACTCGCTTTCCTGCTCTTATTCTGCGCCTCTTATTGTGAACAGTATAGAAATTATCCCAAAAGACCTATGGCCCAGTTTCTGTTACACATTTTGTCTTTACTTGTTATTCGTCCTTCTCCCCAGGGAACATCTTTCATTGACTTAGCCAGCATCTTGCTCATTCATGTACCTGTTTGCGCTTCCACAAAGTCTGTTCTTTTAATCCACTGTACAAGAAATGTTGCTGTATTCATCTGAGGTATAAAATAAGGTCCCTTTGTGAAATATGCTGTTTTGGTCAGCAACTGCATTTTCTGTCCTGTGCTTGACTACTTAGATAGGCACCTTGGGGCTCAAATCATGTCGTTCTTTGTGCTCTGCACAGTCTTAAGTACACAGTCAGTGCATAGTAAATAAAACATTGCAGCACTTTTACACTTCCCTGGAAAGTCAGAAGAAACAGGATGACCCAGAGCTCATGGAGAGTGCAAGGGAGGAGGAGTTCAAACACCTCAGGAAAGGTTGTGCTTTTTTGTTGTGGGCCTATTTTCATCATTGTTCCCCATCTAAAACTGCTCTGATGTGAAGTGCAGCCTTGCAGCTCTTTAAGAGAGCTCATGATCTCTCCTGGGCCGAGCCTCCCACAGTTCTTGCACTGCGGCCAGATCTAGTAGCTGTTGGTGCCACTGAGTTGCTTCTCATGTCTCCTGTTGGGCAGCAGGTGCCCAGTCCCTCACTTGGGGGTGGCAGAGCCAGGGCGAAGTGCTGCTTCCGGTTTTGTCCTGATCCAAGGTGACGGCTTGTTAAACTGGGACTCACTGTACAAAGCTCCTCTTGAGCTAGGGCTGGTGTTGGGCCTCCAGCACTGCAGGTTGGGCTGCATCCAGTATCTTGCTGTTTATTCCCTATTGAAGCTAGTCTTTGGGTTCCACGGCTTTTAATGACCCTGGCCTTCTTTGAACTACTGTGCTGGTAGCATTAAGTCCTGCATTTTAATTTTCACAGAGGCTTAGAGCACTTGTTTTGGAACCTTCAGCATTTTCTTGCTCCCCACTCGAAACCCAGCCACCAGCCCAGCTTCCACCTGGTGGGCCAAGAGATGAGGAGTGTCTCTTGCGGCTTTTCCTAGCTCGCTCATTCCATTCCCAAAAGCATTTCTGGGTCTGCTCCAAAAGTCACTTCTGCTCAGCTCTTCTGGAGTTTTCTTGAGGTGGTCCATATCCCTTCCTGCAGCTGCCTCGCTCTGCGTGCGCTGCAGTCTTTTAAGCCAGCTTTTGCCTGTCAGTATCTCTGTCACTGATGTCAGGCTAAAGCGTTTTACATTGTGTTTGTCACAGGCGGCGAATACATATGTGGTCATTGACAGTAGCTCAGCAGAAACACAATAACTTGTTAAGCCACAGTAACTCAATCCTGTCTCTGAGCTGCAGCTGGAAGGAGCTGTTTGGGCTGTTAACCCTTTTATGGCTGCTGTACTCTAGGTTTATGCATCGTTTCATGTGCTGGTACATGAGAAATCACCATATATGATTTGTGTGGATGTCAGATAGGAAGATTGTTTGAAGGATAAATGAGAGCGTTGCCTTGATTTATAGCTCTGGGGATGTGCTGCTGAACAGTATGTGAGGTATAGAAGAAGCATTTTCAAAATACCGCGTCCCGCTTCCAGAAGTACATTAGGTATATAGGATCCTGTCTTAATTTGACTTCCAAAAATAGGATGCAACGTTTTGGAAATGTTAACTATAGTTCTATTGAGGTTATATATTTTATCAAACTATGTTTTTTTGCTGAAATTATTTGCTGTAGAGAAAAGTTCTAGTGATAGCTAGTGGGTCTTGAAAGCAACAGAAAATATTAGGATATGATACATGTTTGGATGCTTTGGAGAAAACGATGGGTCACAGGAGAAAAAAAAAAGAGCACTGCTTGATACAGCACTTCTGTTGCCTATCCTCTGGCTCCTTGTGTGCAAAGGTTGTGTTTTTACAGAAACACAGCTAAGGGAAGTTGATGTAGTTGTCGTGCAGTGATTTAACTGGAGAGCATGGTGTTCAGGTGGCGGAAGAGAGCAAGCAGGATTGATATGGGATACCCAAAAGGAAATGTATCTAACTTCCCTTCATTCTGTGTGAGTTTTTCTTTTCCCTTTCCCTCATCAGGAAGTTTCTACAAACTTTAGTGCTACACTGAATTGTTCAGATGGTGACCTGTGCCTCTCCTCATCTCTGGTTTCACTGCCAGCATCGTGGTGTTGAGTGACATTTTATCTTTTGTCACAACTTTGCACCAGTTGTTTAACCAGACCCATCCTGTGCTGTGAGTTTGGGGCTCTCTTGTAGTAATTGTTTGTTCACAATAACTGTAAGCTGGCTGCTATGATAGTTGTGTTGATGTGGAAGATTTTTATTTTTTTGTGTGTGTGATGGGGAGTAAAGATACTGCTGTTTCAGATAGGCTGAAATGCAGAGGGAGATGCAGAAATGGATATAGCAGAAGTAGCCCACTTAGCAGTGTTGGCAGAACATTACAGGAGTGATGGAAGGAACAGCACACTAATTTTTTGTACCTCAATAAAGCATTCCTAGGTACCTACTGGGATGTGCTACAGAAAAGATTGCTTTAAAACTGGGTAAAAACAGATGCTGAAACACAGTGAGGATATTTAAAACTTCACAAAAATGTGAAGAAACTTCAAAGATGAAAAACACAACAGAAGGCATGGAAGGACAGGTAAATTGAAAGAAAGAAAAAACAGCCATCTGATAGTTTGTTTCCCTATATTTGAACATTTGAAATGAAATGAAATGAAATGAAAAAGAGATCACTGAGGAAATTTTATAGATTTCTGTGGAAGAGTAAAAAGGAAACAAGAAATATTAATGCAATTATAACACCCATATTGAAAAGATGAAACATTGATCATGAAGAATTTCACATAGCCTGGTATTGACTGGTCTGTATAATATAGAACAGAAATAATTGTTCTTGAGCAGGTTCAACTTATAATAGTGGCAGCAATTGAAGATTGCGTTCAGAAGGAGAACTTGAAGAAGCTAGGCTTATTCACAGGAACAAAAGAAAATTGTGGTGACCTAATTCCAGCTTTTGTTGTGCAGAATATACCAGTATTGATAGCAGGACAAATTACTCTCACTGTCAGACATGAAAGCAAGATTCACGTGATGCTGCTGTGCTGCACTACTCTTGCTTTCAAATAGGTCTTAAATACCTAGGGGACAGGTGATGTATCAGTCCAAAAAATATAGTGGCTCATCCTTTTCTGAGAAACTGCTGTGACTCTTCTCAGGACTGTGTGCCATGCCTTCTGCACTGTTGTGTGACAAGACCATTTCTTGAAATGCAGTGTCCTCCCATTTTTCTGCCTATATCATCCCACATGGACCTGTGTGCCTCATGTGATATATTCCTGCACTGAATAGTCTGTGTTTGGGCTTTTTTGGTCGCTAATTGAGGGTGAAGCCCTTCACGGTCTCCCAGGTTTTTATGAACATTCGGTGCTTTTTCAGAATTCATCTGGAAGACAGCAACAATCTCAAAGTGCTTTATGCATTTTACTAGAAGAAGGGCAGGATAATCAGATGCAAGACTACTACCAAACTGACAGTTATTGGGTGCAGGAGCTAACAGTTACTTGTGTGATTATTTTTTTTAAACAAAGATAGTGCCTTCATTTTTGCATTTCTGACATAATCCCATGTGGGACATGTAAAATATTAATTCTTCTCCAAGAGGGTTTCTCTTGAAGTGTCTGTATGGATAAAAGATGGAAAACAGCAGTGTAGACCTCCCTCCCTGCTTCATTGATGTCTGAGGCCTTATTTGCAATGGAAATCTACCCCTGTCCTTGTGGTAGTACAAGTGCTCTCGGACAATGAGCTACCTGAAAAGGTTGGGTTTTTACATGAATGGACCAAGTTCACATAAAGGAATTTGGGGCAACGAATGTGGTGTTTCACTCCCAGACAGAGGCAGACTGGCTCCCTCCACCACTCCCTGCTGCATAATCTCTCTTTTATCTTTATTCACAAACCCTTGGAGGATAACGGCTTTCCACACTTTCAGCTGTTCTCTAATTATAACTCATTTGCTAGCAATGGTTTGTGGTTTGGATAGAAATGCAAGCTGACCGCTGCTTTTTAGTTTCTGTTTTCATACACAGCTCCTCAGTGTTGACTTTCTCCCCATGCCATTGTCCATTGCTTTATGAATAAAAGCATGACTTCTACCAAGGTCTATGCCAGTGTCACCATTAGTTTTACAAAGAATAAGTTGTATGTCCCATCATTCTGTAAATGCCATTAAACTCTCGCTGTCCCAAGAAGCCATCAGCCAGCTAAGCCAGTGCAATTGGCAGTAAAATGAGAGAATATGTGCCTTACTAACTGAATTTATCACATATTGACGCCAGGCTATGCCCTCCATAAGATCCTCCAATAAAATCTCCCCTGTGGATAGAATCAGAATTGTGCAGAATCAAAGGCTCGTTCTGAAGTCTGCAACTTCTTCAAGATGCTGCTTTACCCTGGGTGAGGTTGCACTTGAGGATAGTGCCTGTCCTGACCTGGGCCACCATTTGAATTCAAAATAAGGAGCGTGTGTGGTGTGAAAAACTGAAGTAAAAGAGAAGTGGAGTGAAGGTTACTATGGGAGGAGGAGGTGATTGTACAGGGAAGGAAGTTCCAGGAAGAAAAAAAAGGAGAAATTCTTAGGAATTCTTAGGAAGCCTCAGTGTAGAAACCTGAGAGGTGTTAATATAGGATATAGGCAGATTGTAGCTTATTTCTTATTATTATCCTTTCATCTCTAAGAACTACTGTAGTAGATTACATTAAGTCTTTGTGAGTATTTTTAATGATATGTGAAGAAAAAATAAAGAAAATGAACTAACTGGACTGGTATCGGGAACTTGAGAAAAAGCAGAAGTGGTGTGTTAGGAAGATATTATTCTCTCACACAGTCTTTATATTAAAATATTTCATAGAATCATAGAATATCTCAAATTGGACCATCAAATCCAACTCCCTGCTCTTCACAGGACTGCCTAAAACTAAACCATATGACTGAGAGCGTCACCCAGACGTTCCTTGAACTGAGAGGTTTGGTTCCGTGACCACTTCCCTGGCGAGCCTGTTGCGGTGACCAACCACCGTGTCAGTGAAGAACCTTTTCCTGACGTCCAGTCTGAACTTCCCCTGACACAGCTTCATTCCATTTCCTCGTGTCCTATCACTGATCATCAGCACCTCCCCCTCCGCTGCCCCCCTTGAGGAAGATGTAGACTGCCATGAGAACACTCCTTGGCCTTCTCTTCTCCAAGCTGAACAAACCAAGTGACCACAGCCACTCCTCCTAAGTCTTGTCCTCGGGGCCTTTCACCATCCTGGTCACCCTCCTCTGGGCACACTTTAATAGTTTGATGTCCTTCTTATATTGAGGCACCCAAAACTACACATAGTACTCGAGGTGGGGCACACAGTACTTGAGTACTAGGGAGGAAAAAGGTTGTCTTCTTCACTGAGGGAAGGCAGAGTGAATAGTGGGCACCCCCTTGACTGTCAAGGACTGTATCATATGCAGGATCATCCTGCTGTAAAGTATGACTACATTTTAAGTGTTAAAAACTAGCATGACCTCTAGATATGTCCTAGCACAGATAATGGAGAGATGCAACTGGAAAACGTGTGATATACATTAATGTACTCAGGTATGTGTGTAGAAGGGCATGTTCTTCTCATTAGACTTATTTGTGGACCTTTTTAGCTACAAGTTATTTGAAAAGTATTAGCATTTATTTTGATGATACAATTCTAATGAAACAAAGTAAATGGTATGAATCCCATTCTGCACTTAATAACTCCTGTCTGTCAGACTGGAAGCTCCCAGGGTGCTCATCTGTTTCTTTAGGGAACCATTTTCTCCATGCCTTTTAAAGACTTTCTCCAGAACATCTTCATTTTTCACTATGCAGAGACCTGAGGCCATTATGCTTTACGGGGGTAACCAAGTCTGGTAGACCCTTTTTACTTGCTCTCCTGGGGTACAAATTATACTGTCCTTTCTATGCTGCTGCTGTACTTCAGATACAGTCAACAGCAAATGTTGACTTCTTCTGTCAGGCACTGCATCTGTGTATCTGTCTTCCGTTCTTTGTTTTTTCCTCCATGCTCCATTATTTTCTGTAAATGCTATTTATCATGTACTGTGGTCAACATTCTCCCAGATCCATCTCACTGCGTTTAATTACGCTGTGTTGAAGAGTAGCTGAGCAGTTAACAGAAGTTGCATGCTCACAAAGCCTTGCTGTAGGTTTTTTTTTCTCCAGCATGAATGTTGAATCATTGAATATCAGCAGAGTTTGAAATTTACCTGAATATGTTTTACTATTCCAAAGAGATTACACAATGGCCCTGATTAGCAGCAGCATTTTGTAATACCACTTAAGGCTTTATCACAGTGGAGTACTGCCAGTAATAGTCTTTAATTCACTTATATGTACCAATTCATCTCTGTCAGGTTTCTATTAATTTCTTTGCTGTTTCACTTTGTCCCTATCCCCTATATAATAAGGCATGATTTCCACATTTATGTAGCCAAAATAAAATATAAAAAAAAAAAAATTAAATCTTCAGCAAATTAACTGTGGTCCTTTGATTTGAGACAACTGTGCCATCTCTCCATTTACGTTCACGTTTAATCCACTTTTCACGAGGTAATGTATTTAGGAGAATCTAGGTGGGTCAAGTGACCAAGGGGCAGTAGCAATTTTACTGCCTAATTTAGATAAAAAGTTTCAGGATTGGGTTAGGTATATTAACTGTAAATTGGAGGGGAGGTGTAGAATTAAAACTGTATGTGTTTGTGCATACACACACGCACATACACACTTGTGAAAAGCCACACTATATTCAGCATTAATCTTTTTTCATCAGAATGATGACCAACCTTAGTTACAAAGGTGGTTAAAGAGCAAAATTGCTGTGTGCACCTTTTTTTTTTTTTCTTCATCTGGCACCAATTCCACAGTGTACTAGAAGATCTAAACAGCTGGGTTCGGGGTTGGTGCTCCAAATTTGTGTGATGAATCAGTGTCTTTGGTTGCTGTTGAAGCAGATCCAACTCTATATTTGTCCTTTCTTTTTCATTGTTAGGATTGGTGCAAAGCACCAGGAGTTACGGCAAAAGCAACTGAGAGGCCTGAGTGATTATTCTGCTGGTCCTGGAGGACCTGACATGGATGATGATGAGGTGGATCCAAATTATGCCAGAGTAAACCACTTCCGAGAGGCTTATCCAGCAGCAAGCATATACAGACCATCTTCACCAGCAGTAGCAGAAACCTTTGTATATCCACGTGATTCTCCTTCAGCACCAATGGAGAGAGAGCACTTGGAAGGACTGTATGCAAAAATAAACAAGCAGCACTACCCACAGACTCCTGGTGACAGGTAATATTGCCACCTGGCATTACAAACAATGATAGCTTGGTGGGGAAGAGGCCTGGGGCTAGGCACGAGGGCTGTTCAGTTGCCCCAGACCCCTGTATTTACAGTCTAGAAAGCCATGGATTTCCTCTTAACCAAAACCACAATTTGCTGCAGCAGTACCCCCAAAGCATCTGAGCAAGGCAGCAGTCAAACAGAAATCATTAAAGAAAAGTCCATATTTCACAAACAGAATGAATGAACTGACTCCAGTCCAATTCCTGCACTGCTGAGAGAGTGTTTTTTCCTCTTTCAATGGGGAAAAGTTCTTACCCTGCAGCAAAAATAATCACTGTTCTCAGATCCCTTTCGATCCTGCTGATCATGAGGTGCCTATTAGTAACAGGTTTTGTATGATAGCATGATATATTGCATATGTATACGGTTTAGTTTTCCCTAGCTGTGTGATATTACGCACTTTCAATTAGGTTGGGGAGAGGACTGGGAACCGTGGCATTTTTATGCAGACTGTGAAGTGTGGCTTCACAAGACTGATTGCCTTTCATAGCCTTTCCAATAACCAAGTGGGAAGGAAAGAGCAATTTTTAATCCTTACTGTCAAGCTTCCAGGTTGATAGCATTAAAGAAAGATGGTCAAGTTTTTCCCTGGGTTAAAAGGAAAACAAATTCCTTTGAGTTGATGATGTAGCCACCATTATGATGATTTTAAAACTGGTTGATTCTGCAATTTGGGGCTAAAAGAATGTAAGACTTCATTATTATCATGGTGTTAATATAACGATGTTGAGTTTTTCAAACCAATGTATGAGTGTGTAGGCAAGACATACAAGTCTATGTGAAAAGAAGAGCTGACAGAGTAAGACATGGGGGATTCGAGGAGTTGTTTATGCTTTGAGTTCATATTACAGTCTGTAGTGTCTCCCCATAGCCTCAATCCGTGCTATATGATACCACACTTGTTAATTTTGGAGAGACATGTAAGCAGAGATATAGGAGTGTTTTCTGTTTGTGGTATAATTGTACTCTAAAAACATCTACTGAGTTATTGTTTTAAATAGTAATAAAACACTTCTGACATAAATCTAAGTTTGTGGCAGGAAATGGGCCAAGTATATCTCTTTTTCACCTAAATACAGTATGGTAGAGATCTTTCTAAACATAATGACATTGCTAATATTCTTCTTCCATATTATTAACTCTTCTACTGCATAAAGGTGAAGAGGGTGAAATAAGAGGTAGTGATCGCAGTTTTTTGCCATCTAGCAGGTTTTGCTTTACTAGAAAAGTCTTGAGGCCATTGTCACTGAAGTTGCATGAACATTTGTATATAGCGAGGGGATCAGAAACCGAGTTCATACTAACTCAATAAACTAAGATCTGAGAATTCCCAACAGAAGGGAGTCTAAATTCGGGTTCACGTATTTTTCAAATATAAATATATACAGATGTAACTCAATTGGAACAAGACATTGTCATAAAGGTTGCTTCATAATATCAGTTTTAACAGGGAATTTATAGCTTTACATTTTAAAAATGTCATCATTTGTGAAGTGTGGTCTATACATTGTTTTTCCATGCAGCAAAAAGAAACGCTCAACCCTTTATCTCTGGCCTCTTTTGTTTGATTGTTTGTATTGTGGTTGTAACTAAACTGAATGAACTCTTGGCTTGCTACGTGGACAAGACTGAAGTCCCAACCAGGTTTGGATTTGGTGTTGGGATCTTGGATTTTAGTGTGGATTTAGCTGTAATTGCATGATAGCACGATAAGTCAGTGAAAAACTAAAACCAAAACATCTAACAGGCAAGAAAAGTTACCTCATATCTGAGCCTGTGATCAGAAGTCGTGCTGAGAGGCTGTTCCATCTGTGTTGATTCTGTACTGAAAGACAAACAGTCCACAACAACTTCGCTTTGTTGAATTTCTCAAGCTTGTAAAGGCTGTTTAACCAGATTAGGAAAAAATAGGAAAAGTGGGATTCTTATTCGGCTGCCTTTGTTGCTTTTTTAAATCTTTCTTTCCTTTGTCTCAGAGACAAAAAGGTTGTTGTTATTCGCCAGCAGAAAATGTGCCAAACATGAGTAATTTCATGTGAATTTATACAGTGGGTCGTGAGGTCTCAGCCAGAATATAGTGGCAACTTCAGGCAAGGAAATTTTTCTGTGCTAAAGGGAAAGTACTGAAAAGAGAAAGAAATGTGGAAAGAAAAATCCCTGGATAACACGTTAATTACAAAAGCAAATCTGCTTTCAAGGGTCAAGTATGAAAACTACCTTGTCTGCCTCAAAATGATGGGAAAGGGCTATAATGGATGCTTATTAGCCAAACCAAAGTTATTTTGCGTTTGCAGGGCTGAACATTTATCAAGACATTTGTCACTTAATAGCTCATGCTCTGGTCTTGCTAACGCATGCTCTCTCTCAAAGTTTTGCTATTATTTTTACTTTAGATGGATGGCTTTTCCTCCCACCTGTGACTCTCAACTTGTAATACGGTGTGGGGAGACTTGGTCAGTGACTAAAGTAAATGAGTTTTGGGATAGAAGGGGGATTTGAACACAGGGAGAAGAGATTATTTGCTTTCAGTCTGGGAATTCCAGTTATGTGTCGTCATGATAGAGAATTAAAACTCATCATTTGAAACAAGAAGTGCATTTTTATTTTATTTTATTTTTGCAGTATTAACATAATTAACGCCTTTTAAAATTCGGAGGGCATTTGTAAAATAAGAAGCTTAGTGGCCAGGTAAGTGCTGTTCACAACTGGCGTATACTTACCTTCCCTTTTCACATCACCAGAATCCATCCAGTGTTCCTGGTTCATTCTTCTCAGTAGATTCGCAGTCTAAACTGAGAATCTCCCTCAGCAAAAGCAATAGGCTGCACATGTATGAAGTCTGGTGCTTTAATCATTATGAAGTATGTTTGCTGCCTCCAAGCACTGCTCCTCAGGGCACACACAGACCTGCTTCACATTGCTGTTTGCATACTAACATCCCCTTTACCTACACTCGCATCTGGCATCTCAGGGGTTTTCTGCTTTGGGTTTTTTGGGTGTTTGCTTTGTGTCTTATTTGCAACTGTTGTGTAACGTTCTTCTGCACTGCTTCACAATTGTTGATTTTCATTCCGACGATGACTATATTCAGTGAAATAGATGTAATTTTTTGTGTATATTATGCTGAAAGCTTTGGAATTCTTAACTAAGAGAGGTGCTATATAAATGTAAATTGTCCTTATTAATGAATATCGCAAAAGCATTAGCATGATCAGTGTATTCTGTGAATGTTAAGTTAAAGAGAGTGAAAAAAAATTAGCTGGCAAAATCACACATTTCTTTGTAAATCAAGCATTTTTCTGTTTATTTCTAATTAGCCACAATTTTCTGTAATGCAAATGACATCCCAAAGGATGGTGCAGCCTGCACAGCCACCTTGTGCAGCTGGGGAACTCGCAGGGTCTTTGCCTGAGACGCTGTATGTTTCCCCAGCCTGTGACAGAGGCTGGGTGATCTGTAGCCCATATGTTCCCGAAACGAGTGGTAAGTCACATCATTCTGAGTTTAGTCATCAAGGCTGTACCATGACAGTGCTAAGCTGCACCATGGCAGAGCCTAGGTGTCAGACCAAAGCCAAAAGAGCATATGCACAACACTATTATCACTTAAATGTCAGGCATGTCACATGGTGCAAGCCTTTCTCACGTTTCGAATAAGCAATTTCCTCTTTTTTCCTCCCTTAAACATGGTGCTGTCAAATATATCCAAACACCCTGAGTACATATCCAGAAAGGTTCTAGAGACTTTGCTCGACTTATTTCCTCAGCCCAGAACTATGAAACATTTAAAGTCTGATGCCAAACCCATTGCCAAGTATAATTCTGCATTTATTTATGTATCTTGTCTTGGGGAATTTCAAAGTGCTGGTCTGACAAAAATGAATACAGTTTTCCTTTGTTTAGGGAGAATAGATTCAGTGTTGTATCTTGTTGCAGATTTAAAAAAAAATACTAATAAAAAACCCAACGCTTTTCTATTACATATAAGTGGAGTCCAAAGCCCCAGTCTGATCCAGCTTTCTGGTTTTGGAGATGCAATGTTGGGTCGCACTGTGCAAGATCTTATACTCTACAATGTTAATTAATTAATTGAAAAATGGATCTTCTGTATTTCAGAGTGAAAGTTTCTCTATGGAAACTTGCATTCTTCCAGAATGTTCAGTCTAGCAGCATACAAAGTTAAAAACAGGGAAATGAAACCCATACCTCTGCACAACCCTAACCCTGCCCCTCACCTCCCACCCTCAGAGCTGGCCAGAGTGACGAGAGAGGGGGGCAAGACATTGAGCAGTTTCTCTCTCCCTAGAAAGGATCAAAGGAAAAAGTTGCTGTGCATGTCCTGAGAAACCAAACGGCAAATGTAAGCTATGTGTAAGCCTGAGAGGAGAGTAAAGGGGTCTGGAGTTTTGAAATTTAACAAAGGGAGCATTTTTAACAAAAAAAACAGGCTAAATACTTGTCTTTTGGGCAGGTGTGGGTCGCTCCCATCCTGCTCAATCGAAAGCCATAGGAATCCAGAGCCGCACAGAAAAAGCTTTGTTCAAAAAGGGCAAGTTAGGGTTGCCCAGATATGTTACTTGGTCCTGTATTTCTAGTCAGCCAGAAATTGAGATTTTCTTGTTCTCAGTGCAAAGTACAGTTGGCATTGCTCACTGTGCATCCATCTACAACACCTTTTATCACTGAATAGCAAAAAAGCAATCCACTGCTCTAGGAGTAGATGATCCTTTACTGAGGAATGGATATTCTTTAAGATGGATAGTGTGGAGGCAAAGTAGAAATTGAATGAGGCTGTGTAATATCTACATACCCTTTGCCACTATACCTTGTGTTATACTGGAAAAAGAATTATGGTCATGCATTGAAATATTTTGATTTACAATTCATGGCAAGTATGAGGAAGCGGTGTGCTCTCTCTGACCACATAGCCTCTTCTGCTTGGTGTCCTAAAATCACCTACACTGTTTTTTTGTCCTTTACTACCCTATACCTCCTGGGACTGTCCTCTGACTCATTTACCTTTGGAATTTATTTTTTCTGAAATGTACCATGGGGTCTTCTGAACTGCAATCCAGTCACTGTTCCCCATAATGTTAAAACCAGAAAGGTTTGACAGCTTACTGTCCTTCCTGGCTAACAGTTAAATTCGAGCTGGCATTGGCAAGTACAGCAGAGGTTCAGTGGTTCCTGGGGGCTCTCAGTAGAGATGTCCTGCTCATGGGAGGAAACCCCTTTGACCACCAGTTCCGTGGGAGGTTGGGCCACTGGAGTTATACTTGTACTGTGTTTTTTGCTCCTGGTACTATTTGTGGTTTTCTTCCTCAGAAAGGACAAATGGGTACTGCATTCTCACTATGCTAAGTAGGAAAGATGTTGCATACCTGGACCTCCTGGGACACATTTAAATGAGCCTTGGTTTCATTTCCCACCTATTACTGGTAGCATTCAAGAAAAACTGCTTTACAGATAAGAGTTCAACGTGCTATTTCCCAGGAACCCCCTCATCCAGATCCTTCCAACTTTGGAATCCTAACCCTATCATTCACTTCTCACGGAAACCCCAGATTTCATGGAACTCAGGTGACCTCGAGCATTTTAAAGCGTGTCTAAACAGAAGGAAGTTGTCAAACTTTAACCAGAGCAGAGCTGCCGCTGCCGTGTAATGTGCGCATGCTTGTTCAAGGCCATGCATTCTTCAGCAGAAATAAATTCTGTGAGGAATAGTCACAAATCTGCCTGTGTGCATCCTGCCTGCTAGGGTTTGCATTTGGATCACCTCACTTATTGACAGATGTGTAAAATTTTATATACTGCTCTCCCACAAGTCCCTCGTGACTGTCCTGCTGCAGATGCTGGTGAGCCTGAGTTTTGGCAGCTGTGTTAAGCATTCGTATGCATTCAAGGGTTTTTTTTTTTTTCCCTCCAGCCCTGTCTTTTCTTATGTGATATATTATTGCATGGAATTATTTTACATTAATTCTGCCTATTTATTGGTAATGTCCCATTTTTTCAGTCGTTTGGATGTAAATGCAAAAGATAGGTCCCTGGAGAAAGAGCAGGTCTGTTACTGGAAGATGAGACCGTACCAGAGGATAGAGAGTGAAATGCAGATGGTGTTGTCAGCCTCTTAAATATACAAATAAAGACAAAATGAGATTGTCCATGCAGCTGGAATGAAATCATATGGCCTTGCATGTGTTCCTGCCATAGCATATTTCCTAGTGCGAGCAAGAGATGCTAAATCCTGTCTTAGGCAGGATGTTGTTTGACCAAAAGCTCATACTTGCTTCTTTAATCATCAGCAGAATAATGTGTGTATGTATTAACTTTTCTCTGCACAATATTTTTTTAACAAAACAGCATTTAATTTTAAATGCTAATATGTGTGTGCGGTTAATTAAGAAACCAGAAATGACTATAAGGCTGGTAAGCTCTGAGAGAGAGAGGAAGATCATTACATTTCTGCTCATAGATAGCTATTTGTGAACCAGCTGATAATGTGCAAAATTAAGATTTCGTAAGTGGCATTTTAAATGAATGGTTAATGGCTGAAGATTAATTAAACAGTCAGAGTTGTTCAAAAGAGAAGCTGTTAAAATCTTGTTTATAGGCCAGTCACTTCCATACTTAAAGTGCAAACCCTAATAGCATGTGGTATTTCCATTTAGCAGGCAAGCAATGTGACTAGGATATTTTCCTCAAACAAGGAAATCTACCTAACTGGATACGCATTATGGATGGATGTAGCGTTGTGTCTTCTTCCTAATTAACAGTTGTCTCGTAACAGTACAGACAGAGAAATGCATTTCCTGTGAGAATTTGGTAATCTTAAATAAAATTGCTAAATCTTAATTTAATTAAAGTGTAAGCGACCTGGTTAAATCTGATGTGGTTCTATTTTCCCACTATTCTCTAGTAGTCCGTTCTACTTCATACACTTAAGGGTTTTCAAAATGCCCAGCTTTTCATTGCTCCAGGTTGTCTTCTGTCAGAATGAGTCTCTTTGGCCCCATCATTAGCCTTGCAGAGCTGCTCTAGCTAAGGAAAAGAAAAAAAAATGGTATGTTTTCAGTCAGGTTTATTCTGCACTGCAATTCTGGTTAAATGATGAATGTTAACCTAGTCCCATTTCCCTGACTGAAGAGAAACAACAAGCAGAAGATCATTATGCTGCTTACAGTTGTGAGGCTTGTCCTTCCAGCAAGTCCTTTGCCGAGAAACTGTTTGTTTTTCTTTTGTTTTCTCTTTCTCTCAGCCCAGTTCCCAATCTTTTTGTTAACTATCTGCTGGTTTTCCCTCAGCTTCCCCACACAGTCATTTTGCCTGACCACCTCCTAGCTTCTGGGTATGCAAGTATTCTAGAGAAAGGCCTGGTGACTCTGCCTTGAGCGAGCTTTGCTGCGTAGCCCAGTGTAAGATGAATCTACATTGCTGACCTCAGGGAGCTCGCACACTATCCAAAACCATGACTTTCAAAAAACTCCTCTCCAAAGTTTTTTCCTAGCTGCTACTAGTTAAATGAAAGAAAGGGGTTCTTTCTATTATTGTAGGGATAATCTTGGTTTAGTAAAACTGATCAGAGGTGAGGGTATGGGATTTTTTTGTGCTAGACTTTTAAGTCTGTACGTACTAAGAATCTGTGTTTTTTGGAGATGGAAGAGGTTGGACATGAGGAGCATAGACCAACTCACATGTATGAGCATCCGTTTGTTCAGACTCCAGGTGATGACATGACCTTACAGCAAGCTCTGTCCTGACTTTTCACTTTGTTGAGATAAATTAGTGGCTTCTGATCAAACTATTTTTAAAAAGTAGTCAAAGTTTAGGGGGACACAAAGAATCCTTTCCCAGAAATCTTAAAGTAATGGACAAAGGGTTAAGTCTGAAGAAGAGGGGAAAAAAGGGCTATCGCCAGACTGCTTCAAAATGCTGAGTAGTTCCAGTTAAAACAGCAGTGATATCTGTCTAATAAGGATGAAGAAGTAACTCTTAGATGTGACAGGGAAAATGGACGTAGACTGACTGGAGCCATGAGAAATGTTTTCACAGTGTCTTCACTTCTGTTTGATGTTATCCAAGGTCACAGGGACCTGTGCTAACAGGTTCCTCTGAGCTACAGGTAGAGCAATCCCCAGCCCCCATCCTCATTAAGCAGTGAGGACCATAACTGAGTCCTGAGAGTCTTCAAGTGACGTCCCACAGTTTCTCATATATTCTCAAAATAAACAGGCAGTTGGTTTTCTCAGTTCACCAGGAAAAACTCTTATACCAGTTGAGATGACTGCAGCACAGGGAACCATGGGGCACACCTCATACCTGCCAGCATTGCCAGGTTATGCTGCCACCAGGAACAATGCAGTAACTCTGGTAGGGTTTTCCAACGTGACTGCTCATGCCCAGGCAAAGGGCTTAGATCTGTATGGTGCTCATACAGCTTAACAGTGTAGTGGAAACCTTACAGTGGAAACTGTTGTTGTCTCTACACATCCATAAGACGTAGAGAATTTGTGCCATATTCTGAGAAGATTGTTTATACACTGATTTTTCTGCAGTCCCAGTTTACCTGGGTTTTTACACTGGCAGATCTTTAAGGTTTTTGTGCTAATCTTAATTCTTCTGTGCCACTGGGTGACTTAGCTCTCAACATAATAAGATATAAAAGATCTAACAGGGCTGCAGATCTGACCAGAATGAGTTGATGGGAACCTTTGTATGGAGGGTTCAGCATCTAATAGCAGGATAAAGCGGCTGCTCCTAAAAAGAGCCCAGGACGTTGCTCCCTGCTTGTGTCAAGATGCCAGTGGTGAAAGGTTACCCAGGCACTTAGTAAGCAGCAGTGCTCACAGCAAGTGTAGGCAGAAGCATAAACCAGATCTTTTGGTCAGCAGAAAACTATAAGAATTGATGTTTGAAAAGCTCAAAATCACTCAATATTGTGCTGGCAAAAACATTGGGAGGACTGACGAGATGTGATGGAAATGTCTTAATAGGCAACAGGATGCTGAATAAAGAGAGAATAATTGTGATTATTGTCTGACAGCTGTGCAGAGCATACAGTTGATGACAAACTCTAAAATGTGCTCTTTTTTAATCCGTGATCACAAGTCCACTGGCACAGACAGTAATCCAAGGGGTCATAGTAAGCCAAGAAATAGTTTATTGTTTTGTCAGCTCGAGTCTTCTGATGTCGCTAAGTTGGTACGTACTCTGAACCTCTGTGACTGTCCTTACATCCCCACAAGGAGACCTGGCACCATATGGAGTCCACATGTACTGTGGCTAAGGAGCAGATTCTCTGGCAGGCCATGCAGCAGCAGAGCATTTGTTGACATTGATCAAGGTATTGGTATTGATCTTGGGATGGTCTAAGAGAATTGTGACTATTTTGTGGAGAGTGATGTTAGACTGTCATAGAAAATGAAGTAAATAACTTATCTTAAACTACATTGTGGCCTGCATCTGAGAGAAAGTGAGGTCTTTCATTAGGACAGAGAGATGTGAGAAAATCATGTTGCTTCAGATAGCCATGCTAGTTATCTTTTTTTAATCACTAACTTGGCCTTGATGTCTGGAGGCCGTTTTTAGAAAGCAGTGGAGAGTGATTGCATGAAAGATTTTATACTCTTCAGTCTCCTGCAAAACAGGTAGCTGCCTTCATTCTTTTCATTCCACCAAGCTGACGTGAAGAAAAACAAATAACAACTCATGATAAAAAAGATTCAGGAGGAGTGAGTGTGAGATATCTCTAGAAGGTGCTAAAGTGAAATAAATATAACATACTTGTAGAGCAATAAATACCCTCAACTTTTTTTCCTCCCCTCTTGTTTCTCTCCAGTTTCCTATTTGTGTACCAGTAGGTCAGTGTGACAGTTTTGCAGTCCTCTGCTGAATCTGCACTCTGAGAGGCTGGTAGCCCCTTCACTCCAGTGACTTGGAAGCAGTGAGGAGAAACGAGAAAGAGCCAACTAATGTTTTAACATTTCAAACAACATCTTATCGTTCAGTCTTTGACCCATATTTATGGTTTAATTTCTTCATTCACTTCAAATTTTAATATTAAACAAAATTTTTCAGCATAATAGTATCTTAGGGGCATTTCTTCTCAAGCCAGTATTAGCTAGAACATATCCTTCAGCTGTGGAGTTTATCTGTTATAAACACTTCTGCCCTTGGGCTTTGATGCCTACTTAGTCCTGGATATGGTTATTACCTTGTAAATGGGAACCAGCCGCAAATGATCATTATGGTATTTACATAAAATGCATGGAAAACAATTATTTTGAGACTGGCCTGTACGTTTAAGCGTAGAACATGTTTCTAATGGAAGTGTTGTACATGGCCTGGCAATTGAAAAGTAAGCAACAACGCACCTTCAGAGGGATGAGAACACGTTCAAAATGTGGTCTGTCTTGCGATGAGGTGGGGAGAGGGCAACGATTTTCCATGCCTGACTCACCGTAATGCTCCATAATTGTCTGAAAGGATTGCTTTAATTGAGCACTTGTATGCCATAAGGGTGCTGCTAACCAGGGGACCTGGATTGCTTCTGCTCTGCTCTTGGTTAATGACAGAGGCGGCCTTCTGTGGCTGGCGTCCCTGCTTTACATATTAGCAGATACTTCCATAGTATCACAAAGGGGTGTGAGGTTGTGGAGGAGGGTTGGGAAAAAGCAGCAGAGCAATAAACCTGTTCCTAATTGTTACTGATTGTTAGTACACAAGTTACAAGGAGACAGTCTGCAGTCCTTCACCTGAATAAGGTGGTGTTTTCTTCCTCTAACATCTTCTGCTGTCCCTGATTCAAAAAAAAAAAAAAACCCAGGAGGCAATTATTTTGTGCCTCTGTATACAGTGGCAATGTTTAAACAGCGGCTGCTTCAGAGAGGGAGAGTAAAGGGGACTGGGGGGAAGGGATTGATCTTTTCCTCCTTTTCTTTGTAAATACCACTGTCTGCATCAGTGATGATGCTTTGACCTCTTTGCTACAGAGCTTGAAAAGTGTCTTGCACTTAGTGACACGTTCTGGCTCCAAAACTGAATAGGCAGAAGTCTAACTCTCTTTCTTTGAGCACCGCTACAAATAGATTATCAATCTAAATATGATAAGTGCTCGACAATTTCTCCCAAAATTTAGACTCATTAGTCTGAGGACTAGTATTTTTTTTACATGTCTGTGTGGCTTCTGAAATGCTTAACAGTATTCCTTCATACCTTTTCACCTTTAATCTGCACTCTGCCCACTATCTCATTTCTATTAGCTATGGCAAATATACCAGATGTCTGAGCAGCTTCATTGTTCTGTTGTTTTTCTTTTCAAGACCCTCGTGCATAGATAGATGTTAATTTCTCTTTTGTGTTAAAACCTGCCTCTGAGGAGTAAGATTACCGGTGCTCAGTCTTTTGCTGGTAGAGATGCTGCGATCTCGTATCTTCTGAACGCTTTGTCTCAGTTACTGTTTCTGCTAGCTCAGTGCATTTAAAGTGAAGGTCTGTTCTTCTGTAATGCCCATGGAACCTTAAATTAATGTCCCTTGACTTTAGGAAAATGATTTTAACATGTATTCTAAATGTTTTCTTTATTCCCAGGGTTGAGAAATGATACGTAAAGACACCTGCTCTTCCAAGTGGGTGGAAATTGAAAATCATGCCAAGAAAAATGCTGTTTCTCAGAAAAGATTCAAAATATGCATTGTTTAAAGTGTGGCGTAAACAAAATAGATTATGTAAGGTTCGTGGGCCCTTGTTTGGGATGAGATCACTCACTCGTGGGTCCGTAGCTTCTCCACTAAGAATATTTAGTGCTTACATCTAAAAAGCAATGTATGAACTACTTCCCTATCGACTTTGAAAAAGATAGTTAGGAAGCTACGGACACTGAATCAGCACAGCTCCTTTCAGTTCTACATAAGAGCCACCGTTGTGCTTCAGTAACACAGCGGTGGCTCCAGACCTTTTAAGAAAACATGTTTCTTTAAAATGGATCAGGAAACAGCTGATTGATTTGCAGGTAACAAATGCGAATGTGTGTTTACTGGGAAGAAAAGTGACAGTTCACATGTGAATTTAGATAAACGCTTACATAAATTTGGTAGTGGAGGCTTCATTTCTGTAGATGTAGGTAGTAACGTGATAGTCACTGTATATGATAAGATCGCAGCAGTTGCCGCAGTACATAAAAGGATACAAGAACAGATGAAATCATTAATGCTTTCATAGTGTATCTTGTCTTATTTCCAGTAACATAGCATGCCTGGTACTTAATGGGGCATATCTTTGAAAGAATCAGCAGGTATGATGTTTTGGAAAACATGAAAATCTGCAACCTTGCATCAGAGGCCAAAGCAATATCGTGGATCTGACATTTTTTTCATGTACAAATTATGTCATTGGTACAGTTACATAAGCTAGAAATTTTAAATTTATATTGCGTGATCTGAAAGCAAATGATAGCATGTGGATTTGTGTCTGCTGCTTAGAAAGAAGACTGGTGTGCAAGTCCTGTTTCCATCAAAGTAAGCTGCAAAATTTCTGTTGATTGAGGTGGGAAATAAGAACAGATTCCCCTGCCTGGTTCTCTCTGAAAGAATGATGAAGTGATGTTTTCTTTTCTGTTTTATAGTTATTAGTTTCTCAGTCAGATTACTGTAACTTGAGCTTTTTTGCCATACTTCTGCATGACTGTTCTTGTTAACCACTTTTATTACCTTTTGGGCTGTTCTTTGCATCATGCTATTGACATGAATTTTACCTTTTTTTTACCCCAAAGTTTAGAGCATAGAATAAGGAAGAAATCCATACAAAAAAAAAATCTGAAACATTAATTGGACTAGACTACAGCATTTAAAGTAACCTATTCTATCGTCCATTTACCTCCCACATGAAATGAAAACTCTATTTTGATCTGAACTGTCACAGATAATTTCTGCACATAAAACACATCCAGAGACAGCTTTCAAATGGAGTTGTCACTTCTTATTTAGCAGGCTGGGGACTCTCTATTGTTGTCAAACCCTCTTTGCAAAAGCATCACTAACACACTGATTTGCACAGTTGTATGTAAGAGGAGGAATGGTTGCACAGTCTTCATGAAACAAAAAATTTTATGTATGTGCTGGAATCCTCTGCATCTGAACTTACCTACTGCTTAGGAGAAAAATCCTTTATTTTTTTAAATACTATTTTTAAGCAGATTTTCATACTACGTGCTGGTGTAGGGAGGGGTTGTTTTTAGTGTAACAAGGTTTTAGTGTGAATAGTGATGATTAACATTTAAAAGCTAGAACCAACATTCTGTTCTTTTCCCTGACCTCTATGGGACCAGAAGTTTGGCTTTAATCTCTTCACAAATTTCAGGAATTCTTAAGCAAGTGCACTGGGAATATCTCTGAACTGTGTGTGAGTACAGAACTGCTGCCTCAGAGTGTATTCCAGCTAAGATGCTGAGGCAGGGCTGTAGGGCACTTGTTTCCAGATTGCTATTCTGAAGGTGGCCAATGTGGCCATCTGTTGAGGCCAGCTGGAAGACCCAGCTATGGCATCGCAGAAGAAGATAGCATAAAAGTTGGGAACTACCATTCTTCAGACTTTATAACATCCAATTTGCCCTCAAATATGATGTATTTTCATAAAATAAATTTACCTCCTGGCCTCAGTTGTATTCTGATAAAGTTATGCTATTGGAATATGCAGTTAAATAGTAATAATGTGTGATTTTTATGTCATTTTCCCCTCAAGGTTGGAAAATTGACCAGGATTTACGGGGTGAAGAATTTGGTCAGTGTGATGAGTTGTTCCTTTATTTCTGTCTCCAGGACTATTCTATGCAGGATTAAACAGCAAAACCCAAGCTGGCAGAGTGTTCTTCTGACCTAACTCTGCACCACAACGCCGATAGCAGACTATCTGCTGATCTATCTGATAAGCATGACTTTGTCAAATCCAGATGTTTGTTCAGGAGTGAAAGCAGTGAAACACAGATGACGCCCGAGAGCCAGGGTCTTGCATTTTCTCCAGCTGCCTGAATCCTTTAGGTGTCTTCACTGTGGCAGCTGGGGTTGCAGGGCAGGACTGGAGGGAGGGAAGGCGCCTGTTGCAGTGGGGAATCTACAGAAAAACAAAACTAGAAGCTAGAGCCTAAAACATTACTCGTCAAAGCCAATTGCCTATTTTAAGGGCCATATCTTTTGTAATGAAGCAAGAGACAGAGAATGGAAATCACATTCTGATTTCTAAGCTGTATGCCAGAAGACCTGGGGGTTCTTTGTTCAGTGGATCTCAAACTCCCTTCTGGAGAGGCACATGGTGGGGAGGGTGTTTCTCTGTTCCCACTTTTGCCTGTAAATGTAGTGTATTCATGAATCAATTTTAATGGCTATCCCATGGGGAGCAGTGAGTTGGGGGGGAAAGGGTAATTTTGTGCATTAATGAAGAATATACTTGAATGGAAAAAAAATGAGGAAAGGAAAAATCTTATGGTCACTGTGCTTAAGTCACTGATAATGCACATCCATGGGGTTTTAAACCTTGGCCATTACAGAAAAAATACAGCAGATGGAAGTGATCTCTCCCCTCCTTCTCGTAGATCTTAGTGGGCTGGCTTGCTTTCCTCTCTCCACGTGGGACAAGTGAACAGAACTGGACTGGATACAGCATATCCATCTCTCCTGCTCCAAAAATGAAGGCTGTGATTCATGTTTGTCCTCAGTTGGCAAGCTTATAAGGTTGAGGACTAGAGAAGTGAGTGGATGTTTATCCTACACTGGAAATAGTGATTTTGGAGGCTGCATTCTCACAGGTATTCTGTGCACACTTTTTACAGTTAGCTGGCACCAGAGTGACTTGGTCCTGTTTGTCCAGTAGCTCTATCAAGTTGTTAGTTCTTTTAAATCAGAAAAAATATGTACTGTCTGTCTGTGGTGACTTTAAACAGCAGTGAGGCTCAGAAACTCTGAAATTGTCTTTGCAGCCTATATAGGCATGTTATGTTTGCCTCCTTCCTAAAACACCCAAGTATTGCTGTCAGGCATCCTGCAACAACCAGTGCTGTTTCCACATTGTCTTGCACTCCCTGACCTGGTCTTACTGTCTCCATCATTCTGCTATATGGGAACAGGACTGTCTGAGGACTGACTGAGGTGGGCATGAAAGATTGGAAGGCCACCTCAAAACTATGTTGGAGGTAAGGAAGATACCTGTCAGAAGCTGGAGTGAGGCCACTCCAGCCTACATTATTTAGCTTGGCCCACACTACAGAATTTGGAAAGGTCTGTACCCTCATGTGTTTGCCTGACCTTTTAGAGGCAGTGTATGCCTGTTCCTCCCCTGTGCTCCAAACGAGCTAGCAAATGGCCTGCTCCAATCCAAAGGTGATATGCTTAGGTTACTGTTGGTGTGTCTTTCTGAGAGCACAGTACCATCCAAAAAAAACTTCAAAGCTTGCTTTTCTGCTGATCTGCCTTCAAAACACAAAGCAAACATGTCCTGCAGCAATGCCAATTACCAACTCTTGAGAATATCCCCAAGTAATGGTCACACCCTCATTTCAAAGGCAATGTATGGGGCCATTATCTGAGCAAATACAGTGCATGTCACTGAAAATCCATTGATGATGATGAATTCTGGTTACTGCTGACTGCATCCAGATACGGGATGGTGAATAAGGGGTAAAACATTAGCCCTTGAGCTCTGTGAGTTTTTCTTTGTAAACAGGTCAGGGTTTCATAAAACCTCAAGCAAAATACAAAAAAAAAAAAAAAAAAGCTGGAGATGAGTCTCAGGGAAGAAGTGGGGAAATAAGGAGACAATGAAAGAAGGAATAGCAAAACTTTAAAAGTATTCTTTGGGAGGAGGAGAAAATCAGATTAAAAGATTTTGGAAAGAAAAAAAAATCAGGATTTGAACAGCGCCAGCAGCTTTCTTTGCAGACGGGCAAAAAGATGTGTGTGTATAGAACAGTTAATTCAGGTTTGAAAAAGTCCAAGAGTTCCCCTGCTTGATAATACCAAATGAGTGATTATCCCTTGCTAACATGTGCCATCCACGGTAAGCAGAGCCAGCTCCCATCAACAGTCAGGCTCCTGCAGCGGGTGTGTTAGAGGAGCCACGGTTGGGGTCCTGCCCTGCACTGCCTGCTGGTCTGGTGCCTCCCTCCACTGTCCCCAGTGGGGCTGGCGACAGGAATCTTGGCAAATATCCTCCCAACAGGGTATTTCAGGAGTGATCTGAGACCACAGTATACACGCATCCTCAGCATCAATGATGGATTCTTTTATTCATCTTGTTCATGTTACAAAATAGAGGCAATGGAAGAAGAGATTTGTTTTCTTGGTCTTGACTCCGAATACATTGACCGTTAACCACTCCCCCCCAACCTTTTCTGTAGTATTCACTTGTGAGCTTTGACCATGTTCCCCAGGGTGAGATTTCTCCACAATTCATAATGAGGAACAGGACTTTCAGGTTTTTCTGTGTTGCCATCAAAACCGATGTTACAGCTGGACTCAGCAGCAATGATGGCAACACGCAATAATAACCATCCCACATGAGATCTAGATTAACTGCTCTTCTGTTTACTTCATATAATGCCTCAACAGCATGATCTGATTTGTTGTTTTCACATAATCCATCATTAATTGTCTGAGTTAGGAAACTAGGTTCTGTAGCGGATGGAGAGAGATGGGCTGCCCAACACTGAGTGGAGCTTCACTTTCTCTGGCTGCAGCTGTGTCACTTTATTTATCTTTTTTTTTATTTTGAACGTGGTTTGCTTTTTCTAGCATGATGATTTTGGGTAGCAGTAATGCTTCTATTAGAAGCGTTACCTTTGATGCTGCCTTTAAGCATAGGGGGAACTAAGTAGTAGTCACTGGCTGCAGACCTCCAGCTCTGGTGGTGAGGGAGAAGGGGAGGAGTGGGTGTTTTGGCAGCACTCATAGACTGTCTCCCCCTCCATCTGAGGAAGCTGCTGCTGTGGCTGCCAGAGGAAGCTTTTGGGCTTGTAGGGGCCAGCTGTGGCACCCACATGGCTCCCATCAGCCTTGCCGGCAACAGGAATAGTAGCCATATTCTCAGCACTCTCCTTCCCCGGGGAGTGCAGGAGAGCAAGTAGGAGCAGCTCTTTGGGGAGGCAGAATTTTGTTTCCAGGGCTTGTGGAAGGGAGTACAGGTAGAGAGTAGCACAGAGGTGGGGAGGCTGTCTGTCCACCTCCCTCCCCATGCATGAGAGGTGTAGAAGCTCTGCACCCCCTCTTGCTGAATCTATCAGTCCTTTGCTAATTGTCTTCCCTCACCTAAAACTTGCTGGTCCTTTCCTGCCCTCCTCCTCTTTTTTTCCCCACAGCCTATTGAAATCTTTCCTGCCTCCCCCTGAAACTTGCTCTGCCATTGCTGAATTGCATTTTACCACCCCACAAATGAGAACAAAATAAACTACTTTATCTCAATCATTTGGGCAACAAAATGCAATTTTCTTGTGTTGCTGCAGATCTTTGAGCCAACTCTGGTCTGGACACTTTTATCACTTTGCAATCTAATCTGCTGAATGTCTCAGATCCTCTTGCATTGGAAGAAAATGCTTTTTTAAGACAAAATTAAAAATAAAAAAGCCAGCTGTGTACTTATGTATGCACAAACCCACAGTGATATACATGTCCTCATATATCTCTGTATGTAGATACATGTATAATAAATAAAAAAATACACGTAACACTTTGAAAGTCCACACCTAACTTGCTAATGTCAGCTACAGTTGATAGACAGCTAAGTCAGACTCTTTTTATAGTCCATTTCTAAAATGAAACCATAAATTTTAAAGCCAGGCTTCATCATTGCAGAGAAAAGAGCTTTTCCAGCCTATTGATGAAATATAACATTTGATAGGATTTATGAGGCCCAGATTCAGGAGGATCATTTGCAGAGCACTTAAAGCTGCTTTTTCCTGCCCTTTGCCTTCCCTCCTCCAAAATACACATACCAAAAAAAAGCCATTAGTAATGAAAAATTATTAAGGAAGATTTTTCTTGATTCCATACAAATGTCAACTTGAGAGAGAGAAAGAAGAAGAAAACAGTTGCAGGAGTTCTTGCAGTAAAGGGGTCTAAGTAGAGCCAGGCTGATTATATGAGAGGAGTACTGACTTTAACTAATAAATACACAGTGTGATTATTTGCTGTAATACAGTCATTTGTAGAGTGTGTGTGTGTGTGTATGTTTTTTTAATAGTACCGGATGGAATTTAATTTTTTATCACATCGAGATATTCACAAACCAACCACATAAAGTTAAAAATAAAAGCGATACCCAGCTTCTCAGTATCTTGATAAAGTTTCCTTCTGGCTTGTATTACCAGAGTGATAATTTCAGAGGAAAAACATCTCCTGTAACTTGTGATCACAGTATCTGTCAAATTGTAGGAAATGAAGAAAACTGCCAGACAGTGTCAGATTTATTAACAGCTCTAAGAAAACCAAAATTAATGCATTTTCTCATCTCTGATGGGTTGAAATGTCCATGTGCTGTACTTATCTTAATGGACAAGTGAAGGAAGTAGCACTCATCAATTAAGTCTCTCATTAAGCTGACTACAGCTTAATCTGGAGCACATGCAGGAGTACTATGCGCTTACAAGGCTGTACCTCAAAGGTGTTGTGGTTCATCCCACAGATGCCAGGAGCAAACCAGCTTTATGCCGCCTTCAGCAATGTACATCTAGCTGCTGGACCGGGTAGCATGCAGTCCTATAGGGCCAGGACGGGGAGAGCCGTACAAACCCAGACTGCGCCAGTTGTGTGAGGGGAGTTGCTGGCCTGACTTCCATTGGCAAACTGTATTTCCACCTGTTAATAACCAGCCTTCAACCATTTGGGATGAAAATGCCTATGTAGGAGGTGTGCTGAAGCTGAATTTTTATGGAACATGATGACAGCTGTTTTGGGGAGGCAAGGAGGGCGAAGACAAGGGGTTGTTTTGTCTGTGTAAAAAGTAAAAATAAGCAGCATATGATTCTTTCAATAAGAAGCTGTAGTCTTTCCATACGCTGGAACTGGGACTTTATATTTAGGAAGGGAACACAGCCTAGTCTTATACCAGACTCTGCCTTTTGCCACCCCTTGAACGCTGACAATTTGACGAAGTTATAAGATTTAGAGTACTTCCCACACACATGATAGAAACTTGGCTGCTGACTTCACCAAAAGTGCTCATCCTGAACTGCCAGAGCCTAGACATGCTTTTCCAGTAGTAGGTTCTCCTGGCTGCAGGGACCAGAGAGGTGAACAGGGCATGATGAGTGTCCCCTTGCCCATATACCCCACCTTCCGGGGAGGGGAAGGGTGAGCTGATTTGAATGCAAAAGCCTAAGAAATGCCATGGACAGGCAGGACAAGAATAGGAATGGAGAAGAGGCATGATTGCTGGAGCAGCCAGAGGATGGGGAGAATAAAGGAAGAGTGCTGGGTCAGGGCAGAGTTGTGGGCAATAAGTGGGTGCTTCAGAGTAGAGAGAGGTTTATCGGTACTGCAAGTTTAATGTTCTGTTAGTGTGTCAGACATAAGAACGCTCATTTGAACCAGTGCAGAAAGGAAGAAGTGCTGTTGGGTGTCCCAAGACACAGGCTCATGATTACTGGCAGACTGCTTTGTGAAATGCTTCTGGGAGATGGGTTTCAAGGAGTGCTGGAAGGAGAAATGCTGACCTGGGCACATCAGGGGAGGTGTTTCTGTACTAGAGCAGCCTGTGGGACAGGGATGTGCTTGTCTGAGAAGCCAGTAAACGGGTGGAGGAAATTGTCATCCTTGGCTGAAAGGTATAAAGGGGAAGACTTCTGGACACCAGAATGAGAGCAGGGAATGAAGGCAGCAAGACAAAAACAGATGTGGAAGGATTTGTAAAGTGTGTCTCTAAACATGGCGGCTGAAACCATATAAGAGTCATTCTGTAGAGACAGAGATGGGTCTGAACAAGAACACTCACTTTAGCATTTCTGGGACTTCCCACCCAAATGCAGAGATAGGCTTGCTCTTCCTCTTCCAGGTGAGATAGTCCAGGAAATGATTGTGTGTAGTTTGAAGATTCCATTACTTTGTTTTTTCCATTTTCATTTAACATTTTTCAAAACAATTACTGAAAAGAACTAGTGCTTACCTTAAATCTCAAACACCTCAAAATCAGCCCTGACTTCTCCAAGTGCAAAAGTGAGAGTAATTTCAGAGGCGCAGTGGAGCTGCAGCCGTAAGAAGAAGGAGTTAGAAAAGCTTTGCATGTCTGGAAGTCCAGGAGCTTCCATTGCCTGCATAATAAAAAGTAATAAAGTTACACTGCTAACTTTAGACCCCCTAGTTCAGAAATATTTCTCTGAAATGCAGTTCAGCTTATAAACTGTTTAATTCCGTTGATGCGGAACTTGTGATAAAAGCTAGTTGAAGGAATGTGCACTCCCCAGTCTTTGCGAATGCAAACAAAACAACTGTGCTCTGAAGAGCCCAGCTGCGTGGGAGAGAGGTGCCCGAGGAGGGAGGCTGCTGGGAGGGTGGACAGGGTGGCCTTGAAGGCAGCAGAACTTCGCAAAATCCGTCAACCGCTTCAGCATCTGGCAGGGTTTCTGTTGAGCAATAACCACAAACTAAATTTGCCATATATGATTCCTGAGAGAAGATAGTGGTAACTGATGTTTTGACTTTTGAGCGTGTTCCTGTGAAACTGCTCAGATCTTAGTTGTAGTTTGGAAATACTGCTCTGTCAGAGAACTAAAATGAATTTACCTTCAGGGTCATCCCCGTGGTAAGATTGTCAAAATTTTTAGCCCCTTGCACTACTACACTGTCGAAAATATAATTAAGCCTGTTTCTCTTGCACATCTGTTAAATGCTTTGTGTGTCATGTTAATATAAATTCAGAAGAAGTGAACTTTGGATCATTATACTGGGGGTAGGATGTTCCAAAGAGAGCATATGGATTATACTCCCCTCTGTGAGAAGCCCCCATGTATTGTAAGAGCCATTCAAGCATGCTCAACGGTGCTTTCATTTTGCTGTGCATTGCACTCGCAGGTAGTAAAATATGTTAGAAATAATTTCATTTGTTGTCTTTGCTTTTCTTTAGCTTGTAGTTGGAAAGTTAAATGCTTTCCTTATAAGGCTTCCATGCTTCACCTTGCATGTGCCAGTGGGTTAATAAGAACATCTGCTGTCTTTCTGTAGCAAATCCGATGATTTTTCTATGCACGTATATTTAGTTGTACATATAAATAGAATCCAGGCACTGTTAGATGCATATGAAAGTGTACGTCAGATTGAAATGGTAACAGATGAGGTTTTCTGCAGTTCCATTTATGAAGTATCAAGTTAAAAACGAAGCCGTGAAGTAGCCAGAAAACTTTTTATTTCTGCAGCCAAAGGCATATGCTTGTACAGCCTAACCTAATTAGGTCTCTGATATATTCTTAGAATGGTCAGTATTTCATGTGTTGTATCATTGTTTGCGGGCTGCTTTTTTTGGGGGGCTTTTACGCGGCAGAATGTAGGAGAGCATTGCTCCAGATGTCTGGCTCCTTTCACCGATTTTGTTGCTGTCTGCAGCAAAATTTGAGGTTTAGCTCTACAGTGCAAATTCCGTTTGAATCTTTGGATGCCCTTAAACAGTGTAGTACTGGAATATGTGTAAATGTCTACAAAGTACGGTGATTGGAGTGGCTGGTTTAAGAGGAGCTATAAAACAGTTCCAGCTGGAGTGCATTCTTGAGGTAAGCTCAAAATACACTCCAAATTGTCAGCACACTACTCAGGAAAAACACAAGAAACAAATCATCTTTAGTGTGCTTTGCTTCCTTTAATGCACATAAGGATAGTGTAAATGGAAGCCAGTCAATTTTCAACAGTTTTTGTAAAATTCTCCCTAGGTTTTTGCTTCCTTACTTCAGCCATTGTGAATAAATGCATCACACTGGGTTGTAAGTATACCTGTGTGTATTTCTGTGGACATAACACCGTCTTTATTTCAATAAGTATTGTGTATCTGTCCATTAATATTTATATGGAACTGAGAGCTTTGGTTCTTGCAATTTTTAATAAACATTGATGGTGTTACTAGTTTATACAGAGCATTCAATATGCTCCATCAAAATGGCAGCTCTAATTAGGTTCCTTGAATTAGCTAATGGATTTTGAGAAAGATAGCTTACAAAGCTCTTACAGCTGTCCAAGATATTCCTGCCATGGCAGAAAGACAAAAGGCTGTTGGAAGCTACAGACTTTAAAGCTTTAGAAATGCAGCTGACAGTTAAAAAAGATAAATTACATTTGTATTTTTTTTCCCGTAAAAGTCCTAAGGCTGGATTAATGTTATCCTCGTAGTGACCATTCATTAAAAACACCGAAAAAGCCAACTTTATGGTAAGGATGTATTTTCGCTATGAGATCTGTTCTTTTCCCTGATGCTTTGCACATGGTATAAAGTAATTAATTTTTCTTTTTTTTTTTTTTATGTAAACTATATCTGTAAAGGATTACAGACACAGAGACTTCTTTTTTTTTTTTTTTTGAGTGGAGGTTGAGATTTCCACCTCATTTCTACCTAGGCCAGGTATTATAAAAGCAAACCAGATAGAGGATTAGTTGCTGCCATTCTGCCAGTGGCATAGATTTGCACACGTGTAACGAGAGCAGGATATAGTCTCTAGTGTGAAACTCGGAGAGGTAATTTCTGGGAGAAAATGGGTAGTTACTCCGGGCTTTGTAGTTTTCAACAATATGTGTTTTAGAACACGGGCAGCAGCATCTACTGTGAGCAAATTCTTAGATCCTCGATTCTTCCCTCACAAGGGAACACAGAAAGTAAAACTGCACTGAATTGTCACCTTTTCTGCCTCCTGCCTTTGCTTTGTGTGCGCTAAAGGGAATTCCTGAGGGACTCTTGAATGGCTAATTCATTGGAAGTCTGTAAAGTACATCTAATTTCAGCTTTAGCGATAAGTTTAATAAACTGTACTGCAAAAAGCAATAGTCTTCAAGTGAAAAAGCTAGCTGCCAGTTGCAGGCAGGTGTGATAGCCGTTAAGAAATACAGCTACATTTCCACACAAGAGTTTAGCATTCAGCATTTGTTTTGTTGAATTGTTAAAGCTGCTGTAAATGGAGTTTGGAGGGCTGAAAATCTGCTCTGTGTTGATGTGACCTATCTATTGTAAATATGCCAGCTGCTTTACATCAGTAAAGTAAAATACCCCCTCCCAAGCCGTGTTGTAATACAAAGTGCCAAAAAAGGCAATTCAAGTACTTTGCCGTGTAAATCCAGAAGAAATTACCTTGGAGAGAATTATGCTTCACACGTGACTTCTGCATGAGGGATAAAAGGCATAATTGATATCATCTTTAGTGAAGAAACCAGAAACTGTTGCATTGTCTAGAGGCTACTGAAAATACCAGGAAAATCTGTTTTTCATTATTTTCATTGTGTATTGTTTATAGAGAGTTTGGTTGTTGTCAGCAGCCGAGTCCCTAATCTCCCTGCTTTCCTAGCCCTTCGGAGACACGTGCACATCTCGGATCAACAAGACAGCAGTAAACTGGTCACATGCCAGAAACAGACATTGCCATTGCCATTAACCAGCCTGAACTGTAATCCATCTTTTTTTTTATTATTAGTTAAAATCTGGTGATTGCCTTCCTTGATGAGGCACAACACATTAAGCAGAAAAAAATGAGAAAAAAAATGTCTCCTCTTTGAAGTAAAGATGACAAGCTGGCTACAAACAAGAAAATGTCCCCTTTTTTAATTTCCTTCCTACTTGATTGCGAATAACCTGTTTCTGTTAGAGTAGCACATACTATATCTGCTGTTAAAATGAAGTTAAACCTCAGTTTCCGTAAAGCAACAAATTAGGCTATACCTTCCATTATTTCTGGCCAGCTGTAGTCAACTGTAAATTATAAAGGAGGGTAACAGCGATGAGAAGTGGCCTGGATTGAAAAGATGGTGCTCATCTGAATGTCTAGGCCATCTGCCATGACAAACAGGAAAAGGTGTTGTATGTCATGTGAAAGGAGGGAACCGTAAAGGGATGCTTTATGTCAAGCCACTGAGAGAGATTTTATAAACAGTTTGGAAAAACTGAAAGTGATACAAATCTGTTGGTCTCAATCTTCAAATTGTTCTTTTGAGGCTTCTGTAAACATATTATGAGTTATATGGGGAGAGAAAAGGTTAATGACACCGCTAATTCATATCATGCAAGGTTCTCTCTGCTTCTTTCTTCCTAATGATTCTGTATGAACCTAAAAATACCATCTTCTTTCTTTCCACTAAGCTCCTAATGTCAAGAGGTCAGTAGTGATGTTACAGGGTCAATAGGACTCAATTTACATCCAGACAAATGGTAGTCACGTGCTGCCCTAGGAGTCTTTGACCTTTTGGACTGAAGTGGTCATACAGCTTTTATATTAGCCTAAAGAATAGAAAGGTGACAGCGTATGTTCCACTGAAGCACAGTTACAACTTTTTTAAATATTGTAAAGCAGATTAAGACTTGGGGACTTCAGTATACATGTTCAAATAAACTCAAATAAGTGTAAATAGCTGCTTCAGTGTAGTTTGTTTTCCTGCAGTTTATTTATGATTCTCGACTTTGTATGTACCTATGTACATACGGATAGAGAGAAACATACCCATCTAATGCTTCTCATGTCAGCACATCTATACAGACACTCTCAGGATAGTCCTGTCTAAATGGAACTGGGCTCAAAGTCTTCCTCCCTGTCACTTTGCACAGGTTTCCAAATCAGGTGTCCTACTAGGGTCTGTTGATAAAGACAGTAATTAGGTATACATAGGGTATATTCCTGCCCAGAGCAAGAAAGCAAGTGTTATGGAGACCAGTAAAACCATTTGCATGGTTCCAGTAGCTTGAAAGACATTGTTTCTAATTTGGGTCCTCAGCATGGGGTCTGTATAGCCAAAACTCAGGCTGGCTCTGGCTGAACATCAAAGATGATTCCTGAGCCTGCAAGGCAATATCAATGAGGTATTTCTGACAAGTCTTCATTGCAATATTATTCATTTACTCAAGTGCATATGAAAACAACAAATGTTCATTTCTTCCTAAACTCTCTCTCTCTTGGTGGTTGACAAAGATGAAAACTGAAATATTGTAGAATTATGTTCTTATCATTGATTTTCTTGTTATCGCTTCCCACCATTCTTTTTATTCCCTCTTACTACTGAGGTTGCAAAAATATCTCCATAAGCAATGTAATACTTCAGGGTAGAAAGACAAGGGCTGGAACTGAAAGAGTAACATGCTCAAATATTTATTTGTTATAACTTCAAAACAAAAGTTTTCTCTTTAGTGAAAGATACTCTTACATGCTCTGTTGGACTCCCTTATACTGTATATCTTTGCAGACTGCAGACCACTGTGTTCCTTTCAGTATATAAAATTAGTTTTGTTTTATAGCAGATCGTGAATGGGAGATTGTCCATTCTCTTGAGTCTGTGAATGACGTTTTGTCTTGGATTTGTTTGTTAGTGGAAAATTCACTAAAAGAATATTTTTTCTTTTTCTTTTCCTTTTTTTTTTTTATTTTAACTTGCAAGCATCAGTTGTTTGTTTGGAGGCTGACAGTCAGCTGGGTGAAATCAGTGTTTGAAAGAAGTGGCTGGGAAAAGCACCCTGTGCAGTATTAATGTGTTTAGGAAAACCACTGGAAACAAAATGTTTATTGCCTCTTTAAATGTATGTTTATATACAGTTTTAAGTGGTTTGTCTTACTCTGTACATGCAACACTTGTTTTTAATTTTGTGTTATCTAGAGAGCTGCAGTAAGAAGTCACTAATTTAAAAAATGACATTTTTAACCTGAATGATTGAAATCAAGATTAGCAACTCAGAGGAAGAACAGAGGGGAGACTTTATGGTGCAAAACCTGAGCCATACGTATTAAACACTGATGGTGATGTTTTGATTCTTTGAAAAAAATAACTTGTCTGTCATAATGGGTATATAATGTTATTGCTATGGTGCTTGTTCATCTATCTCTTCAGAGAAGATGGGATGAAATTTTACAGTCATATTTAACATAATGTTAGAGATAGCTTGAAGGTAAATCTGTGCCAAATTTTAGTTTCCTTTTTGTTTTGGGACGCCTATTCCAACTGTATCGGTTAGGTAGCTGTCGCATAGCAGGTGCCTTTACAGTCACAGTGGGCAAGGTGGAACCTGTGTAGCGCCTCTGGCAGATTCAGGCACAGGGCAGAAGATGGTGATTTCTGGTGGTTGTTTTTCTAATTGGTAGTACAGCCCCAGCAGTGTGGGTTAGAAAGATTCCACAGACTTTTTTTTTTCTTCTCCTTTCTCCCAGGCAGAAGAAAGCTTTGGTTTGTAAGGATTGTATCTAGCAAAACTACAGAATGGCAGACAGGAATGTGCTTTTTCATCTTTTGAATGTTCATATAAGATTTTTTTATTATTTTTTTTCTATTTCCCCCAAAAAAACTTGCAGTGTGTGCAGCTTATTTGAAGAACTGTTGAACTTCTCTTTAAGATTATTTGTGGTGTGGGATTTTGGACAAGTTTTGTTGCTGTCGTTCGAAATAGGCATCTGAGCCTTCGCTAAAGTCTTTGTAGAGTTTCTCAGAGATTTTTTTTCCCCCACATAGGCATTATATAAAACTGCCCCAAAAAGCTTCGGGTTCTATCCCAGTATCGGCTGCTTCTGAATCCTTACATGTAGCATAATTTTAGGAAATCGTTCTGAAATCAATTGCAAAATGCAGAGTGGACAGTTCTCTTACAGTCTTGTCAGGACAGCAGACAAGTCCATGGGTACATTAAATGTTGAAGCCTGGGAACACGTGATGGTGGAGGGGAATGGCAAGTGTGTGGTTGCGCAGGAGCACTACATTAAATGTAAAGCTACTGTAAAAGAAATCTGTCTGCTGTACTTACTAGGCTTGGTGAAAAGCTTCAGCAAGTCTCCTTAATATAAATTGACTTTGATTGGAGTATTGTTTTTATATTTCTTCTGTAAGTTCGGGTTCCTTTTCAGTATAAGTAGTCATGCATCCAAAACATTTGAACTGGTATTCATCTGCTGTTTCCCTGTCTGAGAACTGCTATCTGATCAAACCAATATTTTTTAATTATGTATTTATAGGCAGATGGGAGAATAGTTTACAGTCAATGTATGATCTTCTCTGCAAATCTTGGAAAATTGTGTTGTTTTTTTTTTTAATATTGCCTTATCAGTTTCTTTTTTTTATTACTGATGACTTCATTCTGTTTGAATTCAATGCTTCAGTTTCTTTGGGGTAAACTAATAGATTATGTATGCGATATTTGCACAGTGCTGATTGAATTCATCTGGTGAGTTTGAATGTGGTTCATATATTCACATAATTGTCAGGAGCCAACTTGAAATTCAGAACTGTTTCATGAGCATTGCACAGGGCATCATATTCATCTCACATTACTCAGGAGTGGGTAAAACTTTCATGGTAAGCTAGATACGCAGCTCTTTCAAAAGCCAATGTCTTTTACATTTGTGCCTATAAACAGTGATGGAGAAGGGAAAAAAAAAAAAAAGAAAAAAGCTGTGGAGCTTTAACTGTTTCCTGAAAAAATGAAGCTGTCCTAACAAATTCTGATTGTGCTGGCCATTTTTGACCAGACTTGACAGGTGATTTGATGTTCAAAAGATACTGGATCACTAAATTTCATGAAAATAAGCAGCCTGCTAGACAGACCCAGACAAATGCCCTTGCTGGGGAGCAATGCTGCAGTGTGAACTCAGTCCCATTATCGGACACCAGAGAACCCACAGGAGAGAAGCACAGGAAATCAGACTTCACGGAGCTGCTTGTTTCCACAGAGATTATGCTTGTGTTTTCACACTAATCCAGATGGATAACTTCCCATGTGCTGCTATCTTTCATTCAAATGTTCCTACTCATTCTCATGGTTAAGGTTTGTACTTTAATACGGTGTGGCAGAGGTTTGCCAAAGAAAAAGCTGTCAGGCCCAGTCTTTTAATATATATGATCAGCTTGATCTCTGCAGCACCTACTTCCACTTGCTGGCTAGATGGGTTTAAGCAGACGGAAGTTCACCTACAGGAGATACGCAGTAAATGGAGAACAGGCTGCTGTTACTGCCTCTTACAATTTAAATCTCAGGTTTCATTTAAAAAAGGAGAAAAAAACACCCCATGTATGGTATTTTCAGATTACCTCTTCAGCCAAAATACCTGGAGGTAGAAGGTTGGTGTGTGGCCATTAGGCTACTGGTGGCAGGTGCTAATACAATTTGCAGAGAGCTGCAGGGAGCCAGATCGGCTGGAATCAAACGAGACCCATTGCCTGTATTTCAGCGTTTCCCTCTTTTAGCTAGTGCTGCTTTGGGTAATGATGTTGGCAAAGCAACAGGGACAACATTGCACTTTGGGCCTTATCTGTATGTTAGCAGCCCTAATTAAATGCTTTATCTGTACTCACAAGTAAAGTCAGGGGATTTCACAGGTATTGTATTGCTCTGGAGCTGTGGACCAAGCTTCACTGTTCTAAGTGATAGCTCCCATTAGCTAGTGCTCAATTCCAGTGTTTTGCAAACTGGAAATGGTTCTCCACTATTTGACAAGAATTCATGCAAGGAACAGAGGCATTTATCTGTGGAAGGAGTCAAGGGGAAAAGGGAATGTACTTTTTTTTTTTTTCTCTGTAGTCCACAGAGTTTGTGCAAGCTTTCTGCACTGTCTTGGCAGATCATGAGAAAAATTTCGTATGCTCTGGAAGAGCTCAGTAAGCCAGCCAGAGAAGCTTGAAACCTCTGGGACTTCGTAGAGTAGAGGGCTGGATAACTTAGGATCCAGGGAAGGCAAGTAATTTAAGTGTTTGATTTTTCATGGAAACATACTGATGCTGCAAGTAAACATTTCCAATCCTGGGTGCATAATCTGTTGCATTTGCACCCTATGTGGAATTTCTTTTCATTAGTAATTAATGTCCAACCAATCTATATTGCTATTAGATACTAGAAACTACTTGTTATTGAATTAATAGGTTTGCGTCTGATGTTTTGTGTGTGCTTTCCAAATTCAGCTTGGAAGGCTTCCCTAGATTCTGGCATACTCAAGAGTGCAGTGTGACAAGATGCTCCACCGAGCCTGTGCTCATGTGAGTAAATCTGTATCTCTATAACCCATTGTTGGTGAGGCAGAGTTAAGGTAGTTAAGGTTGCAGATTAAGAGAATGTATGATGATGTGCTACAATAACAATGGTCTGAGTTTAGGAGCAGCCACAAATAAATTCTACAACAATTCCCTGTGAATGCCAGTAAATGCTACTGAGCCATACAGTCAGTATTCACTCTAGTGCTGACTAGAGCAGGGCTGGAAATAGCTGTGGGAAACTTAATTTATTCATTTTCAGTGTGGTTGGGTTTTTTTGAATTCTTAGGGATTTTCAGGATTATTTTTTTTTAATCCTTCTAGGTATAGCTTGAGCTTTCACAGTTGTACAAGTCCAGCTGTAAGGTTTTGGAAGGCTCACCAGGGTCAAAATCTGCAAAGACAGGCATGTGTTTAACGTGACAAACCAAGCAACTCCACTAGCTTTACCACGACAGTTTGCAGTGTATGCAGTTTGGTATACAACTGAGTCTTTGTCGATTACTAAGAGGATTACTGTTTAATTGCCACTTTAAAAAAATGGTGTCAGGATTTGATAGTATGCTTTCCCATCTCTCTTGCCTTTCCAGTATTTTCATGGCTGATATTTTAGTTCTCTGCATAATTGGGAGGGAGGTTGTTTTTTATGAGATAAAACTTCTTTCTATGCTTCTCTGTGAGTATAGTCTATTCTTTACCTTGAACAAATGCAGTTTTAGGGAAATTCCACATTTAGCGTGGGAGCAAAAGGAAACGTTTTTCTGGCAGCTTATCATCATCATCATCATTATTATTAAAATATGATAGCCATTTATAGCTGCTCATAGGAATGTTAAAAGTTTCCTTGTGCTCCCCCATCTGTCTGCATCCATCTGTTGTCTCTTGTCTTGTACTGGAATTGTTAAATTCTTTGGACAGGGACAGCCTTTCTTAAAAATGGGGATCAAATTCACAATTAGCAGCTTTATTAATACAAGAAAGCAAAAATAAGAGTGATACGGGCCAGTGGGCACTATGCAAGTCAGGAGAATCAAATGTTCATAATCCATTTCTCTCAGGTGTGGCAATTCTGTGTGCGTGCTCATGTGGGTACCTGGTAAGTGTTAGACATGTGTGTACATATTAGTTTTGTTGAGCATTTTTTTTATTTCTCTCAGTGGCTGTGCAGGTGGTGGGAATGCTGATCGTATCCAGAAGTTACGGAAGGAGTACCATCAGGCCAGGCGAGAAGGCTTACCTTTCTATGAGGATGACGAAGGAAGAGCACAGCCGTCTGATTACGACCAGCGTTGGGTAGGTCCACAACGCGATGCAAAGTGCTTTTGCAGCTTTCAGGGTTAGCAGAAGGTGCTGATTTGTTTGTGTTTTCCAGAAGTCCTGTGTCAGCTTAACATGAATTTGGGGTGTTTGTAGAAATGGAGAAATGCCAGCCCACCAAAGAAAACATTAATAACATGAAAACTTGGCTGAAAGTAACTTGTCTGTTCACTGTGTTTGATTTAGGCCCAGGTTTCCTCTCTTTAAGCCCAAGATACATAGTCATTGCCAAACTTTGTCACATGCGGTAGCGTCAAGGCTTTTTAGCAGGATTTATGGTACTCTGGCAGTTCATCCAGTGATTCCCTGGGTTAACAACAGCATTAGAAGAGCAGAGACTCACTGTGCTTAGCTGTAAACTGGGAGGGAGGAAATAGAGGTATGTCTGCTCCTGCCCTTCCTTCTGCACACTGGACAGTAGCAATGTGGCCATGATACATCCTCAGTAACTTCTATAAAGTGAAAAATGGAATTATTTGCTCATCTCCCATCAAAGGATCTTAAAACATTCTTACAACACAAGAGAGCTGTTACAAACATGCTGTATTCCCTATTTTACATCTAGGAGTCACACTACACAGAGACATATTATTTACCCTACTACCAAAGAGTAACCTGTGGTAGAACCAGAGATTAAATCAAGAGTGCTGAATTTTTGAATGCATTAAATAAATGCAACAGCTATAGTCTATGGGATCACAACTGTGGTACTCAAGAGCTCCACCTGAGCAGGTTTCAGAGTTGGACTCTGTCTCTTTAGAAGTAATTATAATCAACCAGCATTCAAAATGTAACTTTGATAAGATGCAATTTATGCTAAATTTGAAATTCTAGTTTAAAAAGAGACAGAATTATGTTAAAATCAGAAGAGTCTAAATATACCTGAAGTTTGAACTAACATTGTAGGTTTTAATGTCCTCCAAACTATCAGTGTGAATGCTGAAGTGAAATCTTCAATGATTGAGGTTGTAGTCCAAAAAAATCCTATGCGAGACTAGACCGTATTGCAATCACAGAGTTAAAAGGGGGGGGTGTGGGTGTGGGGGGTGTTACATAAATTATCATATGTATTTGTTCATTAACAAAAAAAAGTTTTTCTCTATATTATTCTGATTCAGTTACCAAAAGTGTCACCTTCAGCAAAATAATTCTTAGAGCAGTTGACTTTAATCTACTGCCATAAATTTTGTGACCCAAATTTGGGAATCTATGTAGCTGCCATTCTTCTTCTGAATAGCTTTTGTAAACTAAAATGAGAATATGTATCAAATGTGTCTTTCTGTTGAAATTGTATGGCATGTTAAGTGTCGTCAGGACAGACTGGGCCACTGGTACCTTTTCAGCAGCCTGAGGTTTTCTACTTCTTATCTGAAACTGATAAAGCTCTATTAATCCTCAGAGGAGGTTGTGATTTATGGTCCAGTGTAGTTTCCTAAGATTCACAAAGGTTTCTTCTGGGTAATCCTTTTTAAGCCTTTCCTATTAGGTATAATGCCCAGAGATTACTGATTTCGAAGGCTTTGCTTTTCCTGTGAGGCAAGTTGTCCTTAATCAGAGTACCTGAAAGGGAGCTTTAAGTATCTCAATCTTGAACTGATTAACAATAGTGGCAGCAGGATTGTTTCTTTTTGTTGTTCCAATGCAGAACATTTTTAGATGTTTTTGTTGTGAGGAATAGCAGTCTGCTCAAAAATCAGTTTACCTTGAGGGCTTTATACTCCGAAGTTTACTACTGCAACAGTTCCTCTTGTTGAAGTGGTTTACAAATTTCAGAGAATTCTGGTCTCTTCACTGCAACAATATCATCCATTGATCCATCCAGCCTTGCTTTCGTAGGCACTGTCTTTCGGTATGGAAAATACTGTGGCCCCAGCTTGCTCTCTTTCAACTCCTGGCTGAAATTTCTATGCTGACATGTAGTTTTACCCTTAAAATACATATGTTACATCAATCCATTCAGACAGAAAAGAAGAAACAAAAATAGAATTGAATACTAAAAAGAAAACAAATGTCTCAAAGCATCTTGCCAGGAGAGTCCTCAAGATATTTTATAAGCAATGTAGTCTTTCCCACCTCAGGCTGCTGACCCTCAGCAGTACTGTGGTAACACAGATTGAACAACAGCTGATTTTTTCCACCTTTACTCATCAGTGAAGAGACATGCTGATGACTAATTGCAGAATTGTAAATAAATAAAAACTTACTCTAATCTTCAGGATGTCAGGTCTTTCTTTAAAGAGTCGACAGACAGCTGAGGAGGAGGAAAACCTTCTGGTATAAGTTTTCTTCCTTCCCACAGGAGGTTACGGCACCAGGGAAGCTGCAGCTGGAAAGGAGACGTGGGGTCTCCCTATGTATTTTTAATACTCGATTAGTTCTTTCTATGCTTTTGTCAGTCAGCTGTTTTACCTAAGCCAGCTTTCCTATAAGATGTCTTTCTAATGTACAGCAGCTGCTGTAATCATGTCCCACCATCTCATGAAACATGCAGATAAGTTGGGAAATAACGGAGGATAATTTGAGAAGACACTATCCCATCGCAAATCCAACAGCCTCAAAAGTGGACCTTGGGTCTTGTCCTCCAAAAAAGTATCTGAGAACTCATGAGGCAAATTTCAATCTGATAAAGCTGACATTGAGAAGTGGCCTCTAGCTGACACTGTAATGGGACAGAATTTCTAATAGAAGGGGTATTTCTAACAATCTACTTTTTTTTAGAGTGGGGTAAATCAAGTTAAAGTGCAGAGCCAGCTGAAAAGCTAGCATTGTAAGGGAAAATGATCTCATGACAGGCAATTGGGATCCATAAATGTTTTAAAAATAAGGTCAAAAATTCATTTTAAATAGGCCTGCTATTCTGTCATCATCCATTCCTCCCCCTGCATCCATTTTCCAGTTCTCCTCTGTTCTTCTCATCTGTTGCTGGATGAATTTTTTGCTCTCTTGCGCCTTCATTCTGCTCTGTCTTCCCCACAGTCTGTTCTTTTTCTTTTTGTAACTAACTGAATAATCCAGTTTAGTGTGTCTCCATAAACAGACACATGTATATAGCACTGTCTGTGCTATAGAGCCAGATCCTTTGAAATTCTTTTCCAGTTCCTTTGTGCTTTGGTTTGTTGTTGAGCTTTGCATCCTTTGGACTCCTCCCTGCTCCCCCACACACACTCTCCCCCCACCGGCTCCCGCCGCCTTTTCAGGTTTATAACTAGGATCAATGATAAGCCAAATTCTGTAGGGTGGATCACAAGGCTTGAAGTAAACCTCACCTAGTTAACCAAAGGACAGGCTGATGATAAGTATAAATATTTTCTGTGTATTGAGGGTATATTGAGAAGTATCAGTGCAAGACAGAATTTAGGCATGTGCATACATACTCATGTCTTAATGGGCCATCAGATAGTAAAGTGCTCATGAACATATCCTATACAAACCTAATGCTGGTCTACAGAAAAAGGCATAACATGTTTATGTAGAATTACCATATACTGCAGTATCAGTCAGAACCTGAGAGAACTATAAGCAGTAAGCTGCAAGAACAAGTCTCCCTAGGAGATGGAGGGCTTTTTCATGGTGCACTCTTTTTCAGGGCTTTAGAGTCACGGACTAATAACGGATCAGAGAAATAGAGAAGGAGCTGTCAAGACAAAGCTGAGAAGTTAGCATCTGCACTTGTATTTAGGGTCATTTAAATAATGATGAATTAATCATCTCTTTGAGGATTTACTTGGATTGTCTTACAGACTTTGTACAAATCCAGTTACTTAAAACATCGATTCTTTCCTTCAGGGTGGCAGTAAATCCTTGAAACTTTATCTTTTCTTAATGTACATTCAAGAAGTGCACATAACACCGGCCACGTTGCAAATAGTTCTTCACCTGTTAGTGACCACATTAGCTTCACTGTACAAACCTTATGTTAAGTGGTTATAAAAACTATTTTCTTATTTGCAGATCAGATTTGCAAGCTGATAAATAACCTAAAGATATAAGAAAACCTGACCCTGGATACTAGCTGTGAACATTTCGATTGAAACAAATCTCTAATGTACTGAGTTTTGTCAGTTCCCAGTTGAGAGTATGAAAGAAGAATCATGCCTGTCTGTGTTAAAGGCCAAGTACTTTATTGTGTGCCTGGCAGGGATCCAAGCCTAAAAATCAACCAGAACAAAAAAAGGAGCGTTAAGAACTGCATTATTTTTCCATAATGTTTCAAAGGGTTCTACACGTGCTTCAGGATGAATAAGGAGCTGTTTGTACTTTTCATGATCAATTAGTTCCAGGTTCAGGATGTTGCATTTCAAATAGGTTAGGTTCCCAAAATGCACAGACGTTTGTGTTGGACCACGGTTAGAAACCAAAATTCCAACTTCTAGAATAATAACATTCCTGTCTTCTAGCACAATGGGAGAAGCTGACGATTTTATGTACTATGTGAAACCATATAGCAGAGACTGCTGTGAATTCCAGACTTTCTGAGCCCACAGACTATTAGTAGAAAACATTGAACTTACAAAAAAAAAAACAAAACAGTATCTTAGAGTATAGCTGCTTTGAAAACCATGGTTCAGAAGTATTTCTGTATATGTTATTAAAATATTAAATAGGAGAGTATGTAAAATATTTAATTAGGTTGTATGTTTAACTTACCAATCAAGAACTTTTTATGGTCATTACTTAACTCTGTATAATGAAGGTTTCAGGTTGGGGTGTGTTCTAAAGAGCTGTTCAAACTAAGCAGAGAGATTTTGCAATTTACAGGCTGGCTTTTGGGGGTAGGTTTTGGGGGAAATTATTTTGGAGAAATCCCTGCCAAACCTTATGTGAAAAATAAACTATTCCAAATGGCACATGCAACGAGAGCCAAATTCAGTTCCATTAATACTAGTAATAAAGAGTGACTCTTATAACTTGTTTGGAGTCATTCCTACTTACACAAAGGTTGAATTTGGCATAGATTATCTGAACCAGAGGGGAGTCTGAAATGCTCATGTCCTTGTGCTAACACTATGTACACACTCTTATTTACCAAGGGAAACAATTCTGGTGCCATGTGTTGCCTTATCAAAACCCACTAGTACTGTTTATACCCTACAATATTATGTGAATTCCAGAACTACATCATGCCATCTATTCTACAAGGTACCTCGTCACACAGCTGCCTTTTGTTGTATTTCAATGCAGGGGGGTGATTCTGAGGAGGACAAACACTAAGCATTTCTCTTACTTGATACAAGTAGTTGAAAGAAATCAGACAAAAACATGTGGTGCTGCCAGGCTGTGGCCGTCCTTGCAGGCATGCAGCACTGAGAGGTTCCATATTAACACATGTGCCAGCGGTCATGTCCCTTGCAGTTAGGAGAGGTTATTCTGATGTTGCCCAAACAGAGAACTTGAGTGGGGCATCACGGAGATTGTGACAGCTGCCACAGATCATGTTGATATGATATGAAGGGCCCTAGAGGTTTTCTGTTGAATGTATTTTTCCTAATTTGCCAATATGCTTGGGGGGGCAAGAAACACAGCTCTTAACTGGTAATAATAATATTGATGAGGGGAGTTTGTAAACAAGTAATCCATGGTATATAGTGTGCTGAACAGTTACTGCAATTGTGCACATAGACAGGCCACAGCTCTGCAGCTTTTATCCTTTGGGGCACAATTGAACGGACACAGAAATCGCCTTTTCAGAGCTAGGCTGTAATCTGGCTTCACTGCAGTTCTGCATAGCACGGTAGCTGGGTCTTTGCGATTTGCTTTGGTTTTGGCAAGCTTCTGCCAGTACAGGCTTTAACAGTTTTCGGTCTACTTGTTGATCATTCCATAGTTGACTGTGTGGCCACTTTCCATGAGCATGTGTGCACACTCTGTCAAATCTCAGGCCAGCATCACATGGGGAAGGTGGAAGAGGATTGAGATTTTAACACCGAGCCTTCACATCTAGGGTTGCTAAGGCTAACACTTCACACTTTACCCACAGTGATACGTACTTCTCCATGACAGCTTGGTCCTGACCCCTAGCAAGTTAGTGCCCCACTTACCAGAGAATCAAATACAGCTGCTCATGGATCTGACTATGAGGTGGGGGGAAGTAGGTTTCCTTTTAAAATTGACCTCCTCTTCCTCAGGCCATTAGTAAGAGGCCTGCTTCAACTTCTGGAAAGGGGCCCTGGTTACAATAATGCTCATTTTTTAATCACGAGACAAGCTTGTAATGCCACTGAAATTCATGTCTGAAGCTAAGCACGCGCTTAGGTATTTGTTAGATCAGGCCTGATATCGGGCCTCAAACTTGACCCCTTCTTAGGCACAAGCTTTTGCCTTTACAACTAGGTATCTGGTACATTTATCAATTAGATGCTGACACGGTTGACTTCTTTTTGAATTCGCACAGCTTAATCTCCCTGGCTTATGTTCTTGTTCAGTGTGTTGCTGATTAAAAAGAAATCTCTTCCCTAAAAAATACTGATGATCCAAAGAGTTGCCTAGCTACTGTTGTCCCAGACAGCACCCTGTTTCCTCAAGATGCTGGTCACTGTCCAGCTCTGCTTGCTGGGGATAACATCCTGCTAAAACAGATAGCAGTTTTGACAAAGGACTGCAAAATTTGTCCACTTAACATAATGGAAAGCAGAATGACCTCAGTCAGGCAAACGGCAACGATTGCCCAGTGTGTGCAGAACAGGGTCGAGATTGAAAGAAGCTGGGTCAAGCAATACGACAATGTCATTGAGGCTGTGACAGAGTACAGATCTTTTATTTGTTATAGTTAAGTACATGACAGAAGCCAACTGAAATTACGAACTTTTGATTACTTTTGATTTCTGGATTGAGTTCTTCTATTGTATATCTATGCAGCATTTCTCATTATTGCAGTACAAGATCTGAGGTGGAGGCCTTGGGTCTTCTTGAGTTTTGCTGAAGTTCCTCACTGCAAAATGCATTAGCAGAACTGCTTGTTAAATTTCATCCTAGGCACAGTTTCAGCAGTCAGGGTGTCAGTGCTCTGGCTACATTGTTGTCTTGCAGTTAAAAACACTAAAAAGTTCACAGCCAAGGTGTGAAAAGTAATTAGAATGTATCACAGGGTGCTGGGTATAAGCAATTATCTATGAATATATAAAGGCTCTATTTTTCTCCACAAACAGGCAACATTGTTATAATTATTTAAAATGAAAAAGAAAGTCACTGACTCAGACATGGAGAGATTGGGCGGATAACTTTATTAGTTCCCAGTCTAAGGTCTGTAGTGCAGATGCTAATCTAATATCAAGACTGCATTAAAATAAAGTACAAAATATGGGAAAAGAGGACTCCATTTACCCTGTAAGGCTGATGCTGTACATGAGTTTGATTTTTCTGCTCAAGGCCAGCTCTTTTCAACTTTCAACTTCAACTCTGGCTGTTAAAGAACACTTGGAAAAAGGAGCACTAGCACCTTCGTTCTTGCTCAATATGGGATCCAACTGGAAAACATTCCTTCTGGTGAATGGTTCTGCAAAAGTTAATAATCAATTTCATTTCTGTTTGCATTTGGTTTTTTAAACCTTCTTTAATGTTCTTACTTTGTTTAGTAAATTGAATTCATAAGCAGGAATTTCCCAATGCAGAAGGGAATCTGATAAAATACTGACACTATGCAACCTAATCTGAAGGGTTGATTTTGATTTGATTTTTTTTTTTTTTTAGTGTTTTTGAGACACTTGCTGTGCAACTATATTTATTAACAATAAGAAAGCAAGAGCAACAAATACTGTTGTCTGTGGTTTTGGTGCTTTTTCCTCATCAAATGGCCTGGCTGCTGTGTTAAGTACTTGTCATGTTGCCCAATATTAAGTAGAGCCATTCCAGCTGAACTGTATGTCATAAGTCCTGTATGATAGGAGATATTGAGTCTTCTGTAATCCAGGTGATATTGGGATGTCTGTCTTCCAAGCAGAAATATGAGTTCTGGCCCTGCCACCTGCAAGGGGGTCCTGCTGTTCAAGGCAGATGACATGTGAATAACCCAGTGTCGCAGAGTAGAATAGATTTCATAAAGTAGTATATAAAATTCAGCATGTATGTTGTGAATGTGTACAGCTAAGCAAGAGGGCAAATACTGTTATCTCTTCTAAAATGCAGCCTGGTCACGAATTGTAAGATTTTTCTGGGTTTAGTCCGTTCATCTGTTTTCTTGATAGGCTGGAAGTAATGGTTGTCAAAATTACTATTGCAAATAATGCGCTCCTGTGTTAGGAAGACTAATGGTGCACATGATGACAAATAATGGCAGTGGCTCTCAAGGAACATGAACCCGGGGAGGCCTCACCTGAGTGTATGCTTTACATCAGGTATTCCAAGAAAAGTCAGAGTAGCAGACACCTGGAGTGAAATTATGGCTTTAAAGTTATGATATGACTCAAAACAAAGTGAACAAATTGGGATGCTGAGAAGATCCAAAAGTTTCTTGTATTGCAGTAAGCATGGTTATATCAAATTATATTCTATAGTTCATAATTTGATGATAACTCCTTCAAGATAAGATAAAAATTTATAATTTGAAATAGCTGCCTGTGCCTTCCATCCCTGGTCTGCAATCAAAACAAAGTCATTCTGACAAGCTAAATTCAGGCTTTCCTGAGTAATGATTATAGGGGAAATTAGCAAAATACTATCTAGTGGTACCCACCAGTGGATCAGTATTAACACCTACATTTGCATTTGAAAACTAATTTTCAAAGTATTTCTCTTAATTTGCTAGGAAGATACCTGTCAAGTTAGCAATTAAACTGTAATTTGGTCACTGAGGTGTTTACATGGATTAATAGATCTCCCTCTTAAGCGTGTACTCCTGGGTTTGAAATAATAGCTATACTGCGTGGTAGCATGACCCCACTTGAGTTTCACACACACATGCACAAAATCAAATTCCATCACATTTTAATGCAAATTTTACCTTTGCAAATGATGGTCTGAAAAGAATGAGTTTCCATGGTAACCTTAGGGAACACATAACCTGTTTATCATAACTTCTCCAAGAAGCAAGACAGGGGGTGGGGAACATGCTTCGATGTCAGCTATATTTTTCTGTAGACAGCATTCTGCTGCAGCACATATAGAGAATTTACCAAAATGCTCCTGTACTGTCCTAAATAAACTTTTTTTCCTTTCTTAGAAACAGAAGCAGTCATATGGAATAACATAGGAGGGAACTGCAGTAGGCAGTATTCAAAAGCATTAACTGACCTTTCAGCTCCTGTCTATAGTTTGACAACTAGGTCAACATTTTGAAAGACCAATCACAAATTAATACTTAAAATAGATCTCTTCCACACTTTCTTTCTCCTTGCTTTCCCTCCATGCTTTATGTTTGGCCCTCAGGTATCCCTGCCACCTTTCAAAGGCACTTAAAGTTTTTTGTTTTCTTGTTCTTCCACTTCACTGCTGAAAGTACTGTTTGAAAAATGCCTTGAAATATCTCTGAACTCCTACATTGTGGAGCTACCACAGAAAAGAATATATTGATTATACTTCACATTCAGTGCTGACTTTCAGAGTTGAGGTGGTGGCTTCTGGAGCTGCCATTAGCGAGGAGTGAGTTTGATGGCTGCAAGCATCTGCAAGGCTGTATTTTTCCTGCAGATGAACAGTAACTCCTGGCTAAAGGAAAGTATGTCTGCAACATTTTTTTAAGGTCATTAGGAGTAAGGAACAGATGTTGAGGTTTTTCAGAACGCTGCTTTGAAGTGCCATTTAGGAGTCAACTGACAAGACTGACCCTATAGGCAGTGATTTTTGGGACTGGAACACAGAGGAACCATTGCCCACAGTTACCCATCTGGTATCCATCTGGTACCAGCAAACAACAGACAGTACCAAATCACAGAGAAACTGTACCAACTGCTAAATTGGTATCAGCAAGCAAAGAAGGTCGCCACCCAACAGCAGTTGCAAGCAGGAGAAACAATGTCTGTAACATTTACAGACTGGTATCTGAAGATCCGGAGGAACCTGATGCCATAGCATATGGAAAGCAATTCCTCTCTCTAAGCCTGCTTATGCTGATGTTGTTTGTTCAGTATTAACCCAGGTTTGGGATCTTTTTTTTTTTTTTTATAACCATACTGAATTTGCAGTGTGGAGAGCTTTTGTCATGATGCCATTGAGAGAGCGCCTCTCTTTAGTGGCATCTATGTTTAACAGGATTAAGGTGGATTCAATACCCTGTGCTACAGACTAACCATTCAAATTCTAGGAGTACTGTTCCAGAGTGGTGTCAAATCACAATGGAAGGAGTTGAGGTTAACTTTTAACTCCATGACAATTTAATCTCTGCTGTTTTTCTTTGATGTGAACTATTCTTGGGGAGAACTGTGGCAGGGGGTTGTTTCCCAATTTTATTGCCATCTTCCGCTTCTTCCCTTTGTTCATTTTCCCCCTTCTTCCTCCTTTTCTTCTTTTGAAGCAGTGTGCTGTTTTGTACAGTAGCTAAGTGTTTAGAATGTAATAATACAACAGTGAGAGATTTACTGCCTCTAGGCGCTACCCCTTCTACTCTTGAGGACCTCCAGCAAGGCATGATTTTATAGACAATGAAAGGCTCTCTCTCCCCTGTGAAGCCGCCTGCCTGCAGGAAGCTTTTCACTGTCTATTTCCACTACTTGCTCTGCAATTTAGTTCTATGCCCTGCTATTTCCCCCTTCCCTCCCTCTTTCCTTCCCTGACATACACATGCATATACCCCCTGCATACACATTCAGTACCAACACCAGATGTAGGTAGATACGGCAAAATAGCATTATCTCAACGTGTGTGTTGAAAACCTCAAAAATACCCCAAATATTTTCATTTTGCTATCCTCATCATAAATGGAAATATTGATCTGTCTCCTGTTTGCTTTCCAGGTACTGACACTGTCATTTCATTTTCCCTAAAAAGAACATAAGCTCATAGCTGGGCTGCAAAGCATGGCCATTACACCCTGGCATTGGTGCCAAGAACTCTGCTGACTTAGCTAGAGAAAGATGCTGAAAGCCCCTGACTTGGAGAGAAAATTCAATTCAATTTACTTCATACAGTGTCTCTCATGAAGTATTTCAAAATGCCTTATATCAGGAGATAACATAATGAGAAAATGCTTTAGAGAACTGGGTATTCAGATAGCAAGACAAAATGATACACAACAATGAACTGGAGTAAAAGAAAAGACGACTGTCATTTAAAAGCAGTAATCATCTGGATAAGTAGTCTTGTAAACTAATTACAGTGAGAAGAGAAGCAAAGAATGCAAGACTGGGAGGAACACGAAACAGCTTAGTTTCAAACAGGCTAAGGCAGAGGGGTGGTTTCATGGGGGGAAGGAATTGTGCACAGCATTGTAGAACAGCTACAGGCGATCTGCTTTAGAAATGTATTCACATGTATGTATTATGTATGCTGTATATTGCATCACAAATGTATCTCAGTGACAAGTTAAGTTATTTTATCTAGTGGCGAGGAAGAGATTAATTACATTGGTCTGGTTCAGTGGAAGAGCAATTGAAATGCCCCCTTGTAGTTGGAAAGAATTAATGCTGATGGATGCTGAGTTTTTTTTGTTTTGTTGCTTTTAAGTTTTGCTCTCAGCTCGAGGGCCTCTGTTTGCCTCTACTCTGAAAATAGGTTTGCAAGTGAGGGTGTCACAAATCTGGTGCTCATTAAAGACAATTAAGAGGTAGAATTAACCAAAACATATTATACAACTAATGGAAAAAGAAGCCACCCACAGAGACGGACACAGGCCAGGAAATGATCTCATTTTGCATGGTCACAGGAAACCATAGTTCTTCAGCACCAGGGATCACGGAGCGAGGGTTCAGAAAGCGGAGTATTTTGTGGGGCTGTGCAAAAACACTTTGCAGTTTTGGCTTCACCTCCATCTTTGCTATTTTCTCTCTACTTAGTGTTGCAAGATACAGCAAATGCTGAGAGCTTGTTTTCTGCTAAGCTAAGGCAATTGCCATGTTTTTAAACTGTTATGGGAACAGCCTGTTTCCCTTTTAAAGTTCCCATCTGTGTTTGTATTTCCCTCAGTCTATTGCCTTTATAGAGAATTTTCCGCTCTCTCTAAATCTAAACCATTAGTTTCACCTCCTTGAACAAGAGGTAGGGCATTACTGAGGAGGAAAAGTAAATCCTGAGATAATCAGCTCTGCTTAATTCCAGCATGGAGCACTGCTGTCATCAGTGTTCCTGGTGTTCGTTGCATAGGGAGAAGGAACAATGACTATAAGTATGTACATTTGTATATGTGCATGTATATATGTGTGCATATACGTATATATGTGTATAGAGAGAGAGACAGAAGGGAAGCATTTAATTGCGTAGCAATCTGACTGACCGAGTAGTGTTCTGATTGCATACAGCTGATTTTATAAGTGAAAATTTTCAAAACTACTCACCAGCAAAACCAAGATCATCAGTGACTCTGGAGTGTGTGTCTGTGTTTCTTACAGGGAAGAAGAAGGATGGTTTGATTACTATCTCTTTTTTCCTTTAGACAAGGATGTTTTTCTCACCCAAGGGAAATGTAGTCTAGCAGCATGAACATAACTATTAATCAACACTTAAGCAATAATCAGTGAATGAAAAATGATGACCAGAAACTGAAAATGTACTTGCATAGCTACTTTGGCGCTTTTCCTTTGAGATCATGCCCTTGCATTTTAACATGAACAATTCTTATAAAATTAGTGCTGATATATTCCAAAAGGCAGTGATTTAAAAAGCCAGCACTTATTTTTCACTTTTAAAAAAATACTAACAGTGAATAATACATTAAGATCTGCATAAGTAATGTTATAATGCTACCTCAGTAGTCTCTGAGATAGATCCTCAATTGATGTGAACCAGTAATATCTTACGGGGTTACTTCAGAGATGGAGATGCCGAGATCATCATCACTAGAATGCTGCGTTCAAGTGTGTGAAGACGTGTTCCGGATACAGAGATATAGATGTTTTTCCTGTGTATTTTCACCCCAAAAGGAGATACAGCCACTGAGAGATGCAGGTGTATGTCAGCTTTGGGAATGCCTCCAAGAGGAATCAAATTCTATTGAAATTAAAACAAACCACCCTCATCAGTATTTAGCGTGCTTTCCTGAATCAGGGCCAAAGTATGTGGTAGCACCCAGCAGAAACCAAGGCTGTGAGACTGTACTAGGAGTGCGGCGATACCTTCCTTTAGCTCTTCAAGATGTTTTTGTCAAACTTACTCACAATTCTAATAGCATCAAGTGTTTTTTGGAATAATCTCAAGACCAGACTATAGTATAAAATGCTTAAACTGAGCATGCGCCTAAGAGAAAGAGGGCTCAACACGCCTTGTGACTGAGCCCAGAAAACAGAACTTCAAAAGTCTATGAGATCATGACTTGGTGACTGGGCTGTGAACAGGCACCTATAGCCATCTGTTGATTCACCTTCCCAAATTATTTACCCTGTATTTTCTGTTGACAAGAAAATAACAAAGTTTACATTGGTTGCCAGACTACCCAAACCAAACTTTGAAGGCATCAGGCTGTGATTTGAGAACCTCTAACAATTACACTCCCAAGATGTCTATAAAGTGGAGCAGGAACAGGAACGCAAGATTTCTCAGGACTTGCTGGGAAGATACTGCTCCTTTCCTTATTTTTGAAAACTGTCCTATGAGCAAGTTTGTAACAGCGAAGTTGAAAGTGCATTCTCTCCAGTGGTGGAGGTGGTTTTGTGAGTTCCCGTGGAACATCATCTTGGTTTGCCATGGCAGCCACTTTGTGAAGAAAAGCACCACTAAGAATATCAAAGAGTATTAAAGGTGCTGTTTTATATCCAAACAATGGCAAAGCAGTACTGATGGGCTCATATAACATTAGACTCTTTGAGGACTGCTTCTGTCATTAAAATCAATGCAACTTAATTAAAGCAAATTATAGATAGATACATCTATAAATAAGATATTAAAGTGCGCTGCTGAATATGATAATTGCTGCATATTTAGCAATCAGCGTGTGTGTTCTGCTTTTGCCAGGAGGGATTTCTTTCAGTGGAATCAATGGAGCTTTATTAAAAACCATCCAAATTAGAGGGAGAAATGATGAGTGTTATAATAACGCAAAATCACTGTTTCAACTTTCATTGCAAAACCAGGAAAGCAAAATATATCCCTCTTTGTGTATGTAAGGAAAACATCAGGAAATTTCTTTTGAATCACGGACACTGGTAGAATTTTTAATTTTTACCTTTTGATGGAAAACAAAAAAGCTGGATGGAGGAAAACATGTTTTCTGTGGAAATGCTGGAGGTCTTGGAGGGTGGGATAATTAGGATATCACAGCAGTAAGGAATTAAGAAGACCCCTTCGATCAACTTCCTTCATTTCACAGGGGACATCCAGTTCACTGCCTTACTTAACCCACCTCTGTTTTAACAGCTAAAGAAGGTGAGTCAAATAGCGCTCTTAAATTTCACTTGCAGTCCCTAAAACCAGGCAGAGTATTGAAATGCAAAAAATGCAAAAAATAAAATGGGTGAATTTTGGTGCTTCACCTGTGTTTGAAACATTGAGACTGGGGTGGGGAACAAATCCACTTTTACCTCTCAGTTTTTCTTCAGTTTTCACTTAATTGAAAACAAAACCCAACTGTGTCTCAGCAGAGGGGAGACCTGAAGGTTAAAGGGCAAATTCCGTTATACCACAGCTCTTTTTGGCATGCTGAATCTCAACCCATGTGATTAGAAACACTCACAGACAAAAGAAGAGCTTTGAGAACAGAGGTCAGACCAGCATCTGAATCAAGTCCTTTAACAGATGATCACAAGGCTATTGAAAAATATACTAGCAATGCAGCCGTACTGTGTGCCATGTTTATACACAGACTTCCAGGCAAGAAGCAGAACTGGGTGCCGTTTTCAAAGCACTTGGGTGATGGCAGAGCAGATGCCTCACTCTGCAGCCTTCCTGGGATGGCTCCTGTCTTTTAGTGCATGTCAGCCGTATAAAATACAACCGTAGTATCATGCTGGTTTTTATGGGGAGAGAACCACAATGCACAAGCTCAAGTGACTTTCCTGAGCGTACACAGTGAGTAAGTGAAAAAGTTAGGAGTCCCAGGACGCCTGTCTTCATAAGCTCTTCCTGATCTCCCATAATTTTAAGTAAGTCAGACATGACTCGTGTGGAGTCAGCAGTGTTTTGCACCGGTTAACAAATGTGTAGCTAAAATCACGTCAGCCTTGATGAAGTTATGGTGTCGCTACTTTTCTAGTGGGCAGCATACACTCCTCATTTTCTTTTTGATCTTAAAGATAAATTAAATGTTTTGAGGAGACTTATTGTTCAGAAGTGAGGAAAACAAAGGGTTAAAAAGAAGAAACTGAAAGGGCAAAGGAGATGTTTAGGGTGTAAGTAGTAAATGAATAAGCCTGAATGCAACACCCACTGTGTATTATTCCTTTTTAAGAACATGAAACTTATGACTCCGAGGTGTGGGTTTTCTATAGCTAGTTAACAAGCTTTAAAACATTTTTTTTTAACAAACTGATCTCTGCAAAGATGATAAAAGTTTTTTTGTATTCAGCTCTAAATAAAATACCTGCAGGAGAGGGAATGGTGGCTGTGACTTTCTGGGACAGCCATCCTGAAAATGGCTCTGCAACGTTCTTTCTCTTATGAGCAGTATCCAAGGTCTTAAGTCTTCAACCTGCCAGCTTCACTCGGAAGGGACCTGGAGCAGGGAGGGACCTGGAGCAGGGAGCTCGAGTAGCTCAGGTGGGAATTTGTGAGGAGGTAGAGCCCCAGGCAAAAACACACTGTCCTGCCGAATGTGTCTCCACTGCTAAGGGGCAAGGAGTTGCTGCTGGCTTCCATTTCCAGTGTGGTAGCTCTCACCTTGAGCTGTGTGCACATGCACAAGAAAAAGTTGATTCTGGCTTCACAAAGCTTAAACTTAAAAAACATCGCTGTAGTTGTTATTGTTCATACCGCAACGGGTGTCCAAACCCAAATACCTTGATCCATATGAAAGGGGCAAGGGAGGCTTTTCTGCTAGCAGCTGGTCTTTTTAGCCTTTAACAAATGCTTCAGGAGGAAGGCAGTGTAAGCCAGGTGAGGAAGAATGAAATGCAGTGTCTCCTGGGAAAAAACATGGCCTCTTGCACTTTTCTGCACAGTTTTCAAGGTAGTCTCAAGCTTCAGGATTAAGTAAATCCTTTTTCTGCTCTTAAAGAATTTTCTTCTGCAACCCCAGAATTTTCCGGTAGGCATATCCTAGACTTATTTCAAGATAACCTGCCTGCAGGTATACTCTACTTATGCCTTATAATTTATTTGCAAATATTTGAATGCTCTTAAGATTTGTTTCTGGCTTGATCTACATGTGCATGTTCAGATCACCTTTTTTTTTACCTTTTTTTTTTCTTGGCAGGTTAGAGATATTTGCTGCTAGCTTATCACTTTGTGTGTTAATAATACACTTTTCTAATATACTTTGTATTAGAAAACTCCTCAAAGTGCCCTGCAGTTACTGTATTTGCTAGGGACGTACCTTGCAGTGACACCTGCACAGCTTTTGTTTTGTCTTTTTCTTTACAGTTGCTTTCCCTTTCTGTCTATTTTGGATCTGCATGTGAAACATGAAGCTATGAATCTTTCTACAGTTTTCTGTCTTGAAACAAATGTGGATTCCATTTGTCCAGGGAAGTGGAGGGAGTCCCAGCCTGCACTCTTTCTTCTTTGCCTTTTGGCCCTTCATGTTAATCCCCTGCTGAGGGCTGTGAACTTGGAGAGAGGAAAGCAGCATGCAGTGCCTGCACCGCTCTCCAGTTTGCGCATCCCCCAGCCTGGTTCTGCCGCTGGGGACTGGCAGGGATTTAATTAAAGATGCAGAGGTGTCACAGCGTTTTTTCTGAAGTGATGTATTTCTATCACAGAAATCTTGTTTGCTAATGGAAATTATTAGTTTAAAAACAAAAAAGAGACTTGAACACCAAAAATGTTACTAGCTATGTAGATAAAATGCCTTTCCGGCACACAGAAAATCCTGACCACGAAGGCATTGAGTTATATGGACGCAATGTCTTGCCCATTTGTCTGGTACCTTGTCCCCAAGTGTGGCCACTGCTACGTGCTTCAGAGAATTCATCAGGATTCCCACAGGGGTGATGAGGAGAATAACCTGTCGGTACAGAGGTTTCTGCCTGCTCTCCCGTCTCAGGGAATGGCTGACTCCTTGAGGCTTTATCTGTCTTCAACCTGTTAAAGGCTATACTCTCTTCTGCTAACCTGATGCTAGTTGTTTTAATTCATATGCGTATTCAGTTTATTAATTTTGCGTTCTACAAAAGGCTTGGCCATACTGATAATTTGGAAAAGTTAAGTTTCATGAATTGTTTGTTGTTGTTTTTGGATAAAGATAGCATTTCCTTTCCTCAGTTTAAGCATGCTGCTCTTCTAATTGCACTGATGGAATGATGGCTGTTTCTGTGTTTATCTCTACCCCGTTATTTTTGCATATTCATGTTTTGCTTGTTAGTTGAGACCGCTCTAGACTAAGAGATGATCTCTTCATAATGATGGCTCTTATTTAAGTTGATGTCGTTAATTTAAACCCTAAAAATACAGGAGCGTGTTTTGGATTATTCTTTCTGTTGTTCATTACCATACATTTGTGAAGTGTGTATTTCATCTGCTGTCATGTTTTCTCTTTACTGATTGGGGTGTTGGTCTCAAAAGCTCTTCCAGCCACCTCTGATACGGACTCAGCTAAGTAATGCACTTCCCGTCAGCTGCCGCACCTCACTGGTCACCTCGTGGTCAGCATCCGTTTAGCTTTGATGGGACATCCAGGTTTTAATCCTTTTTATTAAGATTATTGTTTGCTCGCCTGAATATTTTGTGATTATTAACTTTGCAGCTAAAACCTCCGCACCTGTACTGAGGGCCAGCTGCTTACATCCTGTTTCAGGGAAGGAAGAGAAGCTGGAATATTTTGATCTCGTTAATTAGTATGTTCCACACCAATTTTTAGCTTAGTCTGTTGGAAAAGACAGCAAGGAACCCTTTGCTTTGACTCTCTCGGAAACATAAATAACTTTTACGAGGGAGGTGTTTCCATTTTTGCAGTTTCTCTCTTCATCGGGGTAGTATTTTATTCCAGGCACCATTTTGCTGGTGGCTGAGTGATGATACGTTTTTACTGTCGCTCGGACAGATGGAGAAGGGAAAGGAGGAGAAATGGCTGAGTCTTTAATTAATCGTGCAGAGCCAGAGCATGCTTTTGCAGTGTGTTGGGGGTTTTATATAGGGTGTGGAGACTCAGCTGCTCGATGGATCCAAATTAACAAAATTGTGTATCCACCGCCAGGGTGTTTCTATGGCAACTGTCTCTCAAATCATATATACAAACAGACCTGGTGGGGGGTATCGCCTTCTATTTGGTCTGTAGGAAACCATCAGAAGAAGGGCAGTTTCAGGCCGCAAAAAACCCTTGTGATGTAAATATTTTTTACTTTCTGGTGACTGGTATAAGTTTTGGAACCGCTGCTTGATGCTGGCACAATTCCGAATCTGTGGTTTTGCATGGTGGCTGGCTGCTGTTACTCCTGCTAGGTGTGAGAGTGGTCACCAGGAAACTTGCACAGGGTTGTGAATGCACAGCTACCAGACACATCCTTTAGCTCATAAACATGCTGCCGCTGCACCTGATTAATAGCCTATCTATAGCCATGCAGGTAGACCATATACTATGTGGCTTTTGTGCTGAGTGAACCAAATTATACATTCACTTCTTTTGCCCTCATTCTTCTTCATAAAACAGCAGAAATCTGAAGGCTCTTCTCTCACCGGCATAGCTGGTGAATTAAGGGAAATCATCAACCTGATCAAATTAGCAGTGTGAGAACAGCCAAAGTGGCTGTGACTCTCAGCCTAAGTGACTCTATCTTTATAAATTCTCTCTACATGTCACTTTTTCTGGTGGAAAGAATGAATGAATGATCCATTTAGCCTACTGCCCTCTTCTTGAAATGTAAGGCGATTATTGTTACTTTTTGCTCATCCAAAGTCAGGTACTGCTAAAGCATTTCAGATCAGAGGTGGTTAATTCTTGTGTCCGTCAGTTCCGTGAGGACTTCTTTCTATTTTGAGTCAGATAAAGGGGAGTTAGCAAGAGGCCTGTGCTAAACAATTTTTTTCAGTTACGAGTATCTTGGATGTTCAGTGAGGGGCGAGGTGCATAATGGTATTTGTCTAGAATAATTCCTAAGCTTGCCTAGTAGCTCCGAGGGATAGTGCCTCTCTTTGCCTTGGACTTGGCTTATGTAATGGGTCCACAAGAAATTGTACACAGAAATGCTATGTAAAGGTAGATTAGACCTGAGTGCGCAACCTTTCCCATTGTAGAAGCTTTTATACCTCTTCAATGAAAATGATGTATTGTGCATAAATTGAAGGACTGACAGAAATGTACTCTAACCTGTAGAATGTGAAAAACATGTTAATTTTTGTTTGTTTTCTCTTTTTATAATCAGGCATTTGCCGAAAGCCTGATGTGATTTATTCTTTTCTTTTTAATGAATTGTTAAAAATGTTTGAAAAGGCATTAAATCTCCCTTTCTGCTATTAATCTGTAAAAGGGGAAGGGGATTTTAAATGGCCTCTTAGTATATTGCTTTATAAAACTGCTGATTCTAGCAGCACCGGAATAGGAATACATACTAATGTAGGAAACACTGAAGGCAGTCAGAGCCTCCTGCATTTATGGAGGAAAAGACTAATAGCTCCATTTTAACAAGGCTCTTAACACTTTGGGCCATCAGCAGGCATTGAGTGAGTGAAATTGGGAGAGCTCCTGTGTGGTAAAAGCATTGAAGTTCATCGTTTCGTACCCCGCTTGGAGCCTTCCTGATAGAATTGTGCTCTCCAGCCAACGCTGGTTGCCATCTTGAAAATAAACCAAGAAGCGAGCTGGCATTTTGACTGAGTGCACTAATGCTTCACTTCTGAAATGGCACCAGAGCATGATAAATGCACTTAACTCCCAGCTGGATACTTAGCTTTGCAGTGGCGTTAGGGAAAGTTTCTGGATTTGTGTTAAGAACGAAAGCAACGCCTGTTTATATAAAGGTTTTATACTTGAGCAAAACACACAAGTGGAGAAAAAACAGCAAACTTGGTACTAAGGTGCTAGCTTTGATTCAAGTAGTTATGCCACTGGCATCAAAAGGGGTGTGCTTACTTAATTAGATTACGTCCTTATGTTACTGAATTCTAGGAGGAAGGCCAGCCAGGGAAGGAGAGAGAGTATCCGGGCTAGCACACAGACGAGGAAAAGACTCTGAAGATTGTCCCCATTCTAAACAGTTCTTTGATACGGAAGCCTTTCTTGTTAGAAGTGATAAGATCATGTATGGGATTTGGAGCTTCTTCAAGCCCCTGCCTTTCTTGTGTTGATTTTGGCATGTTGCAGCATCATGTGCTCTCTGCTTATCGTTTTGAGATGCATTGTTAGTAGCTGGGCTGCATAATTGATCTTCATCTCTAATTACTCTCCTCTCCACAGGTGCCTGGAAAAGGTCCAGATGGGAGCTCGTACAGTCTCCACTTTGAGGGGATGGAAAGGCAGTATGCATCCTTACCCAGGTACGGCGCCGAGCCTCATACGCACACATTGATTCACCCTCCCTCAGATGGGTAGGGAAATCAGCCCACAGCTCATGTCCGGCTCCAACATGAGAGATTATTTTGCAATTTTGTCTTGTCACCTTTTGCTGCTGATTTAGGGCCATCTTTATAACTGTACTATTAATTTGGACTTTTGAATTTTTGAAAAAAAGTGCTCTCGTTGAACATGTCAGCAGGAGTCATGATCCACAGGTAGAGAACATGACATTGAGGAAGCTGGCTCTGCAAGAGTTATAACAGGTCGTAGCAGGGCATAAATGACCGAGTTTATAGTGATATAATCCTAGCTGGCATTGACAGAGTGCTGCTGTGGAAAGCCTCCACTATAGCAGCCACAGCTACTGAAGTCCCACTGTTGCTGCAAAGAACATCTCACTAGCAGTCCTATTCCAGTAGAGCATCTCTGTGTTTTAACCGAACACTGTGGAAATGAGAGTGAATTCTCTGAGGGCTTTTTTTAATTTTTAATCCTTATCAACTCAATGAAGAGTAATTCCAGTCTGAAACAAGTGGGGCATAACGAAAAGGAAGCATTTCAGAGATTTCAGTCCCGTTTCTATGGGAGTTCTAATAGCGAAGTGTAAGATTTAGCAAGCCAGAAAGGGGAGTGAGAGGATGCTAGAAGAGATAGTGGGAAGCAGTGGGAGGAAAACAAAAATAGAAAATATTTCCCCTTTAGAATCAGAGGGCTGGGAAACACCTTAGAGGGGTTGCCCAGTCCACTTCCTGGACCTACAAGCAAGGTAATTTGTAAAAGCAAAGCAAAAATAGCTATTTACAAACAAGAAGAGATTCTTCGTTGTGAAGTAGTGCTGGCATTTAGAAAATCAGTGAATAGTTTCTTTTTGCTTCTTTCTTTTTCCACTGAGCTATTCACATTCAAAGGTGTCACTGGAGAGACTGATTGATAAATATGTAATGCTGTGTCCAATTCCAGATGAAAATACAAAGTATATCTTACTTTTGGAAACCAATATATAAAGGCTGTCTCACAAGACATTGTTGAATGTTTGTAGACATTTTTAATGTACATGGTTTCTAAACCAAAGGATGTGTCTGTAGTATAGTTACTGCCTTCAAACAATATTTGTGTCAGCCCTCATTTTGGAAATGCGTCCTGTGCAGTAACTGGCTTTTCTAACAGAATCCTGCTTTCCAGCAGTGTGTCCTGTATGTATTTCCTGATCAGTGTGGATATTCTTACTCTCCTGGGTAAATAGCGATCTTTTTCCATTGTCCTCCAACGCTCATGTCTCCTGTCATGTTTTTAGCAGTGATTTTTGCAGGTTAGTTAGGTGTAGTTTAATTATGCACACTCTTTTTTATCTATTTTAAACTTCAATTTTGTTGAGTACTTCATTGTGAACTACAAGAATAAATTAGCAACTGGTGCCCAGTGTAATGCTCTACAGCAATTTTCGCATTCCTGTTTTACATCTCCTTTTATTCGTTTTCCCTTCAAGCTAATCAACCTTATTTTTTCATTCTTTATAAAATGGAAATTTCCCAGTGAAGTAACTTCCATCACCCTGGAGTATTTTTATTTCACCAGTATTCCTTTTGAGTGAAGATGACCAGGACTGAGCACAACACTGCAGATGCAGGCGTTCCCTTTCTTTATGCAGCAGTGTTCTGTGCATTCCTTCTATTCTGTTCCTTTTCAAGCCTGCTGCATCCTCAGCATGTCCCCGAGGTGTGTGTACTGCTTGCCTCTGCACCTTGCAGTTTTGTGGGGGTTTTGTTTGTTTTTTTTTTTATAAAGTAGGTCTGTCTGAATCAAATCATGAATCTCCCAGTGTTCTTCCCAAAACCTCCATTTAACTTGCTGGCAACATGACACTGTAGCTCTTACGACAGGTTCGAGTATTTAGCTGACTGGAACTCACCATTTCGGAAATCATCCAAACATTCAATAAGCTTTTGGAGATCGGTGTGAAGAGTGTCATTTTTCTCAGTGCCTAAGAAGATTATGCTGGAGAGTGAGAGGGCCTGCACTTCAGAGGGGTTGTGTGCTTCCTGACCCAAAAACTCACACTGCTGCACACCAGCCATGCCATTGCTGCGTTCCCAGAGAGTTTCCACCCTGGCAGGAGCAGAGCTTTGGGACAGCACACCCTTGGGTGGGCCCGCAGTCCAGCAATTGGCTGGTGCCTTATATACTTTGGTTTTGTAAGTTTTGCAGTTTCATGTTACTGCAGTAATTAAGTCCTGGCAGTCACAAATGACTAGATTGCTACAGTGAGGTCTAAATCCAGAAGAAGGGGGTGCAGTGTCAATTGCCAGCCACTAATGGAAATGAGTGATTTCTTTTGTTCTCATGGCTGACTGCCCAGGAGTATGGAGGAATCCAGGTAAAAACAACCCATTTGCCAACCTATTCTCAGTGGAGGATCCATGAATACTACTGTAATGGGCAGCATTATTAAAAAAAAATAAGAGAAAGACATAGGCAGGTAGAAAGAAACACAGAGGCAGTATTTCCTCAAAGAGCAGCTTTCTTCACCCCAGCATTCTAGTATTAGTTTGTGGTTTCCTGCCCTTGTCATGTCCATGTCCTCACTTTGGTCAAACCACTGAGCTGCATTTGGTATGGATGTAGCATAAAATCATAGAATCGTTAAGGTTGGAAGGGACCTTTAAGGTCATCGAGTCCAACCATTAACCTAACCTGACAAAACCACTTCTGAACCATATCCCCAAGTACCACGTCTACCCTTTTTCTGAAAACCTCCAGGGATGGCGAATCCACCACCTCCCTGGGCAGCCTATTCCAATGCTGGAGAACCCTTTCACTGAAAAAAAATTTCCTAATATCCAACCTAAACCTCCCCTGGCTTAACTTGAACCCATTTCCTCTCATCCTATCACCTGTCACTAGGGAGAAGAGGTCAGTCCCCATCTCTCTACAACCTCCTTTCAGGTACTTGTAGAGAGTGATAAAGTCTCCCCTCAGCCTCCTCTTCTCCAGGCTAAACAACCCCAGTTCCCTCAGCCGCTCCTCATAAGACTTGTCCCCCAGACCCCTCACCAGCTCCATTGCCCTTCTTTGGACACGCTCCAGTACCTCAATGTCTTTCTTGTAGCGAGGGGCCCAGAACTGAACACAGTACTCGAGGTGGGGTCTCACCAGTGCCAAGTACAGGGAGATGATCACCTCCTGAGTCCTGCTCACCACACTATTCCTGATACAGGCCAGGATGCCGTTGGCCTTCTTGGCCACCTGAGCACACTGCTGGCTCATATTCAGCCGGCTGTCCGCCAGCACTTCCAGGTCCTTCTCCACCATGCAGCTATCAAGCCACTCCACCCCAAGCCTGTAGCGCTGCACGGGGTTGTTGTGACCCAAGTGCAGCACCCGGCACTTGGCCTTGTTGAACCTCATACCATTGGCCTCGGCCCATCAGTCCAGCCTGTCCCGAGCCCTCTGTAGAGCCTTCCT
>VZSZ01012036.1:443738-490784 GCA_013398815.1 Ibidorhyncha struthersii
TCTAGCTCAGGGGTCTGGGTACTCAGGGAACAACTGGTCCTACTGCTGAAGACTGAGGCAAAGACAGCATTAAGCACCTCCGCCTTATCCTCATCCCTGGTCACTATGTTACTGGCCCTGTCTACTGGAGGGCAGAGATTATCCTTAGTCCTCTTTTTATTACCAATATATTTATAGAAACATTTTTTTTTGTTGTCCTTGACAACAGAAGCCAGGTTTAGTTCCAGCTGGGCTTTGGCCCTTCTAATTTTTTTCCTACATAGCCTCACTACCTCTTTGTATTCCTCATGCGCGGCCTGCCCTTTCTTCCAAAGGCCATAAATCCTCTTTTTCTCCCTAAGTTGCAACCCTGTCTCTCTGTTCAGCCAGGCAGGTCTTTTTCCCCAACGGCTTGTCTTAACGGTACACAGGGACAGCTTGCTCCTGTGCCTTTAAGACTTCCTCCTTGAAAAACATCCAGGCTTCCTGGACTACTTTGCCCTGGAGGACTGCCTCCCAAGGGACTTTGTCAACCAGGCTCCTGAAAAGCCCAAAGTCTGCCCTCCAGATCATCTGCATACTTGGTCGTTTAAGTCTAAGTTTAAGCAGTTTAATAAGAGATACTTAAAGAGGCTTCAGATGAGGGTTGTAGAAGCTGAGAAACGGATTCTTACTGCAATATTGTGTTGAGTCCAGGAGGATATGACCTTTGCCTGCTGCTCTGGTGTGGCACAACACAAGGAAAGAGAGGAAAACGCTTGGACCACAGCCAGTTTCACTGGATGAGCGGGGAGGAGGGGATCTGTGCCATGTCAAGAGTAGCTGGGACCTACACAGAGAAACTGTTCTGCTTACCTGGAAGCCAGCAGGAGTCATGCCAGTGTGTGTGGGCATGGACAAATTGAGTAAGAGAGCTTTGGTTTTCCTCCCCACTGGGCAAGACGGAGGAATGATTGCCTGCCAAATAGCTTTATGAATGTCTGGTGTCCCTAAGGCACTACCCATTCCCGTGCAAAGGCACGCATCCTGCATGAAGAGGAAGTCCGACTGCCAGCAGCATCCGAACATGGCTGCTGGGTTGTAAAAATCTAAGCTTTGAAACACCATTGCTGCTTTGCCCTTTTGTTTTGTATTTTTCTGTCTTTCTCTGAAGCTGCTAATTTAAGCCTAGATATTACGGGCCAAATTCAGGTGATACAAGTCTGTATTAAATTTATTTGAGTAATTCAGCTGTGTCAAGTATGCTTGCCTTTTTAGTAGATGAAGCAGCAAATCCAGTGTCCCACTCTGACTGAGCTCAGGGGTGCCCTTTTTGCCTTTGAGTGGAGGATCTGTTCCTGTGTAAGGTTGCAATTTTAATTAAAAGCTGAAAACGGGAGGCAGCAGCCTTTGGAGGAAGGCTTTGTATGTGACTGGCTTAATGAGTGGCCAGCTGAGTTACGTAGTTAAGTTTCTAGGTAAAATAATGCCAGGCTGTAGACTCGGTTTGGAAATGTCTACAGAGGCAAACATCTGAATTAGATGATAAGTGGCTGTGGCAGGAGAGTGGCAGGTCTTCATCTCACACTGCATTGTGCTGCTCTGTCTGCGGAAAAGCAGCAAAGTGGGAAAGACAGAATGGAAGGCTTTGCAAGAGTGATACAGTTCTTCGCACTCAGTACTTGCGTGTTGCCCTGGGGCTACAGCTAAGTAGTGCTGAGTAGTAGTATTAAGCAACGTTAAATCCTCCTGCTTAGGAGGAGAGTGGTTTGATTCTTATACCTTTTAGCCTCATCTTTTGGGAAGAGGAGCAGGGCAAGGGTGTGGGAGCCAGAAAAACATTTGTATTTTTTAAGCTATTTTTAATGCCTGTTTTCTTCGTTCACGTAATCCAGAATATTTTCCTGATGGAGCTATGGAACAGATATGAAGCTGAAGCTGCTCTGTTTGTTCACAGTTTTATTTTTGAGCTTATTTTTATGGAAGTCTGTCTTAATGTAAATCACAGTCTTGCCAATGGCAGCCTTGTTTGGAGAATTTTCATGTTCGAGGACATGTTCTTTTTTCTGTTGATGGAACAGCTGGCTGTGACCGAAAGCAGACTGTCAGACACCGAGATGCGACACTGGTGACGTGATGAGTGTAGATCAGAAAGCTCAGCCATCTTCCTGGTAAAAAATGCTGATTCCAAAGGAAATCTAATACTCCAGACTTTCCCTAGAATCCTCGTATTATTGAAAACCAGGCATTTTTGTCAAGAAAAAGGGTGGGGCTGAGAAGGCAGTAAGAGCATTAGAAAATAGCTGCTAGCATGGAAAAATGAGTTCAGGCTGTGTAGATGAGTTCAGCTGTATTGCTGTGGCTGGGAGGAGACCACTGAGCAAACTGGTAATTGGCTTACAGGAATATCTGAATGTGCATCTTAAAACTGGGAAAGTTGCAAATGTATTAAGGAACTAGCCTTGCAGTACAGTGGCAGCACGTAGTCTTGCCATGCTGGAAGCTTCTCTTCAGAATGACCATGCAACTTGCGCTTCTTAAAGCACCAGCCAAAAGCAGCACAACCTCCATTTCTAGGTATGAAGCCAGAAAGGACAATTTTGATCATCTTGTCTGAGCCTTCAAAGACCTTATACATTTCTGCATCAAACTAAATTTCAATTTTGATCCATTGCATTATTTTTATAAATGCATTTACGAAAGCATCTAACCTAGAATTAAAATGCCACATTGTGGAGATTTCATTACATTTTTCAGAGCTTAATTATTTTACAGTTTAAAAAGATCATGCCTTTTTTTCCCCCATTATTAGCCAATTTCAGTTTCTAGATGCTGTGGTAAATATTTTTTCTGCTAGATTTTAAGAGCCAAGCCTGCAAAATGCCTCCCCTTCAGTATTTCTGTCCAATGATCATTTGTGTTATCTGTTAACCTCCCTTTCAATAAATTAAATGGATTGAGCACTTAGGTCTTACACTATAGAGCATGAAACCAGAATTGACTCAAGGGGACAGAGTCCCCATGCAGTCAATTTATGAGGTAGCCTTTAGAGTTGAGTCCAAAACATTTCCAACTCTTTGGATCAAAAGCAAAGTTTCTGTAACACCTATGTTATGAAGAGATAAGGTTCCTCAAACAGAAGGAATGGATTACTTAGCAAGTTTCATTAGCTTTTTCTTGCACTTGAGTGCTCTTACCTTTATTTTACTAACAAAGTTTATTTCAAAAATGCAGGATTTCTGCAATTTAATTGAATCCCAAAAATGCCATCAGAAAGTGACTTGACACAAATCACAAGAAAAAGTTAATTGCCTATTAAATAAGAGTCATCATTCACCATTGTCTAGCAGAATCTGAAATTAATATACTGACATTACTTAAATATGTATATAGTGTATTCTCGTGGTTAACAAAAAAAAAATCACTATTTTAGTGCAGACTATAATTAGCTGCAAATCAACTTGTCAGAGCATTCCCGACCTATGGGAATTGACTAACCAAGGAGCACAGATGAAAAAGCAAGGCTTAACATCAGTTATTTAAATCAAAATTCCCTTCTTGTTGGTTTAAACCACAATTAATTTTTTTGCTTTGAATCACTTTGATTTAACTTATTCCATCCCACATCGCCAAAAATCTGTCCTCCTTCTCATTTTCTGTACTTCATTTACATTCCTCCTTGACATCCGACAGTATGTTGCACAGCATTGACCCAGCAGTGCAGTTGTGGTTATAGCCATCAGCTGAGGGATGTGATGTTCTGGTTGTTTTCTGGTGTTGACCCGTCTGCACTGACAAGTGCCATACGGTGGCACAGCAGTTCTCGGTTACGGTGACAGTGTTACTCCGTCCCGCAATACTGCTGCTGTTCTGCCAAGTTATCTTCCAGGGACTTCCCGGGTGCTCAGCCACTTCTTAGTAACAGCCTGCCTCTCAGTTTTCCACTGTTCCTCTCTTCAGTTGACTTTGTTGTATGACTCTACTGAATTTGCTTTTTTCTTTTTTTTAGCCCAAAATCATGCTTCATGGCAGGCAGAGGGTGGAAATGCTGAGGCAGGCTGCAGGTATCTCAGGGATGCCAGTGCTGCCGTGTAGCACTGTTTAAATTGGAGCATTGTTCAGCTGGTTAAAAAGAGCATCTACAGATACATTTTCATGGAGGGGGAGGGGTTGCCAAAACTATAATGACACTGAAATAACTTAGGAACCCAGTCCAGAGTCACCGAAGTCATAGTCTGACAATGAAATCATGATACTGGACATATATTACCCAGTTACAAAGCAAACATACTAACTTTTGGTGCATAATATAATACACAATATTTTTAGTAAGGCCCAGATTTTTCTCTCCAAAGTTGTCCAAACCAGTGAAGGGCAGGGTGGTGGGAAAGTGTTTTGTAGTTTCAGGTAGCTGAAAAAAGTCTGTATCTCTCCCATTTCTCATATTGATTAAAATTAAGAGAAGAGGATCAAGATAAAGATTTGAGACCCAATTGTGAGTGGGGTTTTTATTTTCAATGTAAATCTTTTTTTTTTTTAATATTCCCCTGACATAACTGCAAAACTAAGAAGACTTGATAATTTGGAGTCTTAAATAGGATTAGAACTAAGTAGGACGCAAAAATGAATGGCCCATCTAATTTCATGATCCTAGTCATGTGAAATATAAATAATATTCAAACAGTATATTCTATGGTATACTTGATTATTAACTTTCTTTTCCATTTTAATCATCTAAAGTAATATCAGTAACTCAGGGATATTTTTTAAATAGGATTTTTATCTTGACAGCTGTACTTCCATTGAAAATGCAGCAAAATCTTACCTGTCTGTATCTTCCAATGTGGTGATCTCATTATAAATGAAATATGTGTATGGTTTTAGTTGGGTTTTAAGTCCTGGCAGATGAATTTAGAATCAGTTTTAATGGAAATACTGGTCCTGCTCAAGGACCTCCAAGATACATTGCAATAAACCAGCCAAAATGAAATACAGGCAAAGAAAAAAGATCATTCTCGCATACTAAAGCATAAGCTTGGGAACCGAGATGATATGCTCATTAAAAGATTAGCTTAAATCCAATATCAAACAGTTTAAGATTTACTTAGCTAACTTTACTTAGCTCGGCAAGGTAATAAAACTGATTGCTGTGGAAACTGCCCAGTGTCTCTGAGATGTCAGGAAAGTCATTGTATTTCAAGAAGGACAGAGTCCAAATCCATCGTGGGACACCGGATTTGTGATACGTATGTGCAGGAGAAAGCTGGAAGTGCTCTGTTGCAACTTGTTCTGTTTTATCTCAGTTTCAGTTACTCTGCTGCAGTGTGCCATGATGCTAATACCACCTCAGTGTCATATGTGAAGTCTGAAGGGGCTTTTTTTTGTGTATGGTGTCAAAACACATTTGTCCAAAAATGTGCTGAGTTCATAAATAACCTGTGTATACCTTCTACAGGGAAAGTCTCAGACATTAAAAGCAGAGCAGGTAGGAAAGGGTCAGTGTACCATAGACGTTTCAAAAAATGATCTTGCGTCTTTCTCTAAGATTTGGCTGAAAGGAGGAAAGAAAATTGTGAACAGGATCACAGTTACAGAAATCTCTAAGTTTAATTCAAAAAGAAGGAGATTTGGTTGTAAAACATACCTCCAGCTTTCTAATAAAATAGAAATATCTGTTGAAATGAACAGGATGCCTCTATCCAAGCCAAATTAAGTCTTAATACTGAAAAAGTATACTTTAGAACGTCAGAAAGGTCAAGGTTCATGACATCAAATCATGGATTGTGGCTGGCAGGCCACTTCTGTAATTTCCATGGGAATAACTAAAGAAAATTGAGCAAAGAAAATGCCTGCAACAACTGGGACATAGCTTGAAAAAAACACTAAAAACCAGATGTCCCAGAAGAACACTTTAGAAGTGTAGATGGAGGCAGACAGGGATGGGTTTTGTCAATTTTTCTAATAAGTCAGTCAGCTCCTCATAGCGAAAAGCCAGTTAATGCAATATGGAATAGTTTAAAAGTCAATTAATATTTTGAAACTAAACAGCCAGCCTTTTTGCAAGGAGATACTAGCCGGAGTAAATAAAAATACTTTCAAGTGTCACATTTACAAAAAACATGGATCTGGTATGGATTTTAGTGTATAACTAGGCATAAGGACCTCCCACTCAAACTAAGGGCACCAAATTCAGCTTAAAAACAGAGATGGAGGAAAATACTGCCTTTGAACAAAAGGGCTTGAATTAATGTTATAAAATTTAATGAAGTCATGGAGACATTGCCTCAGAAAAGAAAGCTGTATTAGCCATGCCTCCAGTGAGTAAAAGAACAAAACAACTGTTAGGGAACAAAATATTAATGAAAGAAAGAATTGTCAGTACAAAATGGTTAGGTTGAGATGAAGGATCTGTGGAAAAAAGATAAGTGAATGCAAATTAAAAGGAAGATCAAATTAAAAAAACAAAAGCATATGTCCCGTGGAATGCATCAACAGAGTGATGTGCTGAGTGAAACCTGGGGAATAAGATGTGTGCTACAAAATGCAAATACACCCTTTGCATTGTTGAGATGGATAGTGAAATTGCTCAGGAGACCAACAGGCTGAGACGCTCAGCTGGCTGCTTTGTAGGTACAGATATTTGAAATAAAAACATTGCTGCTTACGTTGGGTTATAAATTAGAACTGATCAAAAAGTGTGGACTCCAGGCTGCAAAAGTGAGGAAATAAGTTTTTCTTTCTGTGAGAAATTTCATTGTAAAATAAGACAAGTCCACTGCAGTTCTTGGCTTTTGGCTTTCTCTTGATAAATGGGTCTGGAGGTGTGACTGAAAAATGTTTGTCAGTGAACATGCTTTAAAAACAGCTGAAAAAAAGGAGAAATGTAGGAAGCCAACAGAATTGGGTGTAAATGCATATGATTTTCAAGGATGTTGGATCAGGATTTTATGAGAGAGCTTCCTGCAGTTCTGACAGCATCGTGCATGAACCTCCTGTATGTTCTATCACGGCTCAGCTAGGCTCCTGTAAGCAAACAGCAGCTTTGTGATGGCACCCATCGCTCAGAGGCAGACTGCAGTTACTTCTCCGTAATCCATCCTGTTCCCTTATCTTCATCCAGTCTTTGCAAAGCAGGTTCAGAAAAACAAAACAGAAGAAATGTTAAAAACAACAAAGAAACAATGGCAAGTTTCAAGCTTCCAATAGCAAGCCATTTAAAGTGAGTCAGTTACAGGTATTTTTATGTACACATTTATGAAAGAGGAAAAGAGATTATGATGATAAAGTAGGAAAGTGAATTGTATGTGGACAGTCTTAATTGCATGCTGTAAGGTAATGACAGGCTGTGAAATCTTAAGAACTCAAATATAGTTCTGGGTTCTTTTACAAACACATAGGCGACAGAGTCATGAGCACTCAGTGTGCCACCCACTGAGAAATAAGAAACAGGGTGGGGGAGATGCGAACCACGGAGAAACACAAGGGCAGTGCTTTAAGCAGACCTGCAGTTGTTTTTGATTGTTATCCTTGGTGAAACCCTGCATCGTGAGGAGAGAGCTTTTATATAAACTGGTGATTAAAGGGAAGAGGTGGCTAATTTGGGATTAAGAGAATCACTGAAGAATTTAATAGTAGAAACAGTTGCTAGAGCAGCTGTTTCAACACAGCTCATACAATTGGCAGCCAAATGGCTTCCATTTCGTAAGTAGGTGACATACTAAATTTCTCTGCACAGAAGTCTCTTAAACACACATCAAGTGAATATTCTAAATTCCACGAGTTTTTGTCCAGCTTTCTTCACCCATATATTCACCTAACACTTTTTATGTTGCTATTCAACCATCACACTTCAGAAAATCATGCTTTGGATATGTTGATCCAGGTTGAGTAACACCATACTCTGCAAGAAATGTTGTAGAAGCTAGTATGAGCCTGATCCAGAACCACTGCAATCCATGGATGTGTTCCTACCGATTGCAGTCAGCAGTAGGTTTAGACTGAAATGTGACCACTGTTAGAGCATAGTCCTTCATTTCTGTGCTGCATGGGTCAGTCTGGTAGTAATTTGATAAACCCTGATTAGGATATTTGTTTTTTCCCTGGGAACTCTGCCCACCAATGTTCACAGTCTGAATCTCTCCATATTTTGGAGATCCTGGAAGAAGGAATATATCTTTGCCAGCTCTCTATGTTCTCCACCCCATCCTATCTTACCACAGATATAAGCGAAGCAAAAGTAGGACTTAAAAATGAATGTAATTCAAGGTTCTTGAAGAACGGCAAACATTCAGATCACTAGCAGTTATAGACCAGTAACTTTAAGAGCAAGCATGGAGCTAAAACTCCTCCTGTACCCTATCAGAGAAAATTAATTCCTGCTTTCTTAAGAATCTTTAACCTCATCTCCAGGCTTGGAAAAGATTGCATTGTTCTAGCATTTAATAGTTATGTAAATCAGCGCTAATTTTGTCACTTAGCACCTGTACAAAATTTTCTACTGAAACAGTTCTTTAAAATATGGCATAAACGAAGCACAAGACGCACAGTGATACTGCTCCTTTGTTGATGCTTATTTGGGAAAATCTGCATAAACTATAGAGCATCTTTACCACAGGTAAAGGTGTTATGGATATGCCAGAAGCACACGAGCAAAACTTTATAGGCATGTGGTTGGTGTTAAATAGTACGTAGGCCACTAGTCAGACTTGCAGCAAGCTGTATTTTGGAAATACATTAAATATCATAATGCATATGCTAAAAACTTGACCACATCTTTACAGTCATGGTAGTGTCTTTGCTGTACTCAAAAACATTATCTGCCAAACATAACTTAATCTGGCAGAACTCATACCTTCTACTGGTCTGGTATGAGTGTGGCCTCCACTACTTCTGCGCTCTGTTCTGCGTGAGCAGATGGCACCCTACAGCTGTTTGAATAAATACTGGGTTTAAAAGTTATTCTGCTCTGATTAACCATTCAATGAGGGGGGAAATGATGGGGGAGAGAGCAGCTAAGGGTCTCTGCTTAGGCCTCTTGCCCAACAGGATTCATGTAAATGTTTGAGCAGTGATGAGGTGAGGAGTCATGTAAACTGGAAGCTGTTCCTCAAGTCACCGTCCTCTCTCCGCACAGAGTAATTGACACTCATGCACTTGCAACAGCTGAAAAAACAGAGCAGAACATGCAAAAAACATCCACTGTATAACATTTGTGGGAAGCAAGAGGAGGAGAGCCTTAACTTTAATAGAAAGTGAATTATCTGCCATTTTTTGTTCCACTCCAGATGTAATTCAGCAAGGAGATTGGATCCGTGCATTAGATAGTCGGAGACAGCTCCTTGAAAACTGGCAGCCAGTTCCAGCCAAGGGCAGAGAGAGAGGGCGGTAAATGTGTGAACAAAGCCCAGCCCAGGTTATCAAGTAAAACCCCAAGCCAACGGGGGTCCTTGGATATTGAGTAGCTAACACTTTTCTTCATTTAAAGAAGAAAAATAGCCTTTGTTTTCCAGGTGAAGGGAAGTACTTTGAGAGCAGTCTGTTGTAGATCATGACAAAATCTGGCAAGCAAAACCAATCTCAGCAGGATTTCACAGTTGAAAATCCATGTGAATGGCTTTTTGCTTGGATCTAGGTGTTAGTGTACTGTTGTACATACCCATGTGTCACCAGGTTTTGGTCCCTCATTTAGCATTTTTGTTATGAATTTTGGCTCAATCTGAGATGCTGTGCTTTAAAGAAAAGAAATATTTGTTTACTGAGAACCAAGATGTCTTCAGTATAAAAAGAATATTTTTAGAAGCATGGTATGGTCACAGTTTTTCCCTTTGTTTTGCTTTCTTAATGAGGTAATAGTGATATGCTCTTGAACTGAAATCAACCACCCAAAACAATAGCTCGGACAAAATGAGTAGAAGAAAGGACATACTAACAGTCTTTCTTCCCAAGATCCTCAAACAGCAAACACACTTTATAACTATACGTTCAGCAGTTAAAGATTTCCAAAATCAGTGAAAAGCTTTAAGGATCCCAGTAGCCATGCTCAGAAAGCCTATGCAACTTTGCTGTGCGAACTGTTTCTTACTGGCTGACTCAACTTCTGGTAGTCCTTTAATTAGCTTTGTAGGGGTCTCTGAAGGCAATTGGGTTTCTCACTGACTAGGGAATCAGGCTGAATTTAGGCTGCCTGAATATACCCGTGCTGGTTTTGAGCATTTTCTATAAGGTTCTCTGTAGCGCGTGGTGTGTGTGCTGCAGCCCTCTCTGGAATGGTAAGTGGAAAGCAGCTCAGTGGTGCAGGCTGCGCTGCAGTACTGAGTGCACCACATTTTATGGCAAGCAGATCAGTTTGAAACGAAAGGGAATTAAAAAAAAAAAAAAAAGAGAAGAATTCAATTAGTCGGTTGAAATTGAGTTGGGGTTTACAACTTGAATTTTTAGGCCCAGATCCATCAGAGCACTTAAGCACCTGCTTTACCTTGAATACATTTTGCTTTTCAATAGCAATCATTTGCCTAGCTATCAGAGGCCTCCAGGAAACCTGGACTTAAACATGCATTGTAAAGCATGAGGGAGGGATGGCAGACAGTCAGTGGTACTTAGAAAAATTTCACTTTTTCACTCCCTGCACTTTCTGTGGTTTAAATAATGCCTCCTTAATGTTGCCTTAATGCAATGCTTTTTGTTAAATATCCTGTAAATAATATCAAGAAAGGTTATTTAATGAATAATCTGACTCTTTCTTTGAAGAGACTTGTTACTGACCTTAACTTGGAATCTCTTTAGTATTATTGAGGGGAATAACAACCTTAATGTCATTTTGGTTTGATTTCTTTGTGTGAAGGGCTGACAGCTCTCCCTTCTTTCTCATCACCAAACATCTGAAGAAAGCTCTGTTATTGAGACATTACTGCCGTGGTCCTTGGTCTTACAGAAATTTCATCAGAAACATTTCGTTTTTAATGGACAATGGAAAATGTTCAGCTGTCCATTATTACACTCCTTTGTACACAGTCTAAAAATATAAATGGAAATTATAATTACATCTGTAATGCTGGGTCCCAGCTGAAGTCACTTTAATCCCAATGTGGGGGAAAAAAAAATCAATACAGAACCCTTAACCCTGGTCTTTTCCTCCTTAGACATTTCATTTTCAGTTGTACTAGTTTATACCACAAGTTTTATAAGTTTTTGAAGGGACCATTTTGCATCTTTGCTGCTTTGTGCTTTTCTGACTTAGAAACTGGAATGTTCTTCTTGACTTTATATTGTAGCTGCTTGATATGATATGAAATTTCTCCCTTTTACTTTTTGATCTTTACTTTTTTTTAAAAAAAGAGGGGCCTTTGAAATGTTGCAAAGTTCTTTTAAAGAAAATTGCATTTTACTGGAAGTAGAGGTACACATATTTTTGTTAGAAGGGAACCCAGTTCAGCATTAGAGATTTAACGTTGAGGTTTGCAAAAGTCGTCATTCTCAACTCATCACAGGCTCTCTACTATATTGTGCTTTTTTCCTATGGGATTCAAATAGTAGGTCTGACAAGGTTAAATATTACGGGGTTTATTTTTTTATATCAACATCTGCAAGTACAGACATGCCATCAAGTGTTTTGTGTTTCTGAAACCTGCATCTTTTTGCAAACCTGGACTTAGACCAATAGTTGCTTTGTTTTGAGTTAGCTTCTGGGGAGGAAAGGAGAGATTGCTTTTGTGCTGTGAGGTCTATGGAACCTACTAATTGCTCTAACTGCAGCTTCCTCTGAAGCATCTGGTTCTGGTAACAGTCAAAGACATGATGCTGCAATTTAAGGCACACTCTGCTACATTGCCCCAGTTGCCACGTTATTAATAATCATAGATGTAACATCCATGTAGCAGAGGTGTGCTATTCATCTGGTAGAACATCCTGTTTCTTAGTAATCGCGTATATGTACCCCCTCTAGATCATGAGCACTCAAAAAGTAAAAAATAATTTAACTGCATTTTTGGTCAGTCTTTTCTCTGAATACAATTGAAAAGGAATGTTTCCATGTGGAGTGAGGCATTTCAGTAACCCACATCTAGTACTCTCGCTATTTATTTGCTGTCTAAGGCTGTCAGGCCTTAACTTCCTGGCTTCATTCCAGGATACAGATGTCTCATTCTCTCCTTGCCCTCTCCTCCCCTTTCAGATACCATTCTCCTATACAAGAGCCTAATCCAAAGCTCATTGAAATGCTTCCATTGACATCCAGAGGCTTTGGCTGAGACCGGATGAGTCTGGGGCACAAAGTTCCTCATCCCATGGAGTTATTCCCTCTTCTCAGTCTGGTATCTAAGCAGAGCACAGATCTCTTTACATCTTTACTTCCCTCTGGAAAGTATCTTGATGCTTTTTTTTACGAACCTGCCACTTCAAGTCTACCGCACCTCACAATCTGAAAATACTTAGAATGATATTGTAGTAGTGACCTTTATTGTTCATTAGTGAATCAGCAGCATAGCTTACTGTGGCTTTAAATGAGCTATATAAATCAGTTGTTATTTTCAGTGATGATTCCCTTGATTTGAACATACTAGAGCAAAGATAATTGTTTGATTGATTCATTATGTAAAAGATTGTTTCAAGTTAGAGGGTATTTTTATTTATTTTTTTTTCCCCCAGCCAAATTGAGACATGCTGTCTGGAATCTTTGCCAGGTTCTTACCAGGTTCAGATCAGGAAGTGCTATTGCTTCTCTTTTTCTCACTGATTGCATGTAGTAGCCTTCCTGGGTGGAGAAGGGGTGCCTCTCTGATTGTGGTGGTGTTCATCATAATCTAAGCTGAAGCTTCTGACAGCATCATGTCTTGCACACAAGACTCTACTGCACGTGGTAGTCTTTGACACATGATGTATATATGTGTTGAAAAGAAATTGAAGTCTATACCTGGTGGTGCTGTCCAAAGCCTCTCTTTATCTCAATATTGGCTTGCCTCTATCTTCCAACTGCTGTGCTGTCATCTCTGTAAGGCATCACTAATTCCCAGCTGTTGGCATCACTTTCCCATTGCTCAGGGATGCAGTGTTTCAGTGTCTTTAAAGTATTTTTTTTCTGTCTTCTGCTGTGTGCTCCCTCTTCCAGCTTCAGCATCCTGATGTCTGCTGTTCTAGGTACATGACTAAGCTGATATAACTGTGTTGCCACAGGCTGTGCTTGCTCTCTCTAGAAGGTTGCTGTGCTCCAAGAACTTGGCTGTTGCAAATTTTATCTTGTCATCTGGCATGCAGCATGGTGTGCAGATGGCAAAGAAGAAATTTGTTTAGAAGCTACATATCTCCCCTATTACAAGTGTTGGGGGGGATGCACATAGGTCTGGGATATTGATGATTGCACCAATTCCTACAGAGCAAAGGATTCTGCGTGCCCAAGGACCGTGCTAGTAAGTCCTGCTGGATGCATGGTGCTGCCCCAGACCAGGAATTCATCGAAGAAAATCACACAGATCTGATGATGTCTCGTGTCATCTTGGACACTGCAGGCATTGCTAGGGCTGGTGATGCTGGGGAAGAAAGCAAAGAAGACAACAGAAGCCAGGCCAGGAGGTGAAAGCGGCAAAAAAAGTGGTAGGAACCATGGGCTCCAGGAAACCAAACCTGGGCCTTGTGGAGCGAGGCAGAGAGGACAGTGGGAGATGTGGCATCTTGCCCTGTTGCCATGTCCTCCCATCTCCAGCCTGTGCTCTAACATGATGTGCACTGACTTCCAGATCTGCTTTTCTTAAAGAAACGAAGTCCAGCAAATGAAAAGAGGAAAGGGAAGAACTGAGTGCAGAAGTGCGTGAAAGTCAGCAGTTATGTCATCTTCATCTGTGAATGGACCACATAGCTTGTATATATCTATAGGCATTAAAGTTAGTGCCACATATATGAGTAAAAACTCTACCTATGCCCATAAAGCTGGGTTACAGGGCTTGGGAGCTGTATTGTGCATATCCTCCATGCTGTGTGGTTCAGGTCTCAAAGCAACGTTACAGTGATGTGTTTGGTAGCGGTGGCATGCGTGCATGTCTCATTCGCACACAGCTATTCTGCAGGGTGTGTTGAGGAGGTGTTTGAGGAACCGAACAGATTCACGGCTGTGTCTCACCTCTTCAGAATCTGCTTCTGCTACCAGAATCTGGTGCACTAAACTATCCTCATCTGAGCAAGTCAACAGCCTGTCCCAGGCTGCTGCCTCAGAGAATGGCAGGGACTTTGTAAATAAAGGAAACAATTGAATGATAAGTTCACACTTCAGCACACTGCTTAACAACCTGATAACAGTTAATTACATACAGTATTTTTAAATGCAGCAACAGGGAGATAACTGATGCAGAGATGGAGCACAGACACTTGGGCCTCACAACCAAAGGTTAACCTCTTACTACCCGTGTCCCTAAAGAGGCCGGTGGCCTGAAGCTCTGAATCTCACCATCTTTGAACATTTACTGGCTTGCAGTGACTCGCGGCCATCCACACAACATTTCCTCAGCTGCAGGTAGGGGCAGGGGGAAGCTGTACTCAGCCCCCGCAACGCACAGGGCCCCACTTTCAAAGAGCAACCTGTGTGCTGGTGGGTGGGAAGTGCAGGGTGGTAAAACAAGGGTTTTCACCGCCACCGGCAGCAGGTAGAGCATGTCCAGTCGGCAGTCGCTCCGCTTGCTGCAGCTGCAGTGATGTTCGTGTAACTGTAGAAGCTCTTAAGGAAGAAGCCAGCATAAACACAGCTGGAATGGGCTGCAGTCACAGGGCGCTCTCGGCCGTCTGCGAGTCACAGCAGCTGCAATCAGAGCTACTGCTCTCTGGGCACCGGGTGGGACGTTTCCGCCTCTCCCAGCCCGGTGGGATTTAGGGGTTTGACCCTTGTTATTTAAAGCTCAACTTCAGGACGTCTGCTGTCAGAGCACCCGCAAAGTTTGTGACTTAATGCAAGTCTAATTAACTGATTTGCCTATCCAAATCTGGAGATTTACACACTTCTGTAGAGGCAGCTGTAAAGTTATAACTTAAGCTGTTTATCATGCCCTGAGCCTTTAAATCTCAATTATTAAAGGTGGTGTTTAATGGCTGGCTGCAAAAGGGGTGGTTACCAGAGTGTTAATGGAGTGCGGCAAGCCAGGAAATCTATAATCTAATGCCTGTATAGAAATTAACGGTTCTAACAAAAGAAAATATAGGGGGAGAGGATGTACTTACAGGCTGTTTGTGCTGTTTAGGAGCAAATCAGTACATGAGCAGTAGGGGAACAATGGGGACTGAAATACTGCCTGAAGAAAGAAATAAGAGCTGCTTGGTTTTAAGGTTACCTTCGCCCCCAAAAAGCAGCCATCGTTCTCCTCTGGATCTTGAGCTTTGGCTTTGTTGCAAAGGGGAAAAAGGGAATGGCACATCCCAGTGAGTTTAACAGAATGTCTGGACCCAGAAAGAAACTAAATGAAGGGAAAAATGAAGGGAAAAAAACAGCTACGATCAGTTTCAAAAATCATTTTCCTTTTTTATTGAAGCATGGTTTTACTACTCAGTTTGTGCCATCGGAGGCAGAATTGACAGCCATGCTTCATCATGGCAATGGGAGAAAACGCTGCAAGGAATGCTTTAATTTAAATGAGAGATGCTTAAAAAAAAAAAAAAAAAGCCTAAAAGCTTGGTAATAACATTAATAACCACTTCTTACAGGTTTTTACTAGCCCACTAAAGATCAGACAGCGTGTTAAGATCCCAGCGGCTGAATAGTAAAGACCTGGGCCCAGGTTGTTATTGCCTAGGAAGATTCTTTTAATGACTTCTGTTATTTGTTGAAAATCATTTGAACAGCACAGCTGAATAATCACCATGCTTTAAATTCATTTCACGTGAAAAATGAGAACAGGATAGAATTTGGGTTTATGTGTTTTTGAAAGCACTTTACAAAACCGGCGTGGATAGCAGTAGTGCTATGAAGGACAGGCAAAGGGAGGCGACTTCCTTGCCTGGGAGGAGCTCTCCTGGAGCCTGAGCTATGTGTTTGTTTCCTTCTGAAGAGAAATTTTGACTATGGCAACAGAATTTCTTTTAAATAAAATTAAAATCTCCTGAACCAGCACAGGACCTTTAATTTCTACCCTGATAGCCTCTAAAAAAGCAGAGATCCGCAGCAGAGGTTAGGGTGAGGCAAAGAAATCTGGATAGTATTTCTGGCTTTTGTGCTGCTGCTGTGCTGGGGCCAGTGTTGGAGTCTCACCTCTTCTCTGCGTCTCTCTCCCTCCTCATTGCTTGTCTGCTCTTGAGGGAAGTATCTGGCTCTTCTCATGGCAGGGAAAGTGGGGTCCCCATGTCCGTTGGAGCTGTTGCACAGTAGTGCAGTACAAATATTACTGTAAGAGAGATTTCACTTTAGCATCTTGCCCCACTTATGGCAGTTCTGCGTGCGTTCATTACTTCTTTGTATTAGTTTGAGTCTGTGTTGAAATGCAAAATTCCGCTGAGAAACCAAAACATTTGCTTCTCTCGCTGGCTTAAGATGCATACATCCTTTAAAAAGACGTTTTCTCCCCTCCAATGTAACTTGGCCAGCATAGTCTCAGAAATGTGATGCAAGAGACCAAAGGCCAAGAACTCTTTTAGTCTATGGGAAGAGCTTTTGGCCCCTGCTGATCTGCAAAACAAAAGGCTAAAGGGACCTTAAAATCTCATCCAGGTCTCTCCGACAGAGCGTGGGGGTTCCTGAGCAGCAAGCATGACTGCTTAGCATTGAGAGTAGGTTACCAATGCCAAGAGGTTAATGACTCACACGGTATTATGTTGTGTTGAATAATGAGTAACATATGAAATGACACATGTTGTAATGACTTGCTACTTAAAGTACCAATGTACTTAAGATCCCTTTAAGCTTGAAGAGATCACAGAATAGCAATGTCTTGTTCAATAGGTGCTACTTTATTTTATGCCTCCTGGTAGAAGAGATGTATCATGCCTGAGAGCATATGAACAAAACAAGTGGGGAATTGAGTAGGAAGGATTATTGGACTAGTTGTTTTGAATGCTTATTGGGCATTTATAGAGCACTGGCTAGCATATTCGGGGTTTTGTTGCTCTTGATTTGAGGGTTTTAATCCTGATTATCGCCATTCCTATATTTGTAGGTTGGATTTAGGAAAGGAAAGAAAGGGGAGCTTTCCCTGCAGGATGGGATTATCAGAAGCTGGTCTGAGATCTGCTGTGGAAAATAAACTAATGCTGGAGCAAAGGAGCAACACAATGTTTTATGGCTTTGTTGCTGATGGGAGGGGTTTTAATTAAATAGCACTCTGAATTCTGATGTTAACCGGTCTGTGACATAGTTTGCTTTGTTAGGGATTGAGAACAATCAGTTTGCTTGCATGCAAAACAGACTGTTCATGCTGTCATAAGAAATCTTATGTTATAGTAAAGTTTTAAACCTATCAGACTACTGCTTTCCTGTCTTACAGTTGTTTCTGCAGTCTGTTTATCTGCATGGAAAGCTAGTATCTGACTAAACTTTATGCTTGGTCCTGGATGTAAAAATATGTGGGACACCTAAATGTCTCCAATTGCGAAAAACTGCCCCAGGAGCTGCTGGGGCACAGCATCGCTCAAAATGCGGCCCTCTGCAAATAATGAAGGACTTAATTCTCTTGCCACTTTAAGACTAGACTTCAACTAGAGTAATATAAACATGTCTATGCACTTACCTGCCAGGATTATGGTGCTTTTGCTGTTTGTTTCTAGATATTCCAAGCTGTAATACTGTAGAGAGAGAAAAAATATGCATATAAGCTCTTATGTTCAGGCCAGTCAAGGCCACTGTTAAACTTCACAAAACTGCATGCAAGGGGAGAGAATCAGGCCTGCCTGCATTGCATCTGAAATGTACTTTTGCTTTAGTTTCAAACAAACTTGTATGGATCCCTCCTTCTCCAAATCCAAAATAAATATGAATTCTTTAAAAAGGGGAGGAGAGAGATTTTTCTGCTTTTTTTTTTCCCCCTAGTAACACAGTCATGAAATGATCATTATTTTTATGGGTCTGCAAAGCCTATAGAAGTCAAAGCTATGTAATATACATTGCAGAGTGTTCTGCTAATCCAGTCCAACCGCAGTCGTGCCTGGCCCAGGGATGAGGGTCTGGTAACTGGAAACCTGACACTGAAGGAATTCCAAACACAGTCCTCAAACTAAAAACAGCTCTCTCCACATGGCATGTGCTATATGAGAGCCAGGGATTGTATTCGTTTACGTTATCTGATTTTTTAGCCTTGCATTGTTGATAAAAGAAGAGGAGAAGAAAGCACCTCCACCAGCTCAGCCCATAAATAATCTGTGTGTGGTGTGTTTGAGGTTAGTATGACATTGCTAGACATCTGCTGCCTTCTGAGAGGTACAAACCTCTCTCACAGACAGCAGCCACTGAGCACTTCCTTGTGCTGCAGATTCTTCCTAGTGCTAAGATACCGAATTTGATTTCCTGTGGCTTTTTAAATGCAAAACCCATCATTGGCTATAGAAAGTATTGGTCTGAAACAGCAAAGAATATTTGTTATAGGAGTATCTTGCCTATTAAGATACAGAGACAGACTTCAGTGAAGCTCAGAGTAATGCAGCGATTTTTTTTGAAACCTGCAGTGATTTTTTTAAAAATATATTTTTTTTTAAGTTATGTGCACATTGAATATTAAGCAACAGAATTTCTTAGTGCCACTGACTACAAACGGCACTGCGGTGTCTTTAATACTGTATCTGGAGAGATAGGGACTACTTAGTCTTTTCAGTTAGTCGTTTTTAGTGTATGTTGAGGAGAGCTTTATAAAGACACAGTGTAATGTATTTGATACTGTAAGATTGTTTGTTTGCATAATTTAATTCTTACATCTGCTTCTCCTTTCTTCTTTAAAAGTAGATCCTCCTGGCTGAGAACAAACAGCCTCCAATCATGATGCATACAATAGAGTTCTTCAGTGAGAATTTGGACACAGATAGGACCTTGTTGCTTTCTCCTGTTCTTTAATCACAGCCTGAGCTGCCTGATGCCATCACCCAAGTCTCTGTATGTCTTGCTTAAACATGAAAGAGACTGCAGCCAAATGTGGGCTTTCCATTTGCCACTTAGTCTGTGACTGTCTTTGAAGTTTATTTCAAGAAGTAGTCCCTGACAAAGTAAGAAGGCAGTTTTTCATGTGAGATTATATCCCTTGCAAAATATTCCCTCAGCAGTGAGAAGGAGACAGTGATGTAAAAAGAGAGCATTCCCTTCCTTGCTTTTTACCAGGTACTAAAAGGGTGACCTCTGTGGTTCTCCCTATAGAACAGAGGCAAGAAAAACTCTTTGTCATGATGAAATACAAACCCCCAACATGATGGGGCACAGCATGAACAGCCAGACCCTCATTTTGCTTTCCTTTCCTTTCAGATAACCCAAGCATGTGTCTCATGGCTGATGTTAAAGATGACCTGCAAATGGGGGTTAACAATGAAACACAGTAAACCTGAAATGAAATGTTTTTTTTCTGGTTGTTTTTTGAAGCGATAGATATTTAGGCCAGTCTACCCTGTGAGATTCTCCACAACTGAAGAATTACTGAAATGGGGGCTTTAAAAAAAAAAAAAACCACAGTAACTGCAGAAAGCAAAAAGTGGTTTAGTTCGGTTTTTTGAGACCTACAGATACCCATTTGACTTCAATGACTAAATAGCATTTTGGGTAAAAGAAGCGTTTCTTAAGTATTCTGAATCCTTTGGTTCAGTTTTAAATAAACCCAGAAGCTCTTAAAAATTCTGCAGCAAAGTCAGAACATATTATATTTTATATCCTTTGTGCTTGGAAGGTAAATAAAGCAGGGATAGAAAAACAAACTACTTCTGGCTTTACTTGTCATAGAGAAATTACATGTCAGAGAGAAAATAACAACACATGTACTGTTAATTGAACATCAGTCACAAGTTGCCTGCTTTATTTGGACAAGGCTACTTTGTGCTCTTAAAGCTCAAAATGGTCCACAGTTCTTACCTGGTGAACCATTTAGGAGATAAACCGGTAGAGCTGCTAACGAGCTGTATGAAACATGTTTGCAGCTACCTCTGTGTGTGATCTATAATTTCTCTGCAGGGGAAGGTGAGATTTCGCTTCGTCACAATAACATGAACATTTTAAGGGGCACCTCGTCCATTACATTTTTGAGGAGTGCATTTTCACACTGCCCCACCAGTTTCCCTCATTTCTTGAATCTGGTGCTTCTGCCTCCCTTTATTCCACTGCTTCCTTCAGCAGCAGCCTCTGCTTTCAGCTCGACCCGCATCAGTGATGCATCTTCCACTGGGAGCCAGAAGAGCTAACTATCAGCAAAAACATTTTTTGAGCTCTGAGATCAGTTCCTTCCCAGGATGTTGTGTCAGCTTCCCCACCTTCTGCCTACCACTAATTTCACTGAACCCCCAGGTCAAACAACTGGCCAAAAATCTGGAAAACAGCTGACGGTCAGAGCAGCTCCTGCTCAGCATGGCCTCTCCAAGGGCACGCTCCTGGCCTGGTCCTTTTGAGTAGCTGGACCTGCTTGACCCAATTTGTGGATTTTTGATCACTCCCCTGGGTCACTGATTTTCCACTTGAGGTTATTGGTTTGACCCCCAAACCATGGGTCACTTGGGAGGTGTGATATGGCCCTGTGAACTCTGAACTCATCAGGAGCCAACAAAAACAGTGAGGGAGGGGAGAAGAATTTCATTAGGGCCTCCTCAGAGGTGGCAATGTCTGCCGAGCAAAAAAGGCAGGAGTTGTTTTGCTTTTTGCAGAAACAAGCAGAGCATCTACAGGGGCTGCCAAGTAGAAAGTGTTTGGTTTGGTTTGTTATGGTAATTTCTTTAAGGATAAACAACAGCATATACTTTTACACCATGACTTATCAAGTGAAAACGGCATTGCTGCAGAGGAACCCTGCTCTTCCTGCTGGGAACTGCCCCCAGTGTCCCAGACTTACTCCTAATGGTGACAGCATTTCTACAGCCAGAGCTTGATATCTGTAGGTGTTTCTCCTACCTTAGAAAGATTGACTTTCTGATGGTTAATTTGACACACTTGGGAAGTGAAGGGCTGTTTTTTTCCTGTATTTTAAGACTTGTCAGATGGAGGTTCATGTCAGAGGTTCATGGAGACTTCCCCGGCTGGTGGTTTGCACTGTGAGCAGCTCCCTAAGAGCAGACTTCACTGGGCATGACTGGTAGGTGGGGAAGAATGAATCCTCAGGAAATAACTCGGCTTCAACGTGCAGTGCTGGTCATAAAAGGCAAGATAAATGTCGTCATTGTAGCATGGGTATCTGCATGAATAACACCTACTGGGATCACCAGGGGAAGCGAGCTGGAGACCATGGTGCAGCCATGAGGGTATCTTTCATTGAATTTCCCCCTGGTCATGTTGCCCAGGGGCAGCCTTTTGGGCAGTTACCAGGATTCCCAAGGTTTTACTCATGTAAGGCTTCTGATAATCATTGGTTAGATCCCTGCTTGTATTATTGCCAAGGCTGCTAAAAGACCTCACATACCTTCTGTCTTCCCGGGCTTTCCTAAAGGATCCATGCGAAATGGATTCAAGCCTTGTGTCTGTGTACAACCTCTCTTCCCAGCTGCTAAGCCCTGACTCTCGGAAAGACACTCAAGAATGATACCACCTACGAGTGATTCACCCTCAGAGAAGGGAAACAGCTTGGATATTTCTTTATTTTTTAAAGAAAGATTTTGCCCTTCCCACATGTTCCTCTCTGCAGTTTGTCTATACAACCAGAGACAGTATTAGCTGTAAGTGAACCAATGGTGGATTTAGATTTGTAGCATAGGTAACAGCAATGACAACCTGTTGGCATAAGCTCAAGCTTGGGTACATGCCTCAGGTCTGGTACACTTGCGCTTTGATTGCTCCGGCTCATCTTCACTGCAGTCCTAAGTCAAAGCTGCCTGAATGTGCTGCGCTCTGCATAGTCCCAGCTTCTGCGGCAGCAGTGTCACACTGTCTCCTAGAATTGGACCAGCTGAGCTTTCCTGGAAACAGCTCTTGTGGCTGGATGGCAAAACGCATCTGCCTGTTTAGTGGCAACAGCCAGACCTCTCATGTGCCTTGAGGGATGAGCTGTGTGCTGAAGGCTCAGTAGATGATGCTGGTGGCTCAGTCCTGTTCTCAACACCTATTTTGTTACCAATTAATTTTGAATTTGTTAGAGTAATTCAATTTTGCAGTCATAGCTCTGTCCAAAAGCTACCTGGCTCTTCAGTGAATTCTGGATCAGGTTCTAAGTGCAGTCTCTTTTTAATATGATCCACAAGAATTTGGTTGATTCTAGCTGCCGCTGAGAACATCTTCTAAAATCTAATACACAGGATTTTGAGCATTATCCTTACATTAAAAGGTGATGGGTGTAGGTTTGACATTTGTTCCTGTTGATTTGCTGCTTGACACAAGGCAGTTCCTACCATTGCAGAAGCTTTTTACGATTGGAAGTGTGTTTTTGCACACAGAGGAATTAAAAGCTGAGTGTGATGGGACTGACTAGTGAACACGTCTTCATATAGAAATACACGGAGCAGCTCTTCGGCCTGCTGTGGAAATTAGGCTTTGTTGCAAGGCGTAGGTGTGTGAGCAGAGACAGCAGTTGTCTCAATACATGCAGTTAAGAGTCCTTTTAGTATCTCAGAGGGTGGCTTCAGACCCTTCAGCACTTTGTCTGGACTGTCTCACCAGATGGGGGGGGTGGGGTGGGAGGTGGGGGGGAAGCCAGGAGTGCCTGTCTTTTATAATGTTCTGTTTTTAAAGCAAAAAGTCTCTGGGGAGCGTAGGGTCCTAAAAGTCCAAGGCCTGGAATTCTTCCTTTTGCTCTTTCCATTTTAAACAGGAAACATTTGCACTAAGTTATTCCAGGGGGAGAATTGTAGGTTCATTTCAAGGCAGATAATGTTTGTTCATTGCCTATGTCCATGATTTACCCCATGGGCTTAAACGAGTGCAGCAGAAAACCACATGTTTTGTTTTACCTCATGCAAAACGAGTTCCAGTGGAGTCTGGGAGCCCAGATTAAGAAAGGGGGAGCATGCTTGTAAAATTTCTGTGTGAACAAAAGAGAGGCGTTGATGAATTGTGGACACCTGATCTGCTGTACCAGAATGATGACTTTTTTAATAAATCTATGCAAAGAATATTTAAACAGTTGATGAGTTCAGTCCCAAAGCCACAGAGCAGGTGTAATTGATTTATACTTTCAGCCCCTGTTTTGGGTCAAAACCCTGCCATCTTCCTTCAGCTCTCACTTAGAGAGAAGCTTCCTCTGCAGTCAATGGGAGGTTTTGCCCAAAGTGCAAACACATTTGCAATCAGACTGGCAAAAACTCCTAATTGAGTTGAACTTTTGGGGATGCTCTGGTGACATGTCTGTGAGAACAATTATTTTTGCCATTTCAAAAGTATCACAAGTTAAGCTGTACTAGGGAAAAATATCAATGCTTCATTAGTGCAAATCATGGAATTAAGATGCAGAAAACTACAGAGAGGGCTTCATGGCACATCCTCAGGGATGACATGTTCACATGTTGCTTTTCACGTGAACTAGAGCTTGTCAGATCCATGCTGATGCAGACAAGTTACAGGGCTGTTGTAATATCAGGCCTTGTAGATCACAGGAGGCTTTTTGAAACCCCATTGGCAACTCACCTGTTAAACACAGGTATTGTAGGCTGATACCCCTAGTGTTTCTTCCAGGAGTTCCAGGTTTTCCAGCTATGGTGTTTGGAAAGTTTTACAGTCTGACATGTTAGGAGGAAAAATAGTGGGAAATGGCTTGGAAAGCATGAATATTTGTGCATGTAAAGCTTATGGGATTTGCGGACTTGCTGACCCAACTCATCTGTTTATCCTCAGGCTAGATAAGATTCAGTCAAACATGCATTGTTTAAAGGAGCTTTGTTTCCATTATGGCAAATGGATCACAGGAGGCTGACTTTGGGAGCTGAAGGGCTCCAGTGCTCCCCCATTGTAAAAGGGCTGTGATGTGCACTGGACCCTTCCTCCAGCGTCCTGGGTGTTACAGACCTTTGTAGCGTGCAGGTGGGAGGCTTGTTATCCTTCAGAAGTTCTTTTGATTCATCTGGACCTGTCATGCTTGAGGTAGCATTTCCTTTCCCAAAGTAAACGTAGATTGTGAGTACATTAATGTGTTGCTGAGCTAGTAGACTGCCTTTTTATGTGCTTTATTATGTTTTTCCTCCTCAGGCGTGGACCTGCAGAGCCACTGGAATATTTAACAGGGCCACGGGTAATATACAAAGAGAGAGATCTTCCCTACTACCAAGGAGGACAGCCTGTTGTCCACCCATCTAAGGCGAACTACATCCGAGCACCGGACACAAGAGTGGCAGAATTGAGGTACCCCCAGTACTACCCAGCCCAACCCATCACCAACCAGCATAAAGGACCCCTCCGGCAGGACGTGCCACCTTCCCCTCCTCAGTCCCACCGAGCACCAGCTTATAATGAAATTGTCCGACACCGTGGGACCAGTCCAGACCAGTACCAGTACAGGCAACAGGATCCCAGGCAGAAGAACCCTATGACTGCAGCTGTATAGCCATGCACTGGACTTGCCAGCAAAGCCTGGGCGGAATCCCACTGGATGTTATCCTTGTAGAGTTGTTCCCAAGCGTAGCTGCCTGTAAGAATGGCACACGAGACCTGGAGTCGTTCTTACTGAGCTGGGCTCAGCGTAGGTGCTTTCTAACAGGCAAACTAAAGCCACGTGAGGTACGATGTGTTTTGAGTATGTGAGGTGCCAGTTGAGTATTTTTTAATTCCTTTTAAAAATAGAAAAGTGGCTGCTGGAAATGAAGCGCAACACTTGCTACACCTCAGGGCTATTCACCGAATCCAGTTACACCTATACAGTACGTAGCCATCTGTATAAGGGCAGTTGTTGTCACCAGAGTTTACTTCAGAGTGCTGTTGTAGAGCCTTTAAGTGAGAACACAGCGTGCAGTACGGACTTCATGCAGAGCTGGGGATCTTGTGTAATCCACTGCTGTGATCGTGAGTTGACAAGGGACTGCTGTGGAGTTAGCGGCGCATTCCGGGCACGTTCAGACCAGCAGCTCTGCACTTTTAAGGATGCTGCAGTTCCAGATTTGTAATCTGGCCTCTGTCTTCCTCTTTCTGTTTGGTGGTGGCAGCATTTATCTTGTAGCCTTCATTTTTTGCAGTTTGTGTAGCAAGATTCTCCTCATTGCACCTGCTGCATTTGAAGTAAGGCAAAAAGCTTTATCCGCCACCATGCTTGGGCAGGCTCGCAGAGGACAAGGCAGCCAGCTACCTGACAAGTGTGTGTCTGTAGATGTGTGTGTGTGTGCTTGTGAGCATTTCTTAGTTGTACAGTGTGCACTCTTTAAATGTAAACCCTGGAGATCGGATCCTCAGCTGCTGTCAGTAAGTGTCGCTCTTGGGGTTTCAGTGGAGCTGGCCTGTGAGGAGTGGCTGAGGAGGTGACTGTGGACATGGACTCCATAACTCATATTAAGTTACTGTATCAGGTGCTACCTTGGCTCCAGCAAGGCAGCCCTTTCCCGGCCCGCTCTGGCCAGGGTTACAGTGAAGTGCCTGCCAGAAGCGTGCCCTGCCACCGCGTGAAGCCACCTGTCCCTGCGGGGCCCACCCTCAGTCCCCCAGGGGAAGCTCAGCCTCGGGCAGTGCCAGGCCAGTGCCAAGTGCCAAACTACCCCAGTTCCTGCAGCCGAGGGCCATCAGGCCAACGGGGAAAGGGGCTTTTCCCAGCGAGGGAAAAGACAAGGAAAGCAACAGGGAGGGCTTCAAGACCCTGGGGCCCAGGAGGGAGAGAATAGTTGTTCATAGCAAGTTATTTGCAGCAGTGCATAGAAAGAGAGAAGGTGTGGGTGGGGAGAGGCGGCCAGCAGTGCAGCAGAGCCATGGGGGACAGGGCAGTGGGGTACCTGCCAGCTCTTTGCCCCCCACGTGCAGCCGGAGCTTGCTCTGCAGCCAAGCCAGCCTGAGAGGAGGTCAGAAATACATGTCCCCAGCCACAGGGACCTGTGCTACCTGGCCCAACGTGGCTGTGGGTGCTCAGAGATTTGTCTCAAGGATTTTGTCACAGGGAAACCATATAGCCTTGCCACCTAGCAATATATTTTCTGAAGTTTCCAAGTGTCCTTAATTCCTCGACTGTTGCCTTTTGGGAGCATTATTAAATGGTTTGGGCTCCTCTCATCATCAGGGAGAGACTGTGACCTGGCCAAGGATTAAGCACAAGGATTTCTTTGATGTCTTTTTGACACCTTTGGTATGCAACAGATTAAATCACATAGGTCACTTCCCAGGTATTAAATATCACTGGGAAGGTCAGTCCTGCTAGGAGCATGTCCCTTTACTAGATATCCCTGGGAAAAGGGCTCGTTGTCCGTAAGGCACTTCGCAGAGTACGTCTGTGCACTGCTGCTTTCCAGGGGCCACCACCGGTAGGTAATGGCCCTCATGAGAAGCAGCATTTAATCCCAGCCAACATCTCTTCTGTGCTGCTAATGCTGGTGAGAGACTGGTGTAACCCTGGGGCATGGGGAGCACTTGCAGCTGCCCGGCTAGCCAGCAGGCTCTGGTATTTGTATTCACACCGATCTCAACCCACCAGCTGGGCTGGGAAGCAGGGGAGAGGAGACAGCTTTGGGGTGGTGGGGGAACATGTCCGTAATTCAGATACAGGGCTGTACTCCCTGGGGCAGGGGCAGGCGCAGCTCTAAATCCAGTCAGGAGGAAGCATTGGTGGGAGGGAGAGAAGGAAAGGAATGCAACCGATTACAAAGCAAGTGTGTTTGATTCTTGTTCCATTTCTTTCTGCCCTCTTCCCTAGTAATGTAGGAGGGAAAAACCTCTGGAGGGAAAGTTGGATGTAAAGCTGGATGTCTCTTGGTACCCTCCATAAATAAGGCGCATTCCCCAAGGAAACTCTGCCTGTCGTGTACGTGCTGTACACAGCCTTGTACTTCTCTCAGAGAGTTTTAGATGCTGTAGGATACTCAGCCAGGACTTGGCAGCCACAGGGTAGCCGCTGGTGTTATGAAGGCCCGCTGAAAGTGATGCGAAAACAAATTAAAATACTTTCCTTTCCCTCCTTGAAATATAACCCCTGATACATTTGATCCAGCTGTAAAGAAACTAATATGTTTGCGACAGTGGCTTTATCAAGCCAGGCCACAATTAAGAACAGCTCTGAATATAAGCTACTGCCTTTATAAATCACTCTCAACTAACCCTTCAAATGGCATCGCAGCACAGTGAACAGAACTTATTTACAGTATTTCAAGAGCCAGGGCCAAATAAAATCTGGATGGAAGTAGTTCCTGGGTTATTTATAGCCTTTGAAGGACCTGCACAATTGTCTCCCCATAACCTGAATTCTCTCCTTAACAGCTCCCCTTTACTGCATCGGCTCCACTCAATTGAGGTGGACAGATCAAACAAACACCTTCTGAGCTGTTAATCTTACCCAACAGGTTATTAAATGATGCTTCTGCTGTTAGATCAGTACAGAGCTTCCAAAAAAAAAAAAGTAAAGTGCTACAAGTATAATATATGGATGCATCCTACAGGTGAGGAGCTAAGGAGGAAGAACAGTCTGACTTAGCTGGGGGAACAAGACCAAGAAGTATTATAGAGCAACTCATCAATCTCTGGTGCCATTGTTCTAGGAGAAAATTGCCATTTGCTGGTTTAATATCTGGTAGAGGTACGGTATTTTCAAAAGTATAATGTGTAACTACAGTATATATAGTCAGCTTCTCCGCAGTGTAAAATGTATGATTTTAGCACCATATTGTGGAAAAATATGTACCGTGCAGAATTCACGAGGTGCTACAACTGACGGTTGAAAATACACACTTGCAAAATCCAAAAGAGCCGTTAAGTAACAAGTTGTTCTTTTCCCCATATGTCCATATGTTTGGGAAAATTATGAGTCTGAAACGCTCTTGACACGTAATTGCCTCGCACTCCCTCATCCAAAATGTGCCAGTCCAGCAGTAAAGTTACTGACGTAGCGGGTGTGAAAGGAGAGCTTGGGTTTGCCACAGGAGCAGCGTGCCATAAGTGTGCGTGTGAACAGGAGTCAAGACAAGGGGGAGAGAGGCCCGCTCCTGCATGAAGCTGGAAGCTTTGATTTCCTGAGCTGGTGGCGTGCAGCCTGCATTTCTGGCTCTGGCGCGGGGCCAGCCGGGCCCAGCAGTTGAAAGATTAAGAGATAGAAAAAGAGCCTGTGGATTTTCTGAGTGACCACCCACTAGTGAGCCATGATCTTGGCCTGCGAGCAGACATTACCACTGTGATATATTATGATGCACAAGTCTCTACAGGCACCCCTCAAATGCGTAAAGAAATGCAATTCCCCTTTGTGGAAAAAGGGGGGAGCTAAGCATAAAAAAAAAAAAAAGGCTCCTGCCTTGAAAAAGTGCATGCAGCCCTGAACACTCCAGCTTCCTGATCTAGAAATAGCTTCACATGCTGCCTAATTTTTTTACAGATGAATTGTGCTACCTCCTCCTCCCAGCCATCACAGATTTGTTTATCAGAGAGTTAGTGCGGTGAGTGAATCCTACCGACTGCTCTGCAGGGGCCGCATCCTGACACTCTGCCACTCTGCTCTGAGCAGGGGCTGCTTTGCACTTCCAAAAGGCCCTACACCTGTGCTCTCTGTCACAGTCGTTCTGCAGAGTCTCTAAGCCTTATGTGCAAAATCGGAAGCGCTATTGACTCTCTGCGTAGAAGAGAAGGCTTTATAAGACACTATTCTATTATTGTGAGGGAGAGAGAAGTGTTTGTGATCCTGACAATACCTGTGTGTTCAAGTGAAACTGATTTCAAAATCATGCGTGATTGTTTCGGGGGAGAAATTCAACACACAATTTGAGAGGGTTTTTCTAGTACCGCATCAAAGATTTTGATCTTTTGTTACATATGGCTATATAAATTTTACCTGTTTTATTTTGCATTAAAATAAAGGCTTTAAGATGATATATGATTATGTATTTGTATGTTGAGTCTCTTCTTTGTATCTACAATGTCATCCTCACCCCTGGACGTGATTTGATAATAGAAGATCATGCATGATCAGGCCAGATCAGAACTGGTAAGGTGAATTTTAAAAAAAAAAAAACAAACAAAATGCAACAGCCATGTGCTGCCTTGTAGAAAAAAAAAAAACGTCATGGGGCTTTAACTCGATTCCCTCTCAAATCTGCATTGTCTTCAGCTGTAGGGCCGGAGTCCTGATTTCATAGCCCTGATTGAAAGGAGCAGCGAGAGAGAAGTCCCTTGCCATCTCAGTAAATTTCAGCTTGAGCAAATGCATGTTTGTTGCTAAAGTTCCCCAGACAGTTTCATCTCAACATCGAGCTCTTCTCTTGCTGTCGGTACCAACTGAGCTGTCTTGCGGCTGTGTAGCAGGTACCAGGTCCAACCAGCTGAGGCTGTATTTCAGCGAAACAGCCGCAGCGCTACACCAGAGATTTAGGACTGCTTGAAAGTTTTACATAGGTACTTAACTTGAGGTACGTGGGTCGTTTCACTGAAGCTGATGACACTACTTTTCATACTCCAGATTATGCACAAGCATAAATCTTTGTAGGATCAGAGCTATGGGTTGCAAAGCATACCAAGATTCAGGCAAGACTGTTATGTTAGATGAAGTAATTTTCAAAATAGCAGATATTAAAGTGAAAAGTCACTAGAACGGGGAGAGGGAAAAATGTAGCCTTTCTGAGATGAAATTTTTCTTTTCCTACAAAGAAAAAGGAAAGAGTAAAAGAACAAAATGGAAGGATAGAAAAGTGCAGAAGGTTTACAACACAAGATAGAGCAGAAATTGCAGTAGTGGATCAGTAAAAATTAATGTGTACTGTACTCCAAAACATTTTTAATGCAGATCTTGGTATTTATGGCCAAGACAGTTCATGGGCAATTCTGAGTCAATTTTAGCATGTATTAAATTATAATTCGTGTAGATGCCAAGTTTAAAAGTTATTGGGTGATAACTTGCACTTATAGCTAAAAACTGGACAAATAAAACACTGATACCTCAGTTTCTCCTTCTGCTGAAGTTGTACAAAGAGTGACAAAAGACATACTAGGAAAACTGAGTGGAAGCTCAGTGACCATGGTTTCAGAAGGTGCTCCTTCTGCCTTGGGGTGGTCTCCCATGGTTTCCCCACAGCAGCACTCACTTCCCTGGGACCTGGGCTCACGTTAAGAACCGTTTTGCAGTCACTGCTGTGTCTGCATAAAGTGGTGTATGGAGCCATTTGACTGTTAATTAATTTTAATGAACCAAACTACACGCTCTTAGGGACCTGTACGCTGCTGTAAGCAGCGCGGGTTGTAGTGCCTTTCCCCATGGAGGTTTTCAGAGCTGGGTTACTCACCCCAGCAGAAGTGCAGTGACCTGCTGCAATGTGACAGCAGTTGAACACTACCTGGAGGCTGAGCGTAGCAGCAGCTCAGGGGTGAGGACCTTGGCAGCTGGGCAACCTGGGAGGCTTTCGGGAAGCAAAATGCCATTATCAAGATTGGAGTGGAGCTGGGCTGCTCCTGCAGCCTCCCAGAAGGTGTTTGGGGCTTTTAATAAGCCCTGGAGGCCTCTGGCTCAAAGGCTGCTGCTTCGGAGGCCTCCTGAGGAGGTTGCTCAGGCTCCCTGCGCTTGGAGCGCTCGTCTCTGCAGAGACCAGGGGGCAAAGGCACTGAGGCGTGGCTTGGGAAGGTGTGGAAACACATGAGACTGAGAAGGGATCCTACTGCCCAAGCATGGGATCTGCTGTGGGGAGGGCAGCTCTGCTGCTGTTTTTCCCTGTGGGCTGGAAGGGAGTGCCTGATGCAGGCAACTGGAGAGACAGGATTGCTCTGGGAATCGGGAAGGAGAGGTGAGGGGGGCAGAGTGGGAAATGACTGGGAGAAGCAACTGGAGCAAAGGAAAAGGAATGAGAAATTAAAATAGGTTGGGAAGGGGGAGGCAGGGGGGAGCAGGAAATAGGTGATGGAGAGAAGAGGATTGTCCCCAGTGTGTGAAGTCCATATGCCAATAAAGAAGGGGGCACTTTCTGATACACTGACCACTGCTCCCCAATTCCCATTTTGCATCCCAGGCTTGTGATACCCCTCCACTTCCCATTTTGCATCCCAGGCTTGTGATACCCCTCCACTGAGTCCAGAGTCAAGATCTGTTTGCAGCACAAAGCTACCCATGCCTGAGAGAGGAAGCAGAAGGGCAAGTAGGAATTGGGTGGAAACCCATCAACTAGCATGGGTGAGAAAAAGACACCCCTCACCCATCACCGCCCCCTCCCCTAGATCACATCTTGCCACCCAGATCTCATGGCCTGCTCCCCACACACCTCCCTTCACCTCCCTGGGTACCACTGACACCACAACGGACCCCTCCCTAACTGCCTCTTTCATCCCTGGTTCCTCCAATCTCTGACGTCTCCAAAGCCACCTTGAGCTTCAAACACAACTTTTGCCGCCATCACTGCTGAGAAGCCTTGAGCCATTTGTAAGAGTAGGTAACCAACACTGAGAGTTTTACTGGCACCTGAAAGCGATATGCAGTCAAAGCATGCGGCCCCCGGGGCCGGCATTCCTGCACAGTGCGGGCTGGGGCTGTGCTGTCAGTACAGACAGGGACAAGTTGCAGCCACTTCTGAATCAGTTGCTCTGTGTGTGTGCTGCCTTTGCAAGGAAGACACAGATTTTATCTCCAACGTCTTTTTGCTTGTCTAGAAGAAGCCTTTGACGTATGCAAAGGCTGTTTTATTGCTGGCCTGGCACAAAAATCCTGAACTGGTTTCAAGGGCCAAAAAGGTGATTATAGTCTTTAAAACAGAATTAATTCTCAAACCATTCCCAAAATATGCCTGACAAACTAACCCAAGCCAGACAAGCTGGCTGTGCTCATGGCAAAAAAGCTCGGTGCAGAGGAAACAGCCCTGCTTTGCTTTTCCAGAAGAATATCTGCATCTGAAAGAAAATAATTTATTGGGAAATACATACAGTAGAGTAAAATTGCAAAATAAGACATTCAATGAGGATTCTATATAAAACCGTGCCCTTTGCCTCCAGCAGGTAATGAATAAAAATGATATAAAGAAGCAATGAACATTCAATGTTTTATATTTAAAATACATTTTGTGAGGAAAACAATGTGGCATAGAAACAGGACTGAAAGGTTCTCCAAGATAATGCCAAAAGCTGCAAGATGTTAGCAGCATTGTCGTATAAGTTTCAAGGTGTGGGTTTTTAATTTTCTCTTATGAATCACAGAAGCAGTCGTGAAAGCTGTCATTAAAATTCATTACAAGAAAAGTAAACTTACATTAAAACCTACCCCATTCTTCTCTGAATTCTTGGGACTGGTTGGGAAGCACTGTCTGCTTCTCTGCCAAAACCTTACCTACGCAATGTGATTTAATCTCTAGGCTCTGTTAAATTGGAGTTTTCATACTTCACATCCTTCAATCCAGAGTACAGAAGAAAAAAAAAAGAAAAAGATAAAAAGTTGCAGCCTAGATTTTCAAACCAGCAAGCTACAATTTTAAGAGGCTTCATCTGCCATAATTTTTTTAGGAATGAAAAGAGAATAAGATGTAGAGCAAATATGAAGAAACTAGTTTATAAGTAAATAAAAGTAAATAAAGCAGCCCTCCCTGCCTTCTTCCCTGCCTTTTCCCTTCCTCCTAGGTATGTATATGCATATACATACATGCATATATACTTAGGTATTGCTGCTTTTGATCTAAAAGCCAGTTCACTCTTCCAACTTATTTCTAGCCATTTCCTCTCTGCGAAGGAGAGTCAGTAGTTACAGCGGTGTATGCAAGTGAGACAAGTGGTAAAAACGGTGACCTCCTAGTTCGTGAGTGGATGAACATACAGAACCGCGCACAGCAGAGCGAGGAGGAAGTTTTTGGACAGAGCAGAATTTCCACATGGTACGTATTGCTCCAACACCTGCATCTCTGTAAGTGACAATTTGCAGAGGTGGGCTGAGTTCGCAGGGTGGTCGGTCCCTGCCCGAGCTGTGGAAAGGATTTGCTGAGGTTGCCGCAGTTGGTGAGCACTCCCAGGCAGGCACCGGGGCAGTGGCACATCGGCAGTGCGCTCACTGGCCTGGCCAGATGGGAAAGGCCGGTGGCACGTCTAGAGAGATTGAAACCAGAGCACGTAAATTAGAACAATCATGAGGCTGCTTTAAGATTATGTTAAGCAGCCTGACAGCCTGCTGGTTATTTCAGCAAGCAGAGGAAGTCAAAGGCACTCAGCATGTCCAGTTGCCAGCTCTGCATTCAGATTTGGCCAAATCAATCACAACTAATTCAGTTACAGGAGTGTTATGTGTAAGAAGGGTGTTTCTGGGTCTGTTCACAGAGGCACATGTACACGTCCTCTTTACCATGGAGAATGTCTTTACTTGCTTCCCTCCTTCCCTGTTCCTCTCTTCCGTCCCTTGGAAGTAAGCCCTCCAGGCCAGTCATTTTTCTTTATATGTAAGACAGAGGACAGTGAGGCCTCAGTCTAATGTGCATTTAACACAGACATGCTGCCAGTCTCCCCCTCCTGCCTCATCCCTCCCTCCTAGCACTTGGTCCCACCCCATCCCCCATGTCCTTTCTCCTTCCCCAGTTGTAGGGATTTTCATTGCTGTGAGAGGACAAAGGTAACTGAGCTGCTATTGAAAAAAAAAAGACTGACTTGTTTTTTCTTTGCTGGGCTGTTTTTGACATGGATCATTTCCCAACTCAGTCTTCCAAATTGCTTTGATGGCACAACAGAGTGGATAGAGCAATGAAGAGAACAAAGCTGGGGGGTGAGGATGGGTTAGACTGCCGTTGCTACAAAACAGAAAAGGAAAAGAAAAGCAAGAACGCTAAATCACAGCCAAAGCACAGTGTATTTAGGGGCTTGGATTTGAAAAGCCAAGCACCATCTTCTGCAACGGTTACATTCCTCTGCACGTTTACTTCTGGCCAAGTTTCCTGAGAGCAGAGGCAGCATCCACCAAGTTTGAATTCCTGAGGCTCTTGCCTGTGGATTTTCTTCTGTGTTCAGCACTAGGAAAAGAGGGGAAATTGTGAGGCTTCACTTAGGCTGTGGCTTTTCCCCTTCCTGGGATGAGTTACGCGTAGAGGCACCAGGGAGCCCTGGGACCCCTCTCCCCCTTGCAGACTGGGGTAACACACACGTCACCTTGATGGCCTGGTGGCACAGGGCGCCGGGGGAGACAGTGTAGTTGTGGGCCCAGCTGTGCAGGGCACACTGACGTTCCCACCTACCTGGGCTTCCTCAGCTCAGGATGGCTGCTGCCCAAAGACTCGTGTGTGAGGGGGACAGGGGACAGTGAAGTGGTGACCAGAGCAGCAGGTCCCAAAGCATGGCCAGGGTGGTCACTGTCACAGCAGGGGTTCTGTCATGGTGGTTTTTCTGTAGGACTTTCTTGTTGCCCTGGCAGGGGCTGGCTCAGGGATGCCAGCAAATGATTCAAGTCACCCTGCAACGTGGTTTGTATCAGTCACAGGTTTGGCCGGCAGCAGTGACATTTGGCTGGTGCTCCCTGGGTCCCAGAGGCGAAAGAGGAGCCTGTCTGCCAGCTGAGCTTGAGGTCCTCCCTGGCCCTGCAGACTCTGGGAGAACAATGGGAGCTCTTGGCCCAGCATGGGCAGCATTTGGGGCAGTGTTTCAAGGAATGCAGCTTTTGGTTTTGGCTGTTTGGTTACATGTCTCCTCTTGGATGTTTATGCTGAACAAGAGGCACTTGTTCTCCCACTGACTTCAATGAGGTTGAGTCCAGCTGGATTTGTGTTTTAAGTGTAGAGAGCCAACAATATGCCCCTCACCTGCCCTGTCCCAGGAGAGCCTGGGCACAGTGCTGTTCTGGGTACGCGTGCTTGTCCCCATGCTCCCAGGAGTGGGAATGAAATCAAGCTTTGCAAACAGCCTCACCAGAGCAGGGTCTGGGTACCGAGCCCACAGGCCCACAGGACCATAGGACCCTGCTTTAGGGAATGCTTTGATGCTTTACATACCTAGGATGTTGTTCAGTTTTATCCTCTAGCTAACAAGACACCTGCTTGTCTGCTTCAATTTGCTAAGCCTTTTTATTTTTAAGAAATCCTTTATTTATTTTTAAAAAAAAAACAAACACTTCCAATCAGTTCACTCTGCTCCTTTCACCTCTGTCTTGCCCTTCTCCCCACACCTCCTGTAGCCAGAGCCTTGGCTCACAAGCCAGAATGCCGATTGCTGTGGAAACATAAAATAGGCCCAAGAAACACGGAGCAGAGAGGGGCACGTTGCGTGTGTGCCGGTGCAAGGCAGGCAGGCAGGCTCCAGATACGGTGATTCAGCTGCAGGCGACCAAACATGCCGTCGTCCCCTGCCGCAGCCAAGAGGGTCTGTGCGCAGGGGCGGCTGCTGGGGGCCGCGCTGGCGTGTCGGACCAGCACGGGCTGATGATTAAGCAGGGTGTGGGCTCAGTTTACTTTTACCCCTGCTGCGAGCCTTCTCAAGCGAAGATGTTTTAAGTTGTCCTTAGCCTCAGATTAATAAATGCTGCACTGTGGGAGTGTAAACACAGGAAAAGAACTGGACAAAAAAAAAAAAAAAANCAAAAATTCAGGCTGGTGCTGTGCAGTCAGGACATTTCTTTTCCTAACAAGATATGGGATCAGAGGGAAAAAAAATATGTGTTATGATCAGAGGAAAAAAATATGCATTATATAACATGTGTCTGGCAGGCGGGGGGGGGGTCAGTAGACATATTAAACATGTTGTTGGCTGAGCTTGAGAGCCCGTGAAAGGAGACAGTTTAGCGGCAGTTTCCCTGCTGTGGTGTGTCCAGGGCTGCAGGCAGGTGAGGACACCCAGCAGGGCCCAGCTCTTGTGCACAGCTGGTCTTGGTTCAGCACCCAGCAGCAAAGGGGCAAGCAGCAGCAGAGGGGGCTGGTCGGGTGAGGGTCCCTGACAGAGATGTTGCCCCATGGGCACAGGGCCTGCCGGCCTCGCTGGCAGCTCCACCACAGCGAGTGAGATGTCTACAAGCGAGCAGAGCTCCCCAGCCAGCTCCCCTCAGCCTCAGGGGGAAACCGGGGTGAGATGGGCTGGCATGTCATGCCCCATGGCCACCATGGCTGGACATGGAGGGCCTCCAGGCTCCTCAGCCAGCTTCTGTGGAGGCAGGGGAAGCACCATAGTTGTGGCCATCTTCTCCATCACTCATGTGTCCCAGCGACATGGTATCTTCTCCAAATGCAAACCTCCTCATGGGATGTGGCCCGTTTTTTGCCCTCACCAAGATTGGTCTCAGAAAGAGAAACCCTGGTGTGGGTGCATTTTCACTCCTGTCAGCCAGGGTCCCCTCTGAGGTCCCCTCTGTGCAGGCACAACACACACAGGAACGTCTCCCTGAGCGACCAGCTGGCAGCCCCTGTGCAGCCCCCCCAGGCCACAGCAGAGGAGAGGTGGGATCCAGGCTGTCGGGCTGCAGACAAAGCCAGGAAGCTGTTGCTGGTCAGGCATTTCAGGGGAGGGCATGATTTCCACAACAATAAACGCATCTGATTATTTGATTAGAGAGAAGATGAGGTCCCCAGGAGGAGGGCCTCACACACAAAAGAGGAATAACTCATGCCCCCGCTGGCTGTGACAGGGCAGGAGGATGAGGGCAATGTCCTATTGAGGCTTTGATCAGCCGGGGTCAAGCAGGAGGCTTGCTAACATGGCTAAAAACCAACTAGGAGAAGGAGGTTCCTGCCAGAGTGCCGTGCCTGGCCCCCTCCCAGCCCTCCACTCCTCTTTGCCACAGCCCTTCAGCCCCTGTCTAGGGAGCAAGATGGGGCCTCCCTGGGGAGGTCCTGTCTCCCATCCTCCACTGGCTCCTGCAGGTCCCCGTCTGCGGCGAGCCCTGCAGTGCCAGGCATCGCAGCATATCCCTCTACTCCTGCCACTTATTCCTCTGCATCTCCTGTGACAAGCCAGGGAAAGAGGCTCGTTGTGTCCCCTTGCCACCCCCCATGGCACAAGTGGAGAGATGCTGAAGTGCTGGCAGCAGCGGGGAGGCAGGGGAGGGATGGTAGGGCAGAGGAGATAATTTTCCAATTCCACCTCTCCTGGTCACTTGCACAGTCTGGTCATAGTCATGGGCACTTGGGGGTTTTCCTGTCCCCTGGAGGGTCAAGCTGTCCCACTTCACCTCCACGATGAGAGACCCCAGGGACCTGGCTGCATTTCAAGGGATGGTTCTCCTCAGTGGTGCCAGCAACTGGTGATCCTGTGAATAACTGATGATCCTGGATGACGATGGGTAAAGTGTTTAATGTAGCTTTCTTACAGCTGTTCTGTGCCTTCCCAAGACAGGCAGCCCCAAAACCTTGACACTCCAATAGCCTGACCTGTGTGAGTCCCTCCTGCGGAGAGCCCGAGGACACAAAAGCACCATGTGTGTATAGAAAGGACTTGGAGATTGGAGCTGCACCCTTACTCTCCCTTGGACTGAGCTACAGTACATGTAAAAGTAACTCATATTTGGCCCACAGAATTGTAATACTTGGAAGCGAGAGCAAGCAGGAGATGACTTGGCACTCGGAGATTGGAGCTCTCCAAGATCTTTACAAACACAACACAATTAACCCTTGCAAGACAGAGAAATCCTTCTCGTCTCCTTTGCAGAGAGTACCACTGGTTACACACAGAAATCACTGGCATGCTGAAAAGCAGAGTAAGAAAAGAAAAAAAGTTTTTTTCAAATACAGTTGTATTGCATAGGTGCAGTATACATATCAATGTGTGGGCAAGCCCTGAGATTTTGATCCCAGGTTACATCAAGAGTTTATATCTAATACAAAAAAAAAAAAAATCTTCTTCTCCCTTCGATGTATGCGTGCTCTATGAGGATTTCTGTGTGGACGCAGAGTAGAACAGGCTGGGGCAGTGGGAATTTCTACTGTGCATTCTTCATAGCCCCTCTCACTCCCCAAGCTCTTTCTCAGCTATCTGAGCAGCCAAGGCCACAAGGAAAGGTTTGCCACAGTCAGTTTGTCATCTCACACTCTCAGTAAATCATCCCAATATCATCTGGCTCAGCTCTTCTAGGAATCTGGACAACCTTGACAGAAAGTATGGGTAATGGACTGGGAAAGCCAGCGGAAGAGTTTTGGGGAACATGAGACTGTAAGATATGACTCTTCCCTGATCTGCCTCGAGACCTTAGGTGTCTGCCTAAGAGTGCAGCTAGAAAGCAGCCCTTTAAATGGACACTACTTCAGAGATATTGACTTACCAGTGGCCTGGGTACAATTCCCCATGAAACTTCAACCTGGGATATGCGTGTCGCTAAGAGACAAACAATACCATCTGCAGCTTGCCCCTTTGAGATGTCGTCTCTGTTTATAGAAAAGAAGGGGGTGGCAAGCGTCTGTTAAAATGTATTACTTCCCAACGTCATCTTTGAGGAGTCATATATTTTAGTGGGACTAGTCAGTCAAAATTGTCTAATGGCACAACGGTCAGTGCTCCTCCTTAGCTTCTCCCTCGCAGTGGCTGCTGCAGAGGGACAGGGATGCTAAAAACAACATTTCTGTCCCAAAATATCTTGACTTATTGGAGGGTGTATGTGTAGAGGGAGCGCTAATATTTCACATGGCTGGTGTGACCTGTGACTTGCGCATCCCTGGGGAAGCAGAGCTCTCTGGAGACCTGCAGGGAGAGTAGAGGAGTGAAACCATGAGCTCAGGGAACCAGGAAAATTTTGTGGAGCAAAAAGAGATGTTTCTGTCACCTTCCCATAACTACAGGCTCTGAGGCAATTACCAGAAGAATCAATAGGTTCAGCTTAAGATAATGAAAAAAAACAGGGAAGAAAGAAGACCTAACGAACCTGTACCCACATTCTCATTTACCTTGGGCAAAAAGCAAAATAAAACATGCCTAGATATGAATTCTCCACCAGAAGCGGTATTTTATAGACACTTGCAGAGGGTAAGTGACTTCATGTGGTATACAGCAGTGGGAATTCAGGCATGTAATGTAATAACAAGAAAGGATTTTTAGATTTGTCTCAGGAACCCTGCTAGCTTACACGTTATAAAAAAAATCCCAAACCTTCATGTTCATCTCGGTCTTAAGAAGAGTGAAATAAGTCCCCAGTTTGAGCATAGTTCTTTACTTTGAAAAATTGCTGCAGGAAACACAGGCAAACAGCACCTCACATCTGAGCTGCACATTACCATCTCTTTACTAGTGTAATTAAATCTCACACAGCAACTACTTAATCAACTTCTTTGCTTACTAAACTTTTCACCAGTCATTTGCATGGGCTGTGGCAGCACAGGGTCTAAGCCTGGATCCACGCTTCTAAGCAAAACCACAAGGCAGGTAACAAGGAAAAGTCTTCTAGTGCTGCCTCTGGGGGTGAAACAGCAACACAACACAGCAGACCAGGACAGGACATGAAAAATACAGTAAGCGCTTAGAGCTGACAGCCATAATGTAATGTGACCCCAGTCACATTGGTATTTGATTAGCGAACGCGAAGGGATTGGGAAACAGCCCTGCTCTTAGGAGAAAGAAATCTTTCATATCCCCTATAGTCAAGCCCTCAGCTTTGTTTTATCTCGGAGATGGTATCTGAACACTTTAGCAGAACAGGCTGTTCGACCAGACTGCGTTAGTCCCTCTGTGTCCCTCTGCACAGGACTTTCCCCTAGAGGTGCTGTCTGAAGAAATGGCTTGTGGAGGTGCCAGAGGAGGTCTGTGGCAGACTCTGTGGAGGTTTGTGAGCCTCCCATGTGCCTGCTGCGTGCAGGGCTGTGGCTTCACACCTTGGTTAGGGAGACCTTGCAAATTGATGTGTGAAGTTTTGAGCTCAGTTACTGGGGCTGGCTGGGGAGAGTGAGGGGGAGACCAACTTTGTATGCTGCAGTGAGGTCCGAGGCTCAAGCTACCAGGGTCGTGCTTGCTCTTTCTCTGTGGGATCTCACGGAGAGACAGCCAGCACGTCCTCTTCTCCTCCACCTCCTTCTCCTAAGGCTGCAGGTGGCTGGGTTCAGCCTGCATGCGAGCCCAGGCAGCTGCTGGTCTCTCTGGAGACGAGCTGAGCATAGCCAGCCATCATGAGAGAACCTTTTTTAGGGGGTAAAATTAGAGGCTCCATCTTTCCTCTTCTTCCTCTGCATTCCACCCTGCACCGCACTGCACATCTGTGGTATTTTATTTCAATCAGCTCGGTTTTACTCCTGAAATCTGCCTCCTCCCCTCTGTCCCAGAATTTCATTTCCCTTGGAGTGAGGTAAATAAGTAAATAACGGTAGTCAAAACCCTGTGTGTGTACTGAAGCCTGGAGTGCCAGGAAGCAACTGGTGTGTCTGATTTTCTAGTGAGAGTCCAGGTGCAATCTCAGCAGCGCGGCTACTGTCTGCCTTTCAAGCAGATGTCTTCATCTAAAGCTCCCGCCGCCACCCCACTCCCTTTGTGTGTCGGCACAGGGAGGACGGGAGCGGGAGACAATATAAATTAATATCCACTGGAATGACAGCAGCTGGTGCCTTGCATAGCTGCGAACACGTGTCTTAGAAGTAGAGTGATTAGTCGTAAAACTGTAGAGCTGAATGTTTATACTTGATCAATTACAGGAAAACAATAGATGGTTTTTTTTCCAAGTGGGAGGAGTGAGGGGAGGGAGGCTTCAGCCATGAGATGATTTTCTTCTTTTTTTTTGGTAATGATAGCTGTGAAGAACATAGGGCCTAGTTACTGAAGGGACTAGCAAAGAGCAGCTTCTTGGGGAGCCCACTGGCTGCTGGCTTTCGGCAGCGCTTTTGAAAAACAAGATCTGTGGGGGGGTTTAGACCGCAAACTTCTTAACATGTAAGAGGGACGGACTCAGCTGCCCAAAGCAAGGAGCATGTGGGAAGGAATTAGGCAAAGCTTTCTAATGCATCAACATGCGTGCATTGCATGTAGAGGCTTTCAGCTGTAAGAAGTCATTTTGTTTTGTTTCATTACCTAGAACTTCTCCTACTCACCCTGCTAAGCAGAAGTGGTCCTGTCAGAGGAGTGTCCTGTTTGTGGCTGCAGTGTGGCACAAGAGTGTGCATAGGGCTTCAGTTCTTAGCAGCTCTAATTGCAAACACAGCCTGTGTTCCTCCCCACATCTGCCAAAAAAAGAGAAATCGAGTTACATTTTGCAATAATTCTAATGGAAATGCTAATGGGATGAACAGCACTATGAAGCCAGTGAATGACCCAGCAATTTCATCTGTGCTGGCAACGGATGACCATCTAAACCATGTTCGGGTAATTCTTCCTCTCATTAGCAGCGCAATAACTCATATGCACAAATCCATAGGCATTTGCTATAATTTTTTAACATGGCTGGAAATAGAAGTAAGCACATGCAGTATGCAAGCGTTACAGCATGTGTTGGCTGTAAATCTGTCTGGAAGTGGCCTGATCCTGTTCCTGGTTAAACCAGTGGGAATTTTGCCATTGACTTCAATGGAAACAGGATGGGATTTTTTGGACTTATTTTAGAGTGGGACTTTGTTTCTTTGTAACAAAGCTTTCAGATTCACAGCTACAGATCAGTACTTGGCTTGAACTCCCATCAATTCACCTTTCATGTGTTTAACAGATGAGGCATCTTTGCTGCTCACCTTCTGTTTGGCGTCAGCATTGTAACCGCTCTCTTCTGGGTGACGGCCACCCAGGACCTGGCGCGCACAGGACCCGTGGTGGTGCTGTGGGACTGAGCAGAGAGAAGGAGGGAGCTCACATTGCCTTCCCTGGGTACCTTCTGTCTGAACATGTTAGAGCGCTTTGAAGAGAAAGCCACTGCCTCCATATTTTTCAGCACTGGCAGGTGAAAGGCCAAAATGTTTCCTAGAGCACAGAGGAGAGAGGTAAGTGGTGGTGAAGAGCACAGGGGCCTCTGCTCTGCCTGGGATGGATCTAGTAACTCTATGTTGCGTCATCTAAACTGGAGTAACCGCAGTCACTATGGCTTTCCTAAACTACCTGTAGCCCTTTGGGATAGCACTGTGTTGCAAAGTTATTAGGCTATACACATAGACTTTTAGCTTAAGTTTGTAAGGAAAAGAAGGGGCTTATATATGGTGTACAGCCATGTGTTTCTGTGCTGCTGCTACAGTAACTTTTGAACTATTGGGCAATTTCATCAGAAATACCATTCTCCTTCAAGTTTTGTGAAAACAGCTGGGGAGACAGGACAGAGGGACCATGTTAGTGCCACCCCAACAGGAAAAACCTGAGCTCAACCTTCATTACACACCCGTGGATCCAACCACATGCTAAGCACCTCTAGGAAAGCAGCGTTCATTTGTTCCATTGCTCACAGAGCTAATTGCTTCATTGATACTAATTTTTGGTGGCCACAGTATGATGAATCCAGCTCTTTTTTTCTCGGCCAATAGTATACTTTCATGCTGCTCCTTTCTAGCATTATCCCTGCTCCCACCTGGCCTCCTTGCTGAGCACTTTTGGCTCCCCCTTCCCAGCTCTGCCTCTGCCCTGCTTCCCCCAGAGAACCCCAGGGTCCTCTGCAAATTGTCTTCTCACTTTCCAGGGAGACATTTCTTCTCCTTTGCACTCTGCTAGCAGTGTGTCATCTAGGCCCCCTCTCTCATTACTCACCCAGGACACCCCTTCTCAGCTATTGATGCTTTACAGCTCATCCCTCCACCCCCCCATCAGAAATTTCCACCACAACAAACAACTCAGGAATGAGGCAATTAATATGTATTATTTCAATAGGAGGCTTAAAAACAAAAAGCTTTTGCAACAACTTCCCAGTCAGAACCACAGAAACTATTGTAAGGCAGAAAAACCTAAGAAACGGCAGCTGTAAAATATATTTAAAAGCCTTTATTCTTTCCTATCACAATGTGGCAAAAGAGACTAAATACAGCTTTCCATTTGTTTAACTAAAAGCTGCCATTCCTCAGTCTCTTTGATGATAATGATACCCACAGTTACAATCAAACTCTAGCACACACATGGAAAACTTTGAGCTCTGTACCAACTTTGCACAGTGTATTATTAATAGCAAGATTCGCAAACCCAAATGCTCTGAGGTGCTGAGGGCAAGGGAAAGCCTGGCTCTGCTGGGCTCATGGCTGATGCCGATAAACGTAGCACACTGAGGAGGAAAAAGAAAAACCCGCAACTGAGGATTGTTTGTATTACAGTAGCCACTGGACTTACTGTGCTGCACATGGGGAGAGAACGTTCAGGAGTTCAAAATCGAGCAGAGAAGTCAGACAAGGGGTGGGAGAAAAAAGATATTAGCAGTCCCATTTTGCTAATGTGGAAACGAAACACAGCATGGTAAAGGTCCAGTACTGCCCACAGGCTTACACTGAGGTGGGTCCCTGGGTCTCTTGTCTGGCTTAGGAAGACCAAAAGACCCTACTGATTCTCCTAATCTGTGGCTGCATGGTCACAAAACCACCCCTCATTTCAGAGTGCCTGATAGTCTTTATTCTAGTGCATCTCTCTACTTCAGCAAATTCTCAGTGCTAAGCCCAAAGTTTGAACTTCAGAGAAGCACAGCCTGAATTTGTGGAAGGCCACATGCTCCTACTGTCCTGTGAAGGCAGCTGAGCACAAGAGCAAAAGCACTGCCCTACCATACAAGCTGCCCGAAAATAGGCAGCTTCCTGATTATTGTTCTGCAGGCCCCAGTTCCCTGGAGGACCGTCCAGTGTAGTTATTTGAGGCATGGGCCTCAGTGTCATCCTATTGACTGTGAAGCAGCCTTAGCACCATTGATTTCCACGAGAAGTTACACTGAAAAATCAATAGGGTCTGTGCGCGGGATCCTGGGAAGAGAGGGAAGACACTTGTTGGGAAAAAGAGCTACTCTGCAATGATAAGGAACCAGCCCCATCCCCAGAGGGAAAGGGTGATGACTGTGATTCAAAACATTCACAGAAAGAGAAAGAAGCAGGGTAGAGCTCCTCTGAGGTTACAGATTTCTTGTTTAAGGAGCTGCATAAATGCGAAATCTGACTTGAGCTGTGCACGTATGTCAAAGGGAGGATTATGAAGACAATCTTCAGCCTGATACATCCAGCAGAGCTGTCTCCAGCAAGATCATAGCATCACTATGACATTTTTAGGGAGGTAAGTATGTACATAAGTTCTGTGCCAAACGTGCTTTGAAATGTTCTCAAGACACAGGAGTGTTTGGCTATGATGAAAACACAGCTCAGCCTTGCTTCCAGCTATCAGCTGGGATCCTCTAGATATGTTCCCTTTCCTGTCCTCATCTGTCTTTTATTAGCAAAATATACATGGCTTTTTCTGCTATGAGGTTGCTTTTGGGGGTCACTGGCATATTCTTGGTGACATTGGCTGAAAAGCAGTGGCTCCCTTAGGAATCGCTGACTTTCTGTGACATCCTCACCTAAGCACTCTATGTTGGAAACCCATCTCCAAACAACTGGGTATCCAGCAGCATCCGAAGAAAAGTTCCTACCTCTGATATTGCACAGACATAGTCAAAAGGCAATCCCTCCCTCAACAGTTTACAACTTAACTAAATGCAAAAGTAATCCACAGGCTTGTCATCCACGGTGTGTCTGGCTCTTGGTTTTTGTCTGCTTTGTCTCTTCAGATTGTAAACTGTTTGAGGCAAGAACTGTCTTTGACTCTGTGTTTGGACAGCAGAGGGGTCCCAGTCCTTGCAGAGCCAGGTACCGTAATACAAATAAGGCATAATAATTTATTTAAAAATGAACATCAAAGAAAATAAAAGATTAAAAGAGAAAGAAAGCCTTTCATAGCTCAAGGCTTCCCCCCATGACAGTGCTCCAGAAGAATGTGCTATCTGCTGGAGGGAGTGTCTAACCCCAGTTGCTGGGAGGGCTGTGCGACGTACCCCGCCACGGAAGCCAACAGCGGAATGCGCCTGGGCAAGGCAGGAGAGAAGAGGTCAAAAGCTAAAGCATGATAAGCAAAGAAGAAAGTCCTTTAAAATATACACACGCATTTTCTTGCCAGGATCTATCAAGCCAAGAGCCAAAGCATGGTAATGGCATTTTGTTTATAAGGAAAAAGAAATTGCTTCTGGCCTAAGAATTTGTTTGCCAAGTTTCAGGCGAGGGGGGGTCTAAATGACTTGTTGGTTTAAGAATTTGTGTGTTTTTAAGGCGGTGTTTTAATAAGATTGCTGGCGTGGCCCTTTATAATACTGAGCACACAGCCCTGTAAGTACTTACTACAGAGAATGACACACCGTGGAAGCCAGCCCGGCGGAAGTCGATGGCAGCACTTACAGTTAAAGACGTCATGCTGGCTTTGCAGGGCTCAGCCACTTGGGTCACATCCAGACATCAGTGAAGTTGATGGATGAACTCCCACCAGCTTCAGCAGACTTTAAATGAGGCTCTTGGTTTGTGACTGTAACTGGGTAAGGGTCCGCAAATGTCCCCCTCTAGTTCAGTCTGTGGAAAATTTGCTGTTGACCTTACCTGGCGTGTGGTCCAACTGGAGCTTGTCCAGCATAAAGGTGACCAGATGCTGCTCTGTGGGTAGGGAGCTGCGGAGACCACAGTTGGTGGGCCATTTTGGACGCTTTTAGCAGATGAATGCACAGAGCTTGGATCACCTGATACTAGCAAGAGGTTATTTGGTTTTTCAAGAGTCTTAACTGCACCCCATGGTTACCATGGGGTAAGAAACTCAAGCTCAGTTCAAAGCCCTCAGTAGCAAAGACAACAGATTTGCTGAGGACTTGGTGGAGGGACAGATGGCCTTTACAGCTCCACGGTCTCCTCTTTGCAGGTGAGGAGAAGCTGTGGCAGATCAGCACCTTCCTCGCAAGCTGGGGGCCAGCACCGGAGGCTGTGTGGAGAAGGAGGATGCCGAAGCAAAGTGAAAACCAAGCAGGTTATTTGTGGAGACTGGGTCAGGAGGGATGGCTCGCTGCAGGCTTGGGGTTTTGCTGCAGTGCCTTCTGCTGCCGTTAGCAAAGGGCCAGGCCCATTGGCGTGTTACAGTGGTTCAGAATCTGTCCTCTCCAGCCAGGGTCACTGTGTGACCCCCCTCCTCTCCATTTCCCCTCCCAGGTCCATTCACTGTGCCAAACAACAGCATGCAATCATCTTGTGGGGGTTATTTCTGCCTAATGTACCCACCCAGTGGGATTTCAGTGAACATTAAAGCGGTAGATGGAGCCTTTAATGAAGTTAACCTGCTGAAACCAGGACAGCGTTTGGTTGAAGTACACCTGAAAGCCCTGGATTACACAGCAGCTGCTTCAAAAGGAACCCATTGCCTCCTTTCATACCGCTGCCGTACTGAGAAATAATACAGCACCTTTATATTCAGCCTAATTTAGTCAGCCTGCTGAAGTCTGAAAGCTTTTTTTATTAACTCTGAAGATGCAGGGGCTTTCCTCCCCGCAGCAACGCTGGCAACCCCCCCGCACAGCCTGCTGCTCGGAGCAGGCCCCCAGCAACACGCCTGCGCCTCTCCCGTGGCCGAGCACCTCCCGAGCTGCGAGGAATCGCTCTCCCTCTCTCTGCTAATCCGATGATGGATTTTAACTCCATTAGTTCGTTTCCTCTGCTCTTTTCCCCGTTTTCTGCTGTTTATTCATTTTCCCCCATCCTCTTGTTCTGTCTCTCTGGGATTTTTTTGCCACCTCCCTTCTCCGCTCTTCTCTCCTTTTTCCTCTGTTTTTTATTCTTTCCCTTCTTTTCTGTTCTCCTTTCCAGGCTGCCTCAGCAGTCCCCTCATTTCCCTTGCAGTGGTGTTTCTCCCCAGCTTTCCCCACAGCTCTCCGCCAGCTCCTGGCACCACGGCAGGGCTATACTGGCCCAGGGCCCGCGGCGGCCACCTGAACTTCAGGCCACGCAGCAGCCGCCTGAACTTCAGGCCACGCAGCAGCCGGGCAGCATGAAGGCTGGAGTAGCCTCTGCACATCAGCAACGCACCTCCTGTATGAAATACCTGTGAGCAGGAGAGGTGTAGGGGAGAAAGCAGTTCCCTGCCTCCCTGCAGCT
>VZSZ01012036.1:495337-593627 GCA_013398815.1 Ibidorhyncha struthersii
TTAAGAGCTAAGCTGGGCTGTCAGGAGGCACTGGGATGGAGCTCCGGCGCTTGCGTTGCTTCGGCTTGGGGACAGGAGAGGGGGCAAAGCCAGGCTGAGCCTGGGCCCTGTGCTCCCTGGTCGCTGGCGTTGGGTCTGGCCAGTGGGGGCAGCAGGGTCCCCACCTGGAGCAATCACTGAGGGGGGGGGGAAAGGTATGCCTCACCCAGCCGTCCACCGCTCTCCGGGGGCTCCTTCTGCGGTCAGCAGCCCGGGAGCTGCCTGGTAGACGGTGGTGCCAAGCCAGCAGCTGCTGAGCTGTGGGTTTCCTTTCCCGTTAGCCGGGGCCTCGGGACGTGCCTCGGACAGCCGGCGGGGACGCAGGGTCCTGAGCCACAGTCTGACCCGGGCAGCGTTAGATGGCAAGGCTTGATGTGCGTGTGTCTGTCCCTGCCTTTCCCCCTGCCCTGGAGCTACACGACCACCAGCTTCCCCCTTGGGAAAGGGAGAGTCTCTGCTGCCTGAGAAAGTCCCTCTTTTTTTTTTTTTGCAGCAGTGAAGCACAGACGTTCCCGGCAAACACGCTCCGTGTACATTCAATTGCCCGTTGGCATCGCCTCCTTCCTTATGGTTATAAAGGAAAGAAAAAAGAAAAAAAAAACAAAGCAAAACAAAAAACCCCATCTTTTGTTCAAATAGCAAAACAAATGAATAGTCACTCGAAAGGGCAAGGTCCTGGGAGGCCCCTGGCAAGTGCGACGGTCTTTTCAGGTGGTTCCTCTTGCAGAGGCAGTGTCTGGTCTCCTGGAGTGGGTATTGTGCTGAGGCAGATCGGGCTGTAACCTGGGGCTGGCTCCTGAGGGTGCACTGGCCAGCCTGGCTGCGATCCCCGTGGCTGCTGAACCCGAGCGTGTGCTTGTGTCTGTGTGTGCACCTCCTTCTATCCTTGAGTGGGCTTGGGATCAGGACTTCTAAGCGGGAAGGGGTTTATGAGCCAACTGTATCTCTGAGGCCATTCAGTCACTGTAAGAAATATTTATTTGAACGTGGGGTTTTCCCGGCTAAGCAGAGCATCACATGGTGTTGGAGCCAGCAAGGAAGTTGTCTCCCTGCGGCTGACACTAGCGGCTGTTTGCCGAGATGTTGTGGTGTTGCAAACCCAGTCAAATGACTTTATTGCTAGCCCAGTGAGCAAAGGTATGGGGTAACAGGACGTGAACCTCGATCAGGCTACACTCAGCACCAGTAAATTAGCCAGCCTAGTAAGAAAAACATGCCAGAGGTAGATGGATTTATGTTTCAGTCTGGTGTATCTGAAAGCCTTCCCCCATTATGAAAGTCCCTCTTAAGGTTCCCTAAGGGAGGTTAGTAGAGAGGGGAGATGTTTTTAATAGACAATAATATGATAATCCACATGGAAAAAACCCTCGTGCAATATTTCTACAGTAAGAGATAAACAGTGCAGCTGCCAATTTGTATGTAGCCAAGCAAACCCTGAGATAACCATGGAGGGGAGTGGGTGGGAGACCCTGGAAGATAAATCTGAAGGCTGCTGGATGGCTGCATGTTTTTCATCTTCCCGTAAAAAGCAATCAAGTAGGAAAGTAACAGATTTGAGTGACCCAAGTACTGAGCCATTCAGATGATGTTTATGCAGCTCCAAGCAAAGCTCGCTCTTGAAGCCTTCCAAATAGTTTGCTTAAAAGCTAGTATTTTTAGTAATGACTTAGGAGATGTAGCAAGGTGGGGAGGGGGACCAAAACAAATTGCTGCCAAGCAGGCACACGGCTGCACACATACAAACATACACACACACCCACGCAAGGTTGAGTGTAATGCCTTCTGCCCGTTGTGCTGTTAACTCAGCTCTTACTGGGAACAAAAGCTTTTTTAGCCTAGGAATCAGCTGTCAGGAGCATCACTGAAAACGACTGATACAAGCTCAGTGGGGGGCTCTGACCCAGGTTAGGATGCTGCGTTTTGTTTTCCTAACTTTTCTACTGCAGAAAATCATGGTGTGTGGTGACTGGAGTGACAGGCAGGCATACTGGTCCCAGGGGGCTCTACTGAGGCGCTTCCCATCTCCCTGTCCTGCTCCTTCACCCTCCCAGCCTGCTTCCCAGTATTGACTCTGTGTTTGGTACCTCGTGCATGGCCTAGAAGGTTAAAACGAGAAAGCAACCTGCTTTGCTGGGCCGGAGAAGGCAGCGCTTCCTGCCCCAGCAGCATGCTGCTCCGGACAGGCGGGTGGACTGGTTTCCTAGCAGAAACCTCCAGTGCCGCCAGGCTCCAGGACGTGGTGGCCTTGTATCGCAGATAGCCTGAGAGGAGAAAGCATCCTTCATGGGGTTTAGGAAGCTGTCAGGTTCAGATAAGGCTGGGATCCTATCCTGTGGGACCCCCAGTTGTATTAATAAGGAAAATTAATTTTTAAGCACTGGGATTGCTGCCAAATTATATGACCTCTGACAGACCAGCTGTGCTGGGAAAATAAATCGTCTGTATCTGAGACCTGTGATCCTATCTGAAATCGAAATAGAAAAAGTCTGTATTTAGCCACGATGGTGGGGGCAGATTGCAGCAGCTTGAGAGCAAACTGGAAGCTGCTAAACTTGCTCTCCATTGTGTGGTGAAGTCACTGCCACTGTGTCCCCATGGGGTCTCGGGAATACAGTTGTCTAATTTGGGAAGTGCAGAGAGCTGATGTGCCTGCACACACTCAAGCTGGGGCTGAGGGTGCCGGCATGGAGGTGGGGGCAGAAGCGGGGTGTGAACGTTTCCAGCTCTACCCTCACTCTGTAACAGCCCTTTGACACATTTCTAATTATAATACACACACAGACAAAGAGGTAGCTGGGCTATTTTCGAAATCCCTGTCTACACCCTGGTGGAAACCGCAATACTAGCAACAACATAAATCAGGGCTGTTGCTAGCAGTGTTGCACACGGCTTAGCGCTACAGTAGCATGGTTTTAATCTTACTCAGAATCAAAGGGTCAGCCTTCTCCCCGCCTGAGCCAAATCGCAACCTCAGAAGGCCGAATCCTGAGCCAGGCTTGATGCCTGCGCAGTGAAAAGACACAAGCGCAGACACGGAGGAGAGGTTTGTCAGCACGAGGTCAGCAGGCACAGGGCCAAACACTCGAAATCACAACTCAGATCTGTAACCCTTTCTACATGCAAGTGGTGCCTGTGGATTGTGTGGGGGAGGACAGGTAGGGTAATGCTGGGTAGCCAGGGCCCCGACTGCAGCCTTGGTGAGGCAGCCTCTTCCCGAACAGGTTGAAGAAAGGGGTACAAGCAGTGAGTTGGCATGCGGAATAGCCTGAAGTATTACTTGCAAGGATGGATGGCTGCAGAGACTTTCTGTCTGAATGCTTCTCTCCCTTTTCATACTTGATGAGTCAAAGAAAATGGGCCCCAGAGATGAAGTGCTGGGCTCCAGGTCTTTGAAACCTGCCCTGACTTCTCCCCGGGCATTTGAGACAAAGGCAAGACATCTGCCCCAGCTGTTCTGGTGGGTCACCCCTAGCTGTGAAGCGCTGTCTGTGTGGGGCTTCAATGCCTGCCTTTCTATATGTCCCTCCTAGGAAGATGAGGAAGCCAAAAGGATACTGTCCTTTCACTCTGCTTACGTTTTATTGAAAGGTTCCCTTGGACCCTGTTTTTTAGTGGATGCGTGTGGGGAGAGGAGGGAGGAAAACCCCAACCCCTTGTGTACGTAGACACACACACACTTACTGTCTCCCTGGTTCCTCGTCTCTCTTCACAAGCAGACAAATCTCTACCTTTTCTCTTACACACAGAGCCACTCCGGTCCCCCCCACCTTGCTGCCTGCCACACATGGTCCTGCATCCTTCCCTTCCCCGCACTCTCCCTCGTGCTTCCACAGCCCCTCAGCAACTTTCTCCCTCATGCACACCCCCAGGCTCACCCTGCTTTCCTCCCTTTCTGTTTGACCGCTGAAAATGTGCTCAGCAGGAAACAATGTGTTTAAGACACTCGCCAGAATGTGTAATAACTTCAGCGCTAGTAGTGAGGCTCAGCAGTAGCTGGATTTGAGCAAGCTGTCATAAAGGCTGAAGCTGCTGCTGCTCGGCAGTGTGTGTGGAGGGAGTTGCCGTGGTGGCTCCGGAGGGGCTGCTTCCCCTCCCATCCCCTCCTGTTCTGTCCCATCCGTGGGGCAGCCTGCTGCTGAGGCACTGGGTTTTGCTCTGGGGCTCCAACATGGCCCTTGCGAGGGAGGGCTGAGCCAGGGTTGGTGCAAGATTCAGAGAGGCTCTGCCAACCGCTTTGGGAAGAGGCAGGAATAAACTGCCATTGCCTGGTGGGGAAAGCCAGGATTCAGTTTTTATGAAGAATGGACCCTGACAGATGGGCTCAAAAGGTGTGAGGGAGCTGGGAGGGCGCAGGGGGAGAGGAGAGATGAGATAGGCTTTTTTTTTCTTCTTGGCATTGTCGTAGTAACAATACTAATTAGTATTTCAGAGGCATTGAACACCTTTCATCAAGCCTGAAGCTCTTTAGAGAGGAAGCCTAGGTGAATCCATGGCTTGCTCTTTAATGTGTGGAATTGGAAATGTCTCTCGCTTTTCCTCCGTGGCCCTCAAACCAGCCTGTTATTGATAGCATTCACGAGGGTGGCTCAGCAAATTGTTTCATCCTCCTATTATTTCCTAGTGTAGCCTATAGGTAGGGTGGCAGGCTGCTATGCAGGAAGCCTCTGCTTTATTTCTGCTTCTGCTCTGAGCCTTCAAGCTTCTCCAAGTCTCTGTTTCCCCGTCTGCGGTATAGACAAGGTTTCCTCAGAAACTGCCCAATCTGTAGCTTGAAGGTCTCCGGAAGCTGCCACCAATTCCTGGGAGATGGTGGTGTGTTTCCATGAGACTTCAAACCCTTGGGACCCTAACACAGAGGCAGGAGAAACAGGCGTGATTCCTGCAAGTTCTATATGCAGTTATCCCCCTCCCTTGCACGTGCATGCACACACTTATGTGCTCTCTCAAATGATTACTGGAGTAGCCGGGAGTTGTAATTCCAGACCCACCGATTATATTCGCAGGCAAGCTGGGAGGATTTTGTGCACACATATCTATATAAAGGCTAACACTATTAAGCCGGGCCCTATTGGAATTGCATTTGCCTGTGATACAACATGACAAATAACAAAGATAGCAGAGGTGGCACCATGTAAAACCAAGGTATGAAATCTTATCAAAGATACAAGGTTGGGAGGGAGCTGGGGGGAAGAAGAGGAACCACCAACGCCCCAAAATGGCAACAGTTAAAGCTCAAGCTTGCCACTGACTCAAGTGGTAGAAAGCTATGCCAGCCCCTGGAAGGTGGCTATGCAGAACCACAGGTGTGGAGATCACCCGAACTCCAGTGATTTCAAAGCAAATTACCTGTATTTGCATGCAGGATTTGGCCCTCTCATTTTCCACGGTGAAACTTGAGTAGGTCTGTATTTCAGATTTCCACTTAATTCTTTTGTGGATTAACATGGCAAAGAAAGTGCAGGTACCAGAAATCTCCAAATCTCCTCTCTCTTCCTCCCTTCGACACTCCCTTCTTATTTAAAAATAATTTTAAATGATCCCTTTTTGCAAAGGCTCACAGCTAAAATGTTCCATTTGCTGAGCTTTCCGGCGTTCCCCTCTCACTGCTGTCCAGCGCTATAAAGTGAATATATTGCATCCCTCCCCAATTGCCTTAGGAAGTGGTCAAACGGCTGCATTCCTCAACTGATGGATTGGCGCGTTCCTTTCTTGCTTAAGCCCAGACAGTGTTTTTATGAGCCTGTCTTGTGACAGGCTTGAGACACTTTGAATCAGACAAAATCCTCGTTCAGATCACAAAAGCAGTCTTTAAAGTCTGCTTTGCTGTGCCTCTATTTTTAAGTGAAATTTTAGCTAAACTGGTAAAGGCCCTTGATGAAAGGGGACTTTCCCTGGTTGTGTGAAATCCCAAGAGGTGGATGTGGGTACCGCTCTGGGATGAAATGTGCGTGTAAGTGCTTTGTGGTGTTTGGGTGTGTTTGTCCATTAATTTGTTCAGGAAGCCTTTGAAGCTTTATCTCGCAATCCAAAGCAAACACACTTCTGCTAAAATGATCTATGCTACTGGGGATAAAATATCTAATCTTATTAGCTTCCTCTGCACTATGTCTCTCACCTTGGCCAATGGCTAAGCGGTATCATTTAAATCCGAGAGTTCACATTTATGTTCCTGCCTGATGTGAAAGTTGTACGGTTTGGGGTGAGAGCCCCTTCCACGCTAGCTGTGCCCAGAGCCTGGGCAATGAGGCAAGGATGAACATTAACGGTAATGAATCCTCAGCAGAACAGATCTGTCTCTCCCCTCCATGCCAGGGTTTGGCAAAATGCTTGGATGCACATGGACTTTGAAAAAATTTTGCTTCTTGAAGAGCTGTTTGACCCTAACGGGACTGAAATGCAGGGTTTGCTGCACAAAAGCTTGCGCCAAGTTCAGCAGCTCTGAGAGCGGTAGGTCATGTGTGCTGGGACTTGTGTTTTTCTCTGCTGTTGGAGGGCTGGCAGGGCAAATCTCCTCTGCCCAGCGCTGAATCCCAGGATGTAGAAATCTTCTGCGGTGGCTGGATGAGAGTGTGGAGCTGCGCTGTGAGGGCCTCATGCAAAGAAGAGAAATAAGTGATGAGGCCAGGCGGTGCATCCCTCTGCTGTGGGACTCCCGGGATCTCTCTCCCTTGCTCCTTTGCTGCCCTCAAAGGCTGCTCTTTCTGAGCAGTACAGACACTGATGCTGTTGCTTGCCTGTAAGGCAACAAGAACGTCTTAAATCTTCTGCGCAGCCCTGAATTACATCCCCAAAGTAAACTGAACCCAGCAGATCAAAACATGTGATAGTTTTCTGCTGGACGCTACAAGCTCTGAGAGGCTGTAGTATGTGTGTTTGTTGTGAAATGGGCCTCTCTGGTGATGATTATTTTTGTAACAGGCAGAGTTGGCTTTAGTTTCTGTGTTGAAGGTCCAATAATAACAGTGAGCCCTGCCCTCCTGGGGTGAGGGAAATCCAGAGGGGTTTAATCGGCAGGAAATTCAAGTAGGAGAACGCTTTGCTCCCGGCCTAAGGTTTCAGCGTGTGCTGATGAGCTGCAGAGCTGAAAAACCCCAAGCGTGGGTGGAGGTTCCTGGGGTTTGGCTGTTATTTTTGGGTCCCCTGAGTGATGATTGTTCGTTGCAGCCTGGGGCAGGCAGGGGGAGACTTCATCAGCCTGGATATCTCCAGCAGGTCAGGTCAGGGAAAGAGGGGTCTGCCCCTTGCAAAGGGTGAGGAGCTCAGCTCCTGATACCCATCTCCGTGGGAAAATTTGGAGGTGCCTGCTGTACACTGCGGCGTTTGCAGGAATCTGCCCTTGCAAGCCTCTCCAGGTCTTCCTTTCCCATCCCTATGGCTTGGTTGTTGTCCTCTGGTGTAGTTCCCCTGTTGGGGTAGTCCTGCAAGGAGAGGATTGCCGGGATAATGTAAGTCATGTGGTGGGCCTTAACGAAGGAGGGGATCTGGGGATTTCCCATCCTGGACATAGCCTGCCCTGACACTGCCAGGGAGTGCCAACCTCTGTAGCCTCCGTTGAGGAGCCCGGCTGCTCTCCCATGGCCTTGCCATCAGCACACTGCTCCACTGGCCCCTCCACCATGCAGGCTGGCAGGAGCCCCAGCAGTTTGCTTTCAACGCCTGTGTTTTGCTTACTGAGCAACGGGATGTCCCACACACCTGGCAGACTTGGCTTATACTTCAGAATTTAATTTTAATTTTATTAAGTGAATTCAGGACTGGCAAAAGCTGCCAGAGCCCATTAGCTGTGGAGCACATCTCTATTCCAAAGCATACTGCCTGGGCAGTAGCCACGCCACTGACCTTTTTACTTTTTTTTAATTTTCGCATGGATTCAATGCATCAGTTTGAAAGGACATGTTTATGTAGAAGCTTGACCCTCTACTGTGTACAAAACAGGCCTGACTTTATACAGAATGCCAGCACTTGGCATGTCTAAGGAAAACCCTTTGCCTGTCAGTGGGCACAGTGATAGATTATTTTTTTTGTTGCAGGTGTTTATCTGCTAGATACCAGTAAATCAGAAGAGAAGAAGCCCAACAGAACAATTACAAAGATATTAAAGTTGCTTTGCCTCTTCAGATAACTCTAAGAAGCCCCGATTTCCCCGGTACGCTATTGCCCACCACGTGGCCTGGTGCTGTGTGTGGACAAGGCAGTGCTGCACTGAAGCAGCCCCCTTCATTTCTCTGGACCTTCTTGGGCAGGGATGAATAAGAGGGCACAATCTGTTCCTCTGAGAGACACAGATGAACTTTCCTGCAGGTGGAAGGCTTTCTCTGCTGCAGAAAGATGGCAAAATTTTCCTGGTGGTATCTGAACATCTGAGGAATGCAGCTGGTGCTCTTGTCTGCTCAGTGGTTTGCCCTGCTTGTCCCGTTTTGCTGCAGAGGCCACAGTCGCAGAGAGGTGGGCTCCAGGCCCTCTCACTTAGGCTGTCCTCGCTGGCACCAGCAGTTTAACTTGGGCACCAAACTGACCTGAAATCAGTATCAAGCCCAGGGACTTCCTTAGCTCAGTCTCGCTGACTTGCGACGGCCTTGCAGGGCAAGGGAGAGGTTTTGAGGTCAGGGTAAACCTGGGTTTCTGCTCCTGAGTTCATTTATCAGGTCAGAGCTGGAGCAAGCTGGAGCCTGACACCCCTGTTCACATTGCAGTTCCCCTCCAACTGGTTGAGTTGCAACAGCTCACAGAGTATTCATAGTATCCGGCACGAGTAAGGGGCTAGCAGCTTCTGAGTGGTGGGTGATGTTGGTGGTATCAGCCTAGCGGGTAGCATGTGTGTGAAAGCTGGAGAGACGGGGAGGGGATGACGAGGTGTGGAAGTATTGACTGTATTTTCATTGCTTCAAGACTTTGCCCTTTCCAAGAAAAATAATCTGCAGCTTGAATATTTCTCTTTGCTGGAGGGGGTGGACATGTGTGCAAACGAGGTGTGAATTTTTATGAGAAGGTGTGAAAGTGCATACATGAGTGAAGTGTGAATTACACGTCTATTTGTACGTTGATGTCAACAAGTCGGTGAATTTCTTCCTTCCACGTGAATGTCTCTTTTTCTCTGTCTCCCCTCAAACCCACATAGACACGTGTGTGGGCAAATATGCCTTGCTGAGAGAAGACATTTGTGCAAGAACATAGGTTTGTAAATGTTTGTGTGTTGAGCAAGCTCTCCTGTGGAACAAAACCAGATGTTTTTGAATATTCTCAGCTCTTCTGTGGTGGTGTTGCGATTTTTCCCCTCACTTTTCAGGATACTTACAGGATTATTTTAAGAAAAAAGGGAAGGCTGCAGAGATGCCTTTGGGTGTGTGAGAAGAAAGTTATTTTGAAGAATGAATGTGTTACAGGGCATGAAAAATACGGGGGAAACTGAGACAGTGCTTTTTCATGGTGAAGGAAGCAAGCATCGGCCCCCATGAAGGGCCCTCCTGTTGCCCTTGTTCCTGCACAGGGCACATGCGTTTTCTGTAGGTAGTGTGCAGACAGTGTGCAGGCAGCAGGCTGTCTATTCAAAGTGCTTTTTTCCAGGAAGCATTGCTGCTGAGGGGTCCTGCCTTGCTCTTGCTGCTTGTGTTGTCTCCAGCAAGACGGCAGTTTGAAAGTTGGCTGGGATGTCCCCACTGAGAGCGGGCAGACTTGTGACAGCCTGGCAGGGGACACCCCTGGGACCTGACAGACCCCATGACAGAGGGACAGAGCCAGACCTGTGGCATGGGCCACACTAGTCTGCGCTGCTTTGCTTCATCCCGGGTGGTCCTGGGGCTTTGCAGCAAGTGCCGCTGTGGGAGGGACAGGGACAATGCTCAGGGCCAGGGCAGTGGGGAGCAGTGCAGAGACCTTTGGCTTGCAGAGTCGATGGGGTGTGGGACATGTGGTTACTTTCCTACACCGAGGGTGGTGGCCCTCTGCCTCGGCTCCCACAGGGGCATGGGATGTGCCTCAGGCCCCATCACAAAGTGTGCACATCTGGGCCCTGGGAAAGCCCACCCACACCCTCCTGTGGGACTGGAGCCCTCCAGGACTGAGGGAAGGCTGTGGGGACAGCCCCACAGCAGGGAAAACCCACGAGGGTTTGCATCCCATATTGTACTCCAATGCTTATCATCAGGGAGGGGAAAGCCTTTCCGCAATGTGGACCGGGATCACCCTGTGTTCCTGCCAGCCTGCCCTGTGCAGGGGCCTAGGGTTTTTCTGGGTTTTTGCCCAGTTTGCGGGTTTTTGCCCATTTTGCTGGGTGTGAGGAGGCAATGCTGTCTTCCAGGGGCAGCTGTGGCAGCCTGTGGGGTCATGGTGCTGGGATGGGGTGGTGGCAGGGGAGGGGGGCAGTGAGAGGGCCCACATGGAGAAAGGGACTTTGTTGGGATTTGTAGTGCGTTATCAATTGACCCTATGATGCAGATTTTCCTCCCAGCAAGTAATGCAATAATAAATTTGATTTGCAGCGTTCATGAGATTAAATGTTTTTTTTTAAGATGAAATCACCCTCCAGGGCCTGTTCTAACCCAAAGCTGAAGAGTGCTTCCTCCGCTCACCGTGCAGCTGTTGCCAGCCGTTTGTGAGCTAGCCCCACAAAACCGCCACTGCTGATTATCCATGTCTGCAATTCCAACGGCTGGGTTAGCCTGAAAGGTTTTGGGAGGCCAGTCTGCCGAGATGGGGTAGTGGGGGCAGGTGGGTTGGGGAGGGAGAGCACAGCAAGCGGAGAAGGGCTATTGTGGGGCTGTGGGCCAGGGCCAGGAGAACTGGATGCTGTCCTCAGGTCTGCCACCGGCCATGCTGGTGGGCTTGGGCTTGCCATCAGCCCCACTGTGTCTTAGTTTCCTTCCTTGGAAACAGCAAAACTTTCTCCACTCCTGCAGCTGGATTGAGGGTTGTATGCGTCCAAATTTTGGTGTCTCCTGAAGCAGCTGTGGGAGACTGCCACATAGCAGCTTGCAAAGGAAGCAAAGAAAGGATAAAACGAGGCAGCTCCAGATGATCTGATATCAATCTGTCTCTTACTTTATGGCTCTGTAATTGCCTCAGCAATTTTCTTTTTTCTGGTCTGTGTGAAATGTGGTATATAAGTGTGGCAGGAGGTGAAGGGGAAAAGGGGTAGGTTTGTTGTGTAGAATAATTACCCTTGCCCAGAGATTGAAATATGAAATAATTGAAATAATATGAAATATTAGAGTACCAAATGGATGTTGATGGCCAGGAGAATAGCCTTTATCAGACCACCCCTAGCAGTGGCCCAGAGGGACTGGCTGTGCACAGCCAATGACCAGAACCCATTTCAATGCCTTGTTCCCTTCTGTGTCTCTGCAGCTCAGCCGTGCGGGGGCCGCCTGAACTCCAAGGATGCTGGGTACATCACCTCCCCAGGGTACCCCAATGACTACCCCTCCCACCAGAACTGCGAGTGGGTCATCTACGCCCCTGAATCCAACCAGAAGATTATCCTCAACTTCAACCCTCACTTCGAAATTGAAAAGCACGACTGCAAGTAAGAGCCTTCCTCTTCCTCTCTAGTACATAGTCACCTCCTCTTCCTGCTTTTGCCTAGTGGTATGGGCCTCATCCTTCCTTGCATGTGAAAACAAGCATCATCCTGAGCCCCTGTAGCAGAGAGTCTCATTGCCTTTCAGGGGCAAGTGTGCCTCTACTGACTGGGTGGTTATAAGGTGCTGCTTTGGACACGTAATTGGATTGAACTGGTGGTTCTTAACTCAGCCTGATATCACCTTGAAAGCAAGAGCTAACTGGCTTTCAACCCGAGTTTGACTTTGGTTCAGAGGCAGCTTGTTTTTCTCAGTGTCGAAGTGGCCTTGCTGTCCTCTTAAACTGTGCTGGGAGAGCAGAGCAATTTCCTGGAGTGTAAATAGGCAGAGGTATGCCATAGAGAGCCCTAGGGCTGGAGAGCCAGGCTTGGACCATGTAAAGCTGGAGGCTTGGGGTCCGAGCTGTTTGGGCTGGATCTGTCTCTCCACAGTGCTTATTCTGCAGCATTTGGTAAACTGGGGGTTTGGTTTTGTTTGCCTCTTTTTTTTTTTTTTCTTTTTTCTCTTTTCTTCTAAGAAGGGACTCGGAAACTAGATGTCCGGGAAAAACAATTAACAGCTAGTAAAGAATAATTAACGGCATCAAAGGGCACCATAAAAGGCTGAGTTAATAACATGGTCTCAGCAGACATATAAACCTGTGTGTTTAATGTGGAATCCACAGCCAGCTACAGGGAAGCCTGAGCTGTGAAGGAGCTTGGGGTCTCCTAAGACAGGCCTGACACAGCAGTGTTGCCAGACACGCTGGTCCTGTTGATTAAAGGGGGGTTACATGTAGAGAGGGGAACTCTGTTTTCAAAAAGGACAGAGGGGCAGGGGAAGCATTTATGGGGCTGTAGAATCAGTCCTGTGGAGAACAAAGAATTCAGCGTGGGTTTGATGATGTACTGAAGGTTATGAAGTGTAGAGCTGGATCCTCAGCTACCATAAATCAGCGTAGCTCCTCTAACTCTAATGAAGGTGTGCTGATTGATGTCACTGGGGATCTCATCACCCCCTACAGATAAAGCCTGGGCTAATAAGGCTTCGAGCACCATGAACTCCCCCTGAAGTCACTGTGTGTGCAAGGCACTTAGCACTTTGCCGGATCAGGCCTGTGTTTAGAGAGGGGAGAAGGTAGAGAGAGGCTTAATGTGGGCATATTTGAGCACAACAAGGCCTTGGCAGTGTGCGTCAGAATGATGGTTGCTATCAGATTTTATTATTGCTTATACAGGCTGAACTATATAGCCTTCTCATAGCTAATGCAGTTGTCCCAAATTCACAGTAATAAAAGCTTTATAGGCCTATATTTGCAGTCTGCAGTGTATGCGACATGTATCGGGCAGAGCAGGGGTTGTGTGCAGGGCAGGGGTTGAGCTGGGCAGGAGGAACTCCAGCTTCTGCCTCTCCAAGGTCTCGGGGAAGCAAAGCCAGGTTGTTCAGAGAGCCAGAAACCCCCACAGGCACCTGGCTTTTCCTCCACATGTAGGAACCTGCCAATTTTTGCTCTGAGCACCTTGGACAACTTTTGCCGTGTTTTGCTGCCTGTGAGAGAGCAGGGTTTGGTCCCGAGCTGCAGATGGTGTGTACTGGAGGGGCTGCCTGAGTGCTGAAGGTGTTGTCCCGTTGCTGCTATCTACTTTACTGCAGCAGGTGTTCTGAGTGGCTGCTACGTGGTCTCGCCCTTTCCCTTTCTGTGTGTACGTGCACGAGGGAGCCTTTAGTTAAAGCAGAAAGATTTGAGTTGGAGGGTTTTGGTCCCCCATGTGGGAAATGAATGGTGGAGGGTTTGTCAGGGTCTCTGATTCAGTTCAACTCCTGCGGCAACACTGCTCTCTAGAAACCAGGTATTAACATCAAACCTCTCCTGAGAGTGAAGTTTGTCTGCGTCTCTATCCCTTCAGCTGCCACCTGTGTGTAAGTCAAACAGGGTTCATTCACAGTGCACTTGGGCTTCTGTTGGCCACAGGTATGAGCTGGGAGCCAAGCTGACTTTGGGTGCCTGCTCCCCAGAACCAGCACTGCAAAGGAGTGGATTTGAAATAACTTCATGGACAGTGCTTTATATGAAGCATAACAAAAAACAGTGCATGATAAACAATGCCTGGAAGAAATTGATAGGAGGCAGATTTTTTAATTTTTTTTAAGTGACCTACCAGAAGGAGACAAGTATTAACACTGTAATTCTTGGGCATTAAGCAGTACTAATAAGTGACCATCTAGTAATAAATCTCATTTGAGTGTCAGAGGGTATTTTATGAAGAAGCAAAGGCCTCATTGCAGCTGCAGGTGGGAACCTTACCAGCAACAGGATTTCAGCATCAAAGAAATATAGTCTCAGGGCAGAGCCCTTCTTTTGAAACCTGATCATTAATATAGAGCGCATTCACATAAAGGTGTCAGGCTGATGAACCCCATTGTAGCACTCTGTCTCTGGGCAGGCAGGGTTCCCGCTACTCTGGTATTGCTACCCGGCAGCTATTGGAGCGGGAGCGGGGCTGATCTGTGCTTCCAGCTGCCAGAGGTAAACACCATAACCCCTTCCTCTGTTGCTTCTTCCTTTGACATTTCATTTTACCTTATTAGGCTAAAGTTTCTCCCTCATCAAGCATAACATTTACATTCCTGAAACCCATTCTAAGGCCTACAAAAATATCTGCAAAACTCTTCTTAGTTTTATTGTGTCCTTTCTGGCCTTCCTTGTATCTGTTTTGGATTACCCTTTGGGACGGGAGGTATTTCTTCCTGTGTTTTGTACAGTGCCTGACACCCTGGGGACCTCTGCGGAAAGGTCAGTGATTTCCCCTTGCCGGGCAGCTGGCCGGAAAGGGCCTGCGTACCTGGTGCTGCCCGGACGCCGGAGCAGCAAGAGCTGGCTGTGGTGAGCGGCTTCGGCAGCCGGCCCTCCCTGCGTGGAGGCGGGAGCATCAGCCAGGGATGGAGCACGGAGGTGGCAGCCAGGGGTGGCTGCTCGGTGCTGATTGTTGCTATTGTTTTTCTGGAGGCACATCTGGGCTTCTATTTTTTTGGCTGTGTCCAGCTGCATTAAGAAGTAACTGCACCCCCACCATCACCATCATGAAAGGAGTAACGGGGTGTAACTGAAGCCCCAGAACATATTTCTCTCTCTTGCTGCTTCATATGTGCTCTGAGGAAGTACCTTGCCTCGGGAAGGCACTTCAGGTTAAGAAAATTGCCCTCCTCCTGCTGTTGTGGCTCTTGTGCGCCAGCACAGTGGCGATCCCTGTTGCGGGAGGGTGGGCACACTGTCATAGGGAGTATGGGACCCGGGCCATCGTTCGCACTGTCCTGCAGCCATGGGGCCACAGCAGTAAGGGTGGAGCCAAAAGGGAAGTTCGATGCTCCAATAAAAGACGTGCCAAGCTATTCGGAAATAATTGTAATAGCCTGTCTGCTTGCTGTTTCTTCCTCTCTGTGCTGCAAGCGCAGCTGTTGTTCGGGCACTGTGGCCCTGCGCCGTCAGTATCTGCTCTCTGAACAGGGAAGTGGGATGCAGTGGAAAAGAGCACGCTGCTGTGGCGAAATGTTTCCAATCCCTGCACGGCGTGGTGGTAGCTGGGCAGCCTTGTGCACGCCAGGGTTTATTTGTGATCCCAGGAGCAACCTGAACCATTTGCAGTAGGTGTGTAATAGGGGTGGCTGGCCACTGGCTCGCAGTCACATTGCCAAGCTGCCTGCTCCTTCCTGATTGCCATTTTGCCATTCTGTCTGCGCTACTTGCTTGGAAAATCCAAGTCAGAAATTTAAGCTCTGTGTGAATCACTGCATTTATAACCACCTTTTCCATTCGTGCCTCCCTCTCGCTGCTGGGCTTCTCTTTGGACCATTAAAAGCTCCCTCCTGAGATTGGCCACTGACTCTGCCAGAGGATTAGGCTGGGCAGAGCTGCCGTTGAGTGCCGGGACGTTGCTGTACGCACACGGCAGGGACATGCTCCCTCCAGACTGCAGCGGACGGGCTTGGGCTCCCTCTGCAAGCGGGAGACCTTGCAGCTGAGTCATAACATCTGCACCAGAGGACCGGGTTTTTGGTTTTTCTTTTTTCTTTTTTTTTTTTTTTTTTAAAAAGACAACTGATAGACTGCACCAGTGTGTTTTTCTGTAGCCCTTTCTAATATATGCTGCAACTGGGTTTCGATCCGTGGGTTCCCTGCCGGGGAAGGATTTGGGGGCCTGCTGCCGTGGCTTGCAGCCCCCTCTGGTGGCACATGCCAAATGCTGGCAAAAGTCTCTGGAGACAGGAGCTCAGGGCTCCAAAAACGGGCATGAGCTGGCAAATTGGAGACAGTTCAGAACTGCACAGTCAGGCTCTTCCTCCTGCCTTTGGCTCCCCGCATCAAGCCCTGGAGGTTTCCAGAAACAGGAACTGGTGCCGCTGTAATGAGAAAATTTACGTGGCTGGTTGTCACTGTGACCTCATAAGTGCCACGGTGGTGCCAAGAGAGATGAACCAAGTTCAGCATCCTGGTGTGTGCTGGATACCGGGCAGGCATGGCAGGAGATGCCCCTGCTGCCAGCTTGAAGGGCAGAGGGGACCAAGGTTTGGCAAGGGAAGACACCACGCTCCCAGTGCCTGTATCGCAGAGTGCTGCTTGCCAGGGGACACTGGCAGTAACATGCTGGTGTTCCTGGGCCACAGTACAAAGGGTGAGGCATGCGGGCTTGGCTAGCCAACAAAGGCCTCTTATGGCAGCATGGCCACCTCCTGTGCTTCCAGGAAGCTGGGCACTGGAACAAAACAGCTCTGCATCCTTCCTAGAGAGCAGCAGAGACGCTGGCCTGAGTCCCTTGCTCAGGCGGCGGGGGGAGCTGCAGCCAGCCCTGGTGCCCACAGACAGGCAGGCAGCTGGTGGCCGCAGTATTCAGACTGGCTCTCTTGACCATCTCTTCCAAACAAGAGCATAATATTGCAAGAAGCCATCCTTCCATCAGTGAAGGTTAAGAGTAGACAAGGCAGCAATTATGGACAGCTAATTAGTAAATGCTGTGAAACGTATGCATAATAGCTTATTAGTAAACATTTTAGAAACAATGCAGTTCATCTTGAGATTGGGAAAATGCTTAGAAAAGAGAAATACCTTTGAAGCACTACAGAATGTCAGGGCTTGGGAGGGTTCTTTGCTGGGATGCAAGGGGAAGTGACTGCATCTCCTGCAATGCTGGGGGAGTCGAGCTTTAGTTTTGCAGAGAAGGGAAGTCAAAGATGAGATGTTAAGGAAGGCATTTGCTTGCTCATACATTTGTGGCATGGGTAGCCAGAAGAAACATTTCTAACGTACAGGAAATAATTCAGTCTGGGTAACGTGACACTGCAGCTCAACTTGTCTTCAAATGAGCTTCTACTGTTTTTTAACTCTGTCCAGCATCCGCTGTATGGTTCATAATTCCTGTCAAGCCCAGGTCATTTTCCGAAATGAAACGTCAATGAATATGTTAGCTGTGACAGCGTTTGACCAGCACATGTGTTAACAGTTCAAGATTGTTTGTGTCTCTCTTCTCTGCTGCCCATCCACTGAGCTGTGAGAGCTCTGCTCAGTCCATGGCTGTGCTTCCCTGTGCCCCAGAGCCTCTCCCCAGAGGAAGAGGCCAAGTCCAGGCTCTGCAGAAGGTGATGCCCCCAAAGGCACTCTCCTGGGGTCTCCTGTGTCCCACCGGCTCACCAATATCCGGCGCATAGGAGTCAGATCTGGTTTTGCACCTTGTTTCCTGTTGGCATGATGACAAATTGAGGGCCAGCTGGTCACACTGGGAACAATAGCATTAAAGATAGAGACCTCTCACCCTCCTTCCTGCTAGTGAGGAGGAGGAGGTGGTGGTGTACTTTCTTCTTTCTCAGCCTCTCTGGCCAGCAAGGGAGGGAGCAGAACCCGTGGGTCCCCCGCAGCATCTTGGGAGGGAGTAAGCACAGGGTTGCCTGTGGTGACTCCTCACTAACTGGATTTAGGACCCAGCTAAAAGCGTCAGAAACGTGTGCCTTTTGTGTGTGCAGTGCAAGCCACGCTTGAGCTCTAAGCCTCTTATAGCTTTGCTGACCCCCCTTAGCACAGATGCCATAGGATGGTAGTAGAGCAATCCCACTGAAATGGCCTGGTAATAACCACAGTGTTGAGATGTTTGTGCTTTCAGCAAAGAGCCCAAGACCCTTGGCTGTCTTTGCAACAGTACTCTGGCTCACTAGGTGACACCAGGTAACACTGTTTACAGAGGCTCATCCCAAACAGGTGGGTCTCAGGAGCTTAAATGTCTGTGGGGATGAGAGTCTCGGTCACTTTTTTTTGCATCACACAGCAGGGTTAGCAGTGCTCTTCCATGTCATGGGTTTACTGTCTGGATCCAGGAGTTAGAAGGTTTAGTGAATGTAAGGAGAGTGCCAGAATGATACTAAAGAAATTAACCTTTTTTTGTTAAGGACCAGATGCAAAGCCCAGTAAGGCCGCAGGAGGTTTTACCTTGATTTCCATAGGAACTGGTTTAGGCTTTTAATGAGCAACTGTTTGCCTTAGCTACATGCAGCCTTTTTAATGGCTATCATCCCTATTGTCAGGCTGTAACAGGGGAGTGGCAGACTTGCCAGCGATATCAGGGCTGGGAGTTGTGAGATTTGGGTTCTTCCCCTTCCCTGCTATCAATTTACTGTTCCTGCTTTGGCAAATCAGTTCAAATTCCTCACCGTATAAAGAAGAGAAGACCTGGGCATCTGCAGGAATAAAACCCAGTCTAGACAGCAACAGTGCATTGCACACTCCCCTCCAAAGGCTGCCGCGTAGCAGCATTGCACAGGAGCAGGTCAGAGCGCTGCAGACGACGATTGGTTCGTTCCCAGCCATTTCTGGCCGGGTGTGAATTCTGCAATTAAATATGAATGCAAAATAAAAAGAACAGACTGCAAAGAGCAGACTGAAAACAGAAGAAATTTCTGGTTGCTTTTGGCCAGAGCTCAGCACAGAGCTTATTTGAAAGAATTGGGGGAGGTTAGTTTTTAGTCTGAGACTAGTTCTGTTTTCTTTAAATCAAGCGGCTGCACACCACCATTGAATGGCAATGTAATAATATGTTGCAAACCACAGTCTGGTGATCCTGGAATTCCTTATAAGTTAATAGCAGTCATGGTCTACTAATCACAGCTAGGATGTTTTAAGCAACTGTCTTTGATATATCAGTTCAAACACACCATAGAAAGCCTTCCTTATGCTGGCTTAGCAAGTAGATCCGTAGATCGTTTGAAAGAGTGAATAACTGTTTTTTTTTTTTGTTGGGATTTTTTCCTCCCAAATCCCAAGGAATTCTTGGGATCTACGTACAGTGTTGCTGAGCAATCACAGTCCAGTAGTATGGTGGTGGTTTTAGAGTAGCACTGGGTCAGACATGGAGATATTAGTGTTCAATAAATTGCTAGAAGCAGAGCCTGAAGCAGTGGGGTCTGACAGCAGAAATTATATGCCTGTTACAAATGGCACAGAAACTGGCAGGGCAGTTGCTCTGTGTATGTGCTGTGGCTGCCCCAAACATCACTTCTTGCAGAGGTACAGAAGATATTGAGGTCAGTGTGAAGAAGGGTGCACCCGTTTTTTGAGGTGTGGTCCCCTTTTGCTGAGACAGGCAGCACTTGCCCACTGGCAGTGGGAGAGCCCCTGAGCTCAGCCCCGTGCCTGCCGAGCCTGTGCCGCGTGCAGGGTGTTTGCATGGGAAGTGCTCAACGTATTAGAAACCTCCAGGGAACCCTCAGAGCTGGGGTTGTTGACGGATGTCCAACAAGGAGTAAGACCCCCCCTGCCGCCAGCACAGGAGTCTGAAGCATGTGCTCAGCTTCCTTCCTCTTTTGTGAGTGTTGGTGTGAGGTTTCATTTACATTGTTTTTTGTAGTGAAAAGGGAAGGTGTAATGCCTGGCTCTCAGAAGTTGTGCCTTTGGTAATGCTGATGTTTGGCTGATAATCGTGGGCAGGAACAAGGTCTGGGATCTCTATCAGCAGAGGCGACTGACTCACCATTGATCTATGTTCACTGCATCTTGTTGAAGTTTTTTGACCCATTTGATTTCTTAGGTTTTCTTTTGTGAAAACCCTCTGATTTTTCTGCTGTTCAGGAGCAAAACACCTCTCTGTGTCTTTAAATATGGCAGATGGGGATTTCTTCAGATGTCCAACAACTCAATTGAAGGAGACCTCAGGAGACCTCTCCCCTTCCCTGTCCCCCTTCTCAGCCTGTCTTTTCATCTGCAATCTGGAGATGTAAGGGCTATAGTAATAGAGTGTCAGAGGAAGTAATTGATTCATCACACGCCGAGAGAGGAGTCTGTTGCCTTCAGTGTCAATGGAGCTGAACCACAGCCTGGAAGGGTGAGGGAGGCTTGTAAACACTCCATGGCTGAGCTGGCAGGACAAAGCAGACGCACCACCGTGGCTGAGCGAGAGGGTGACACAAAAGGTTGCTTCAAAGAAAATCTTTCCAAACAAAGCAGTGGCAGGGCCCTTGTTTGTGGGAAAAATGGGGACGCTCCCATCCCCCTGTTCCCAGAGCGCATTAAGAAGAAAAGGTACCAACCAGCTTCCTGCAGCAGCCCACTCCCTCGTCTCTGCCTCCTACTTCTGTCTCGATGGGGCTGCCTCTCTGACCTGCTGTCCCAGGCGGGGCTGAGCTCACCTCAGGGGTACCGATCAGCCCCTGCAAGCGGCTAATTCCTCCCACACCCAAGATAGCTAGTGCTACCTGTGAGACCCAGCTGGGAGGCCGCCGCTGCTGCAAACACGCAGCAAGGCATGAAGTGTGCACAGCACAGTGTTCATCCTCATCCCGGCATTGATTGTGCTCAGACCCTCGGTGAGGCTCAGTTCAGATGGCTGTTGAGCTGCAAGTTGCCCGTATTTTGGGGGAAGAAGGGAATAGGAGATGCTGTGCTACTTACACAGCATGCAAGGAGGGATCAGGCAGGTTTGGTGTGCTGTTTGCCCCAGAAACTGCTCTTACTACAAGCTGGCACGGTCAGCTTGTTGTGGAAGTGCCCAAATAGCGGAGGCTGCAGGCCAGCCTTGGCGGCAAAGCTTTGTTTACTTGTGCATCGGCTAAGGCAGGAGCTGGGCTGTGAACAGGCTGTGTCTGAGAAACTGCGGGGTCAGAAAGCCATCCCATGGCGGGCCAGTTCTGGGGAGGCCATTGGTCATTAACGAGGGATGTAGGCAGCCAGGAGCACGAGGGTGGGCTGGTCAGGGCTCTGTTCTTGCAACCTCCTTTATACAGTTGGTGCTTAATGAGGTGTTTGTTTTGTTCTTGTGCTGAGAAAAGCCAGTGCAAATGAGTGATATGTGGAAAGCTGAGCTGCAAAGCTCCCATCCGATCCCAGTTATTACCAGCTCTTTCGTTCTTCACGGCATGTTGTGTAAGGCCATGACTGATACCATGTCGGTGAGGCGTGATGGGACATCCCTCGCTACCGCTCCGTGGAGGGTGTTTTCCTTGGCGAATGGGGCTGGCACAGCATAGCATGTGAGCATCCCCTAATCCTCATCAGCACCCACCAGCCAGTCCCCAGACCTTCAGCCACTGGAGCCAGCCTGGCCCAAACTGGTCTCTGTCTATTGCCTGGACTGCTGGGCACAGGATCCTGACAGGAGATGAAAGCCTGTTCACCTGTTCCCCTCACTGCAAAGACAGCAAAGTGGACATTTGCCCCCTGCCTTCTGCCTGCTTTGCTGCTTTTCGGCAGTAAATTTTCCTCCTGTGGTTGTTATCTTTTATTATATCCATTTTTTTTCTTTCTCTTAGTGATCAAGTGCCTGTGAGTGGTGACAGGAAAATGACATAGAAACCAAAGTCTAATTTTTTCCACAGATGGATTGTAGCAGAAGGAGGAAAGTGCAAATGCAGTTTCTCAAGTGTCCTGCATTTTGGGGTATGAAAAGGTTGTGAGTTGCTTCAGTTCCCACAGAGCAGCAACAGAAGGCAGAATGCCGTGGAAAGGGGGGCTATTCTTAACATGCTTCATATATTTTATTCCTAGTTTCACCATAATTTTTCCCCCCAAAGAATACCAAAAACATCTTGCAACAAAAGACCCCTGTAGCTAAAGATAGAAGGGTGAGGAATTTATAGAGTTGGTTTTGGAGACAGAAATAAAATTAACAGCCATGTGTAACTCCTGAACAACAGCCTGCAGAAAACCCCTAAAGTGCACATTAGCACATCTTGTTTTCTTATATAATGAACGGTTTTCCAGACATGCCCCAGATGAGAGCACTTCTCTACTCCAACGCGCCTTTCCGCAGTGATCTGGCAACACAGCTTGAAGAAAGCAGCCCGAGGATGAACGGCAAAACGCGGGGGAGCCTTTGCGCTCCTGTCTCAGGGGGGGCAGCAGCATGCTAGGAGCTGAAATTCCCTCCTGAATCAGAACTTGCCACAGGAGCAGTTTGCAGCTATGTTTTATTCTTCCCTTTGTGAGATGTATTTTGGATACCTTTTTCTTTTTTTTTTTTTTTCCCCCCCCACATAAGTTAGCAGTAACTGCTGAAAGACTCTTCCCATCAGTGGTGCTTGTACTGGGGTGAAAACAACCCAAGGAGTATAAATAGAGGCTATTTGTAGTTTCCATTTTTTGTCTTCAAGGCATTTTTGAAGTTTTCCAATCTGTTAGGGTTATTTTCTTTCCCTCTCTGTCTCTCTTTTGTCTTTTTCTTTTTTTGACTGGATGACTGGATTTTTCTCATTTCTCAGAAATTCTGCTCAGATTTTTGAGGAGATAAGAAAATAATCCAAAGCACAGTGTGGAATGATTACAAAACCCCACAATACTGTGATTACACAAGACTTAATTGGATGCAACAAATTCAAAACAAACTTCTGAGAAATCCTAACCAATTATGCCCCCCCAGGCCTGTCTCTCCCCCTGCTGCCATTGGATTTTGGTCATTTTCATCACTGAAACCCAGTGAAATCCCTTCAGGTTCAGAGCAATGATAGCCTATTTCTCTCTGCTCTTGCCAGGGGCAGTTATTTCTATCAGGGCAAAACAAGGGCAAGCTCTGCCTGCTCTGTGTGCATCTTTTGCCTCAGCCGCACAACCTGCAGACTGAATCCAGGTTCATGTCTCCAATGTTCAGCCAGCCAAAGTCCAAGTCCACTCAGCAAGAGTGATTTAAACTACCGCTGTTGTTAGTGCAGAAGTACAATTAATCCCATCCCAAGCTGGGTGTGAGGAGTCTGTTTCTACTGAGAGCAGAGGACAGGTAGTTGGCTAAAGCTAGATGTGATACAAGCTTTTTAGGTCTGTGCACAAGTCTGTATCAGGATCTGTGTCTATGAGGACTGATTCTCGTCTTACCCCTGGATAAATTAGGAGTGATTACGCTTAAAATGATGAGTTACACGTGTAAAACCAGTTCAAGTCAAAGGAGAATCCAATTCATCTGCTGTATTTATAATTAATTACTCTGATTAAGGGCTGGCAGCTAAGATCAAACTTCATTGCTCGTGTTTCATCAGACAGCAGAGGTGCTTGCTTCTGCTATCATGGCTATAAAAAAAATACCGTTTTGCAGTAGCTTCTGCAGCAATTTAACCTTTGAAGGGTATGTCCTGCAGTTGCTCAAGATTGTATAAACATCACAGAAAAGTTTTCTTGCCTTTCACAATGTAACCACCCATGAAATAAGGATTTGGTTTGAAGGTAGCATATGAAAGAGCATGAAGATGGGTGGTGACACAGAAAAATTGACTAAGCCAGCTAGCATGTAATGGGCATTAATTCTAGCCGCCCCTTGATTGCAAAACAAGCACAGAGCTGCTGGTGTGCCATTTCTTAACCATCTCTACACTGCAGCTGCTATTTCATTGCTAAGAAACAGCCTTTTCTTAGAGGATGTTTAAAAAACCTTATGCTTTTTATAACAATTTCTGAGAAATAAACCACCTGCCACCTTTTCAAAGGGAACAATTGCATTTACCAGTTACCATTGTGGCTAAGCAGGTTCCCCACACCTTCCCCCAGCAACCTGCAGAGTAGTAATGCCTGCCTGAATTTCACTAGAATTGCAGTTTCTCTTCCTATTCTCAGCAGATGCATTTGAGACAGCATGACATATGGTTCAAGCAGACCAGGGATCGCGAAGACTCAAGTCAACATGGGACATTCCCAAATTTGGGGCTGTTGGCATGCAGTCAGTACCTATTTGTCTCTCTGTCTATCTAGGCCAGACTCCTCCAATATAATATAATCTGTCTAATCAAGGCTGGCTTCTATTCTTGGCTGTGCTGCAAACTTCCTCTGTGACCTTGGGCCAACCACTGCTCTCTGCCTGCCCACCTCCCAGGGTCTCATGAGGATCCCGTCATTACTGTTTGCCAGGTGCAGTCATGAACCCCATGGAAATGCCTATAAATAACAGCTCCAAATGAAACACTGAGGAACTTCAGGTTAGAGCCTTGCAACTCTCTCTGGCCCTGGCAAGCACTGGAAACCAGGCTTAGCTGCATGCGAGCCCTCACCTACTTCAAATCATAATTCTGCGAAGAGACTGAGAATGCTGCCAGCTAGGTCAGAGCTGGGGCTGGGGAGCCAAACCTCCTCGGGCTTTGAAGTAAGGCTTGCACAAGTTTATGTATTGGGAGGACTTGTATTATGGCTGTGAACATATAAATTATTTATTGTTTGTATTTCTCTCCATCCTAAACTCATGTCCCTGTAATGTCCTTGAAGCATGTTTCAGTGGGGAAACACTCAGCATCTCTTAGGACCTGGGGCTGCAGGGCAATAGGTTTGTTGATTATGCGTGGAGCACTATGAGTCCCAAAACTGTGCTTTGTGCTGAGTTGTGTGCCCCAGGAAAGCAGCACCCAGAGGAATGATGGGGGCTCTCTGGTGCTGCTCCCCAAATGGGTCGCAGCGTTTCTGGAGCTCACCAGTGCCTGGGTGGGCACCTGGGAGGTCTGTGCTGGCCTCGGGGGGAGAGTGCAGCACAGCTCGATAGCCAGGGAGCAGATTAGCTATTTCACAACAGAAGTGGACTGAAAAGGTGGAGGCCTTCTCATAATCACTGCAATGGGGACTTGTTTACCTTTATTGTGCTTCGCAGTCTTTTTTTGGAGAGCCAGCAGCAAACTGGCTTAGGGAGAATAGAAAGGAAACACTGGGAAGCAGAGAAGGTTGACTGGAGGAAAAAGCAAGCAAGCAAGCATGAGTAATACAGGCATTAGAAGTGCTTTATAATTAGTTTATAAAAGCTCTTTTAACATCAGCAAAGTACTTCCTACTAAAAGTCTTTAATAAAAACGCAGCAATATTTGTAAGCATTATACATTTTCCGTTTAATTCTTTTAAACAGCTCCAAGAAGAGCATCTAAGCAATATATTTCCCTCCTTTCTTAACCTCCCATTTTCTGGGAAGTTAAAAGCACTTCAGCTTTGCCTCCTTGCCTTAAAACTTCCTGGTGGAAGCCTCTGTTTGAGGTGGTTTCAAACCAGTGGGCTGGCCTTCCCACTCAAGCAACAGCTGAAAACATCTTGCTGCTGGAGGAGCAGCCAACTGCGGCCACCTTCCCTGCAAGAAGACTTGGTTAATCCATTGACTGCAATTGTGGGTTACGGATGCTGCATCCTGCCCTCACATATTTATGGTTAGCTCATTGGAGCAGTGCCTAGATGGGGAGAAGTGGCCATGAAATGAGCTTGGAGGTGACAGCTTGCCCAGTGGAGGTAATGCCAGAGAGGTGCACCCACAAGTACATTGGTACACATTGACTGAAACAATGGATTTGGTTATATGAGTGAAATACAAATTGCTGGGCACTGGTCAAGACAGTTTGGATGCCATCACTGTGTAAATGCATCTGTCATTCATTTTAGTGGCCAGTCCAGCCCAAACCACAACAGAGTCCCACCCAGCTATGCCCTAGTCTGTAATTACCTCAAAACGGTTAGAGTAGAAAGCATCCCCAGGGTTGGGTTTTCTTCCTATTTTGCTTCTTGGTTCTCACACGGGAAGAACAAAATCTGGAAACCATGCTTAAGCTTAACAGAAGCAAAGGTCTGGCCAAACTAGATTTTAACGTGGCCGGTGACCTGACATGAGGAGAATGGGGTTTATTAGCTTGTTTGATTGTGGGCCAAGGCATGGACACAACTAAAGCTCATGATGCCAAGAGTCTGTGGTGGGGATTAGCTGGTGTTCTTGCTGAAGTTTGAAAGTTTCACGGTTTGGACCAGACATCTTTGGTGTTCACTTTGAAAGCCTTAAGCTTAACTGCTATGTTGGAGGGAAGTAGGTGCTCCTGCTCATCTGGGCAGGAGTTATCTCCTGAGTGTAATACTCTCCCAATTCACACTGTTTATATGACCTGAAGAAAGAGAGTTTTGCCTTATGAGGAGCAGAGGGCTTGGGCCAGGAGTTTTTTTAACTAGGGAAGAAAACTTTTATGCATTTATATTCATTTTACATTTAGCAAAGATGATTCCCTGACCTTCTCCTAGAGGCTTTTTTAGTTGTTTGTAACATTTGATTTATGAAGGATTAGCTCCAGTAGGAGAAAGCTCAGTTAGATGCTTGGATGAAGCCAAACAGGGTTTAATTCAGAGAGGCAAATATTTCCTGATGATTTACTTCCTAGATTCATTCTTTTAATTTTCCATTTGCAAATTGCCCATGAGCAGATTGCAATATTCCCAAATTGTATGTATTATTGGAAGTTACTCACCCATTCAATAAGCAAACATTTCTTGGTCCAGAATTTGCTTCTGAAATTGCCAGGGCTCCTACAGCACTGGGTGGTTTGAGGAGCCATGTGGACAGTGCTAGGATGTTTGGTGTGTTGGCTACAGCGGAAGCTGTGATCATTACAGTCAAGCAGTTGAAGCTATGTACTGTGTTGGCGAGTTATACCCCCACGAGGACACAAACAGATGTGATTTCCTGGGATGCAGCTAACCTCTGCCTGTGCCATGCAAATGGCAGCTTTTACAATCCGCTCCATTAACTGTGTTTTGCCAACATTCGTGTTTTCGCCAAATTAATATTTTGCCACATATTCATGATTTCACTAGTAGCCGGTAGTCCTGAGGCACAGATGTGTACTTCAGATGTGGAAGAGCTGCAAGCACACTCAGAGCAAGTAGTTATTTAGAGAACAAAATGTCCCTGCTGTTTGCTCAGTGCTACTTTAAACAAATAGACAAACAAGGAGGAAAAAATCCTACTTAAAAGAAGCACTAACGCTGCCCTCTATGTTCCTTCTCCCTGGGGAGATGGTGGGATCAAGCCACACATGATGGACATTAGTGGGGTCATGCAGGGTGCTGCTGGATGGTGTCAGGGTAATAAGGGGTCACGAGGTGATAGGGAGCTATGCAGAGCAGAGGAGAGAGCAGAGGGAACAGATCTTCATTTACATCAATGTATGTCCACCCACCAGCTAAGCCAAATGCTCTTCCAGTCTGAGTGCCTCTTCTCAAAACCGCTTGGATTTCACCTTGGCCAAGCCAACTGAGTCTGTAACAAAGTTAAACGCTGGGTGACTGCAACAAGCGGAGTCCTTGGTCCAGCACAGACAGGATTTTATCTGCAGGCATTTTGCTTCTGGCTCTCAGCCTGATTTAGTCCCAGAAAGGCATGAAAATGAAGCTGTCCGGGCCATCTTTCTTTGTGGAGGAGCACACTGAGTTCCTGTAAGTTTGTTTTGAGATTGTTGCCTGCCGATGTGTGCTTTGCAGAACAGGAATGAGTCACATGAGGATCGTTGCTGTATCCAGCAAGCTACTTCTCCTTTCAGCTCTCCATTCCCAAACAGGAGATCTTGTGACAAAGAAGAAAGGCAGATTCCTGGCAGCCTGGAAATGCTTTTTTCCTCCCTGGCCCCATGAGAAGAGCTGTAGCATGTTGTTCAAACAGGTTGATAGAAAGCGAATAAACAGTCAAAGAGAGTTGGGCAGTTTCTGTAAATAGCAGCGTGCTGGCCAGAGAGGAGAAGAGGGGCGGAGAGCGCGGGTGTTAGAAAGCAGCTGAAGAACAAGATGTTCACGTAAAAGCTGTTCGTTTCTTCACAGCACACAGAGCCGGATAACTACCTTGCCATTAGTCATGGCCTAGAAAATATGAAGGAATCTGGGGGAGTTTCACCTTTCAGCCAGACTTTGCAACAAGCTTTTGTCTCTGCACTAGGGGGCAATTCTTCCAACCCTACACATTCCTCCTCCAGACCGTTCAGATGCCCAGGAGCCATGCCAGTGGGCTGGTAGGACATGTCCAGGTAGGCTTTAGCAAAAGCAGGTTATGGTTACAGGGTGTACAAGGATCAGGCAATAGTGAATGTGGTTACCCAGCTCTTACTGCAGCATTTCTCATCCACAGAAAAATCTTTGTTAGCACTTAATAGAAGAGGATCAGTATCACTGTCCAAGTGCTAAGTAAGTGTACTGGCGACGCTTGTTAAGGGACTGGTATGGTATTAGTGCACAAAAGAGCTATCCGCTTACATGGATTGAACATTGGCTATTTCTTTAATGCTTGGTGCATGCTTGGAGAAATCCCACCTGGATAGTGGAATAAATTGAGCTGTGTTAAGGAGCACAATGGCGCTTAAGGAGAGAGGTAAGGGAAGGAGAGTAGCTCCAGAAGAGTTGTATCTGTGCAAGGAGTGTTGTGGAAATGGAGGTAAACTGTATTCTAAATTTTGCATGTTGGCTCTGAAGTTGAAGTGGATGTGGGTGCAATAAATTAATGAAGTAAGGAGCAACAGAGGAAGGGACTTAAGTGTAGCCAGACAGACAAAAGGGAAAAAATGTACTGGGGAGGGTATGGTGTGCTGTGAGTGACAGAGTCCCAGGTACCTGTCTGGACAATGTTCTGTGAAATATGTAGATATAAAGGAGTGTTTTGTGCTTGTTTCTGGCATCTGAAGCGTCTTCCTGACAGATGGTTTTACTGCCATTTCACCTATCTCCACAGGTATGACTACATCGAGATCCGAGATGGGGACAGTGAAGCGGCAGACCTGCTGGGCAAGCACTGTGGGAACATAGCACCTCCCACCATCATCTCTTCTGGCCCCTCTCTCTATATCAAGTTCACCTCGGACTACGCACGGCAAGGTGCCGGCTTCTCCCTGCGCTACGAGATCTATAAGACAGGTGAGTGTCTGAGTCAGTGCCTGTCTTCCAGGCTGTTTGCCATGATGATCTTCACAAGGAGATGTATTTGGCCACCTTTACAAGATGATTTTTATCACGCTTTCTGTAGATAAAGGGCCTTTTTCTTCTTCTTTCCTTTTTTTTTTAATTTAAGCAAGTCTGTTGCATCACATTTCCAAGAAGGTAAAGATGTTAGTGGCGCGTGATAGTGCATTTTTGGATAAGAGTGTGTCATCAAAAGCAGGGTTCCTTGTTAAATGCTCTCTTGTATTCGAGGCATGCTCTTGTATTCTCCCTGGCATGTGTGGAGCTTGTTAGGGCTAAGTGGGGATTGTCCCTTAGTTAGAAGCGCATGGAGCTCCCCCTCCTGTGGAGCTGCGATTCAGGGCTGATCAATGACGCTGTGTTTTCTCTCCCTGGAAGTGGGGTGTGCAACTGGGGAGCTCTGGTTTTCAAGGGACTGCTGTCAGCAGTGCTGTCAAGGGCTGAGACTGCGCCTTTCCAGGCGGATATAAGAGGAACTATTCATAATTCTGTTTAATACCAAACTATTATTGAGGAAAGGAAAAGCTGCTCAAAGGCCTTTTAATAGTGTTTCTGTCTAAATATTTGCCAGAATTGTGTGTCTGGGAAGAAAGAAGCTTGAGAAAATAAAACCCACTCTGTGCGTGCTGTGTGTGTGTGCGGGTGAGAGAGGTGTGCCTGTGCACTGAAGAAACAAGGGTGTGCTTTGCACAGGGACACGGGTGCCTGCCCTATGCCCACATTCCTTCTGTGGTCCATTGGAAGAAAACACACACGCAGCTTTCACGTCATCACATCCAGCAGAAAAAAAATGCCCGCACCTGATGAAGAACCAGAAAGGAGCACAACAGGGTGGCTTACCCAGCCTCTTCAAAGGGAAGGCAGGGAGCACAGGCACTAGTGCTCGGGGGCCCTAGCCCAGCTGTGCAGCAGGCAGAGGTGTGCAGGCAGCCCGCAACCCGGTCACAGGTAGATGTGAATGTGGAGACTCTGCTGCAAGAGGATGGGAATGGGACTTCCCAAATACATTGTGAAATGCTGAGGATAGGAGTTGTCTGGAGGTTCAGGTGGATGAGGAAAGTGCTGTTGCTTGTGGTTGCCTGGGTTGTGTAACTGGCCTGCAGCCAGCTCACCACTGCTGTTTGTTAATGGTTAGGACGCAGATTAGTCCTGAAAGAGTTTAGTGGTTCATACAGCTGTTGGGGTGTGCTGAGGCCAGTCGCCAGCACGGAGGATGGCAAAGAATGCCTGTGTTCAGGTGGGAAGACAGCTGACCCACCTCAGCCTCCCTTGCCTTCCGCTCCCTGTACACACCCCCCTCTGAGCCCAGCAGACTGCGCTGGGTTGTGCTTGTCTCCTCACATTGGGTCCTGAGCGGCAGCACAGGGCGGTGTGGAGTGGTCCAGCTGGCTGAGGTGGCCACGCCAGGCTGAATGTGGCTGTGTGAAGGGATGGCAGGCAGAAACCCTGTCTGCCTGGGTGGGAGCCAGTGAGGGGCCAAATTCATGGGAAAAGGATGTTTTGTTGCTGCTGGTATGGAGGAAGCAAGGGCTGATCTGTGAGGGAGTGGATGTTGGATGGAGCCTGGAGCTGAGTTTGTGTCCCTTGATGTAGGTCCCTGCAGAGCTGCGCTCAGGTCTGAAGTGATGCTGGGGCTCCTTTAGCCACCAGCCCCCTTCACAGGCAGCCATCCTCTCCAGAAATAGTCACGCTTTCTTCCAGCCACAGCCCACGAAATCCGGCCTGGCGAGGCAGGTTTTGACGCAGGAGCGAGGATGAGCCTGTGATCCGGAGGTCCCCCCAGCCCACCTCGCCTGCCCAGCCCCTGTTTCCCCCTGCAGGGCTCCCAGGGAGGGTGGTGGGTAGCGCTGGCTTCGGGGACCACCGCAGTACAAGCAAATCCTGCCTTTTGTTTGCAGGCAGGCACGCATGGGCGAAGTTTCCATCTAAGCTGTCAGGGTAGCCGGCAAAGATGTCACCAGCTTTAAAGGTCATCGGATTGTCATTGTCCACATCAGTAAAGGCAGCGTGGCTGCAGCTTCTTTCTTTCTGAAAGGTGACCTAAAAAACCAACTCTTTTCAACAGAGCATTTATTTCCACACCTTGTGCTAAATTTCCCTTATCACGGTGTGAGAGAGGAGCAATCTGCATACAAACAACTGCATACCAGTCTTTGAATCCCCTGATGGGTATCAGTCAGCGGTCGGTGGACTGACAAAAGAGCCGCCTGCCCTGGCTGCTCCAGCCTCCCTGCTGCTCACTTTGTGAATCAGTTTGGCAGGGCTGGCCTGAGCTCTCCATTGCTGGGCATCAAAGTCTGCTCTCAGGCTGGTGCCGAAGCCAGCATGACTCACGTTGATTATCTGCAGCTTCCTTATAGAAAACCTGATCATTGTGTTTGCTGGTATCAGCCAAACTGTAGACAAAGATGCCGAATGCGATAAGAGCCCCAAATGAGGAAACTGTTGTTGTCTAATGCAGTGACACAGTTATGTCTGTCTCCTGTCTCTAGAGGACAGTCCCTGACTCTGGGTTTAGTCTTTGATTTTCTCCCTAGCTCGGAGCTTCTGTTATTTTACCTATTTATCTATTTGTCTTTCAAGCTGTTTGGAACGAAGTACACCCTTATCCCTGTTCATGGCATTATGCTGTGATTCATGTTTGGCCTTATTTTTTGCCTCTGTGTTTTACCCCACAAGTTCACACCAGAAAAGCTGGCTGCTTCATTAGGTAGTCAATTAAGAGCCTCTCCTGAGTAGCTCTCCAGCTAGGCACTGCATAATGCAGTGCCGGGATCCTGCTATTACTGTGGGCTGCTGGCCTGACTCCTGTAGGTTAATGCTGAATCGAATAACAAGTCTCCCATTAGTCCTGGGAAGGCTCGTGCTGCCTGGAAGAGCCGGAACAGAAGGGTTTGTAGAGGAGAAGGAGGGTGTCCCAGTAAAACTGAAGCAGAAACCTTTGCGAATGCTAACGCCGGGTTGCAGCAGTGGCCAATAGCCTCTCTAACATCCCCTCTGGTAGCTTCAGGCTGCAGATTTCTGTTGCCTATTGTCCTGTCTCCACAGTGCAGAGGTTTCAAAGTCACTGTGGTATGAATACGGCACAAATTCCCCTTTCCCCAGCCACCCCGAGGCACCTTGGCTGTGTGAGAGGGGGCACAGAGCTGGCCTGGCTGCAGCGAAGGCCAGTGCTGAGGTCAGCAGTAAATAAGAGGCAACATTGTCTGCCCTCCTCTCCACGCAAAGGTCTTCCTTAAGGATAGAAATAACTTGCATTTCTGGTGCGTACGGCTCAGTCTGTGAGAAAGAGGGCTCTGTTCCTTCTCTCAGCAGAGATCCCCATGCCACGGCCCCTGTTACCCCCACTCTTGCTGTGACCACAGAGCGGGGCTGTATGCTGGAGCTGGCCCTCATACCTTGCATAGGTCTCAGGGGGCCGCAGGCTAACCGCATGCTTCCTAGGGGTTTCCAGCTAACAGTGAAGACATTGGCACCCTCCCCCGGACCCTTTCACTGTGTAAATATTTGTGTTTCCTGATTTTCTCAAGAGGAAACTGAGGCACAGATGTCCATGCCAGAGGGGGAGAGGTTGCAGAAGACCAGCCCCTGGGTTTTTTTTTTCCAAAGAGATGGCATCCCCGTTAATCCTCTCTGCCCCTTCCCACGCAGCCCCCTCCCCAAACAGGTGCTCCTCCATCAGACCTGGAGCTGCTGTGGTCCTTTGCCAGCAGGGGTGGCAGCTGCAGCAGCGAGCACCATGTATGGCAGCTCCCTGCGCTCTGGCCGGCCCCTCCACGGGCTTTGGGACAGCAGACACAGGTCTCCCGGCAGGTCACTGTTTGGGGAGCCCAGCAGACAGTGAGTAGGGCTGGCGGGGGAAGCCTTGCATGGCCTCCCTTCACCACCAGGGCCACCGCCACTGGCATGGGGGACACAGGAGGGTGCTAGCCTGCCAAATTGCAGCCGTGGCTTTGGGTGCCTTTGGATGGGATCCCTCTCCTAGTCTTTTTGAAGTAATTGGCAGGAGGATCAGCAGTGGCACACAGGTTACATTTGCAGAGCTGTGTGAGGCATTTAGACGCATGCTGTCCACTCCAGTGAACGCACAGAACTTGCCTCTCCACCTGTGGAAAGCTTTGAAAATCACCCTCTTGGTCCTTGCAAGAATTGACACAGCTCTTGGGTTACAGGATGTTTCCAGAAGTGAAAACACAATCCCTCTAAGCTCAAAATGGGGTTTCCACAGTGTGTCAAGCTGTTGGCATTAAGTCACATTGTTGCTAAGACTGCGGGTTTTTTCCTGCCACTACAGGCTCTGAGGACTGCTCCAGAAACTTCACTGCCTCCAATGGCACTATTGAGTCTCCAGGTTTCCCTGACAAGTATCCACACAACCTGGACTGCGTCTTCACCATCATAGCCAAGCCAAAGACAGAAATCCTCCTCCACTTTCTGCTTTTTGACCTTGAGCACGACCCGCTGCAGGCAGGGGAAGGAGACTGCAAGTATGACTGGCTGGACATCTGGGACGGCATCCCTCAGGGTAAGCCATGGGGTACTGTGCTGCTGTCGTCAGCCTCTCTTGGTGTCTCACAAAGTTCCAAAACTGTGCAGTCTGTGTCTGAACACCAAAGGCGCCTATACTCAGACATGGCTACAGCACGCAGCCTGCCATCACAGTGCTCCGTGGCCAGCTGTGGGGACAGTGTGCTTGCAGAAGACTGCATGTATTAAACCCCAAACTACTGCTCTGTTGTAACGACTCATCTGAAAAGCCCCATGGGACACTCCAAGATACCACCAGTCCTCCCTCAGGGAAGGGCACTGGGTTCATGCAGTGTTGGGAGGACCTTCCTACCCCACACCAACACTGAGAAACAGAGCAGATTGGAGCATTTCCCAGCAACTGCAGAGCAACGCCTGCTACAGTGGATATTTCTGCACGGCGCACTGCATGGCACTGTGCCAGCGGATGTAAAAAATAGCCCATCCCCAAAGCCTTTCTTTTATCCCAGTTGGTCCTGCTAAGGCATCCCTGCTGAGTGATGCCAATCTGCTGGTGACCCAGGTTGCCGGTGGAAAAGCAGGTGTTAACATTTGCTGCTCTTTCTTTTGCAGTTGGCCCCTTGATAGGCAGGTACTGTGGCACTAAGATGCCGTCGGACATCCGCTCAACCACCGGTGTCCTCTCGCTCACCTTCCACACAGACCTGGCAGTGGCTAAAGACGGTTTCTCTGCACAGTACTACTTGATCCAGCAGGAAGTCCCAGAAAGTAAGTTGGAAACACATGCATATGACTTCAGGCACGTGTGTCACCTGTTTTTCCCAAGTCTTTCACTTGGCAGATGCGAGAGTGAGGCAGGCAGGAGTGTGTCCCGGGGCTGGTCCCCCACTGGCAATGCAGACAGCAGTTACACTAGGTGTGTTCTCTGTTTCTCATAGAAGTGGGATTTCAGTAAGAATCACACTTTCTGACCTTTCTTTGACTTTTCACTTGCTTGTGAAGGCTTCTCAATACCTTTTGGGATAGAATCTTTCATGTATGTGCTCAACCCAAAGGATTTAGGGGAAGACTTCAGCCCAGTGGGTGCAGCAGGTTCATTAAAGCATGGGGGAAAATAGTCTCTCCCCCTCTCTGGTTTTCCAAAAATTCACAGCCCCAAACTAAAAATTGGAATTTCTTGGCTGTCTAATTAAAAAATGCCTAAAGCTCTAAGAATTTCAAACCAAGTTTGTTTTAGATCCGTTATTAAGGGAGGTAAATTGATGTGGAGTAAGTTGTGTGTTTTGAGAATGAAGAGCATTTTGATTCTTTGTGAGAATGCTTGCAGGCAAGGAAAGATTCAGTTTGTTTTCCCATGGTATTTTTACATCAGAGCTACAGTTCTCGACCTCTGTTAGCAGTGAACCTGTGGTACAACAGAAGAAGCCTTCAGGACACCCGTCAGTCCCAGAGAAAGAGAGGGGGTCCCTGACCCGACACTGAAAGCCCATGACGGAGAGCACAGTAGAGTAGGGGTTGTGCAGCGCTAGGGCAGCTGAGTTACAGGGTCTTGCTCTGTGATTGAGTTAGGGATGTTCTTCTGAGGCTGTGAGAGTTACAGACAAGCATGAGCTCTTCACCATTACCTATATCCACATTCAGCTGATCTTTCTTTAATCCCCTTTCTATTCTGTTCTTTAAAAGGATTGGGAAATAAAATGTTGATGGCACACAAAGCTTGAGAAATCAAGCACAAGAGCTGTTAAAGTGCCAGGCCTGTTTTGATTTATGCTGGTGTAAAACTGAAACTTTAATATTTCCATTGAGATCTTAACTTGGCCCATCATTTCCACCCGGGGTTGACTTGGCCTCATTAAAAGCACAGGCAGTTTGGTGAAGCCCCATTGGTTTATAGCAGCAGCATGCTTGGGCCCATCCAGTACTTCCTAACAATGTTTTCTTTGCTATTGTTTTTACAGGACAGCTGCCATAAAATATATGAGATATGCAATAAGATTGAGCTAATAGTGACTTTTAAAGCCTTAGAAGTGAGGAAACCAAAATGAAAGCACACCAGGCTGTTTAATTCCTATTGGTCTGATAACACATATAGCGCATGCACATATACACAGTCACATACACATATGCATCCATATTCTCACACGCACACAAAACCTTTAGACCTCCCCATTCCTGGTCTTGATGTTCCTGCCGGCAGCACAGCAGTAAGCATCCTCCCATTTTGCTTGCCCATACTCCTTGCCTTGTCAGTGCTTAGATTTCACCTCCAGCCTTCAAGAAGCTGGGGAACTTTGTGGCAAGGGCACTTGGGACATCTTGGTGGAGATGGAGGGACGTAAGGGACAGAATTGTGTCAAAACTGTGCAAAGATGAAGGAGATAGAGAAAGGGAGAAAGATCTGGACTGTATTCATTTTCAGAGGGCCATGCAAACATAAAGCTGCCCCATCTTTAACTTCTCAGTGCCACCTATGAGCACACACAACTTACAAGATGGTGCAGATCTGTTTGTCTTTCCAGGCAGGCATCTTTGCTTGGGGTTAGCTGGGGAGGATAGTTCAGGGCTGCCTTCCACTTGGGAGGGAAGTACAGAGACTGTAAGCTGATCTCCATGTGTGCGTGTGTGTGTCTGCTGCAGACTTCCAGTGCAACGTGCCGTTGGGGATGGAGTCTGGCCGGATCTCCAACATGCAGATCAGTGCCTCCTCCACCTATTCAGATGGGCGATGGACCCCTCAACAGAGCCGGCTCAACAGTGATGACAATGGCTGGACCCCCAATGTAGACAGCAACAAAGAGTACCTCCAGGTACGCACGCTTTCCAGCCCCCTCACCTCTTCCCCCACCAAATGGAGCATCACGCTGTTAAACTGACCCTTGACCATAAGGCTTGTTGAATTTTTTATTGCCTCTTTGCCTCATGGGGAGCGAGCAGCAGGGGAGCTGCCGTTCCTCCATGAAATGCGAAAGGCTGGCTCTCCCATTAGCGTGCTTGCATGAGGACTGACTTGACCCCCTGTCCCTCCCCCACCCCCTCCTTCCTGCCCAAACCCTTGATGGACTTTCCAACGTACTGCCTGAGACTGAGGGACCTCTGGCACTTACAAGGGCCACTGACTCTGGCACTGGCCTGAGGACCAAAGTCTCCAGGAAGCACGTGGAAAAACAACTAGAATAATATTTACCTCATCAGTGATGCAGAGAGCGTGAGCGGGCTAACGTCAGGTAGGGGGCTGACAGAGCAAAGGCTTTCGCTGGGAGCTGGTTAGATTCACAGTCTCTGTCCACACAGGGCTTCTGGCTGTGTCACATCACTGTGAGACACTGCTTGCTAAAGGCCACTAGGAACAGGAGGTGGTGAATGTCATTGCCTCTAGCAGACGTCTCGTTCTTCATTCATGGCAGGGCTACTAAGCCATCTCTGCTGACCTTTCTCAACCCACACTGTAAAAAAAAAAGAGCAAGGGAAAACCAGGAACTGCAGCACTTGCTAATTGGACATCATGCTTTTATTTTACATGGAAAAAGTCAGCCTCTGTCCTGCTTTAATGGACATGGGCTTCTGTGCAGATCCTGTTGCTTGGTCTGAGGCAGGAAGGAGGCTTTGTGATGGTCCCATATGGGCAGACATCAAGATCCTTAGTTACTCTTGTCCTATGCTCCTACCTGCGAGCATCCTGCTGAAGTCAGCCCAGGGTTTTGTGCCTGTTGAAATGTGTGCCCACAAATGGAGTGAGACAGACTGAATTTGCATCTTTTCATGTTTCAGAGGGAGGAACTAACTAGCCAACCTGGGCTCTCAGGTGATCACTGTCCTCTCTCTTGTCCCTTTTTGCCCTGGAAAGGTGGACCTCCACTTCCTGACTGTGCTCACAGCCATTGCCACACAGGGTGCAATATCCAGAGAAACCCAGAATGGCTACTATGTCCGTACCTACAAGCTGGAGGTCAGCACCAATGGGGAGGACTGGATGATGTACCGACATGGGAAAAACCACAAGGTAAAGGCCTTTTTGTGTCTTTTGCATGCACCTTGGTGAGTCTTGCAGACAATGGGAGGGAATAGAACAGAGAGGTTTTACAGACCTGAAGGGTTTAATCTGTGAGGGACCCTTTTTCTGATGAGGGCTAAAAGACTGATGATGCTCTGAGCAGAAATAGTCCTTTCTCCTGTGCACAGCAATGAGGACACATTATTCCTTGGAAAACCTGGCTGCTGTTGCATCTTTCGTGGTGGCGAGAGTATGTCATTTGACTGCAAATGAAGGAGAAAATGCTTTCACAGCCTGTGTTTTGCCATACAAGATTCATTGAGCTTTTATGGTCATAGCCCCGTCTGCATGCTGGGTTAACAATCACAAAACCACATGAAACTGTAGTTCAGGAGTTATTGAGGCCTGGAAATGAAAGGGCACAAATCCTAAGAGGGGATCGCACCATACCAGAGAACAAAATGAACAATAAATAATGAGGAGCAATTCAGGCTGCCAGAGCTGTGGGATCAGCACTAGCAGGCATGGTCGGCAAGGATGCATGGAGCCCTAGGAGCTGCTGCATGCTCTTGCCGTGTTCCTGGGAGACACACAGAGGTGGGAGCAAGGGGGCGGGAGGGTAAGTATGGGTGTTCAGCCCTTCCAAACCTTGCATGTGTTGCTGCATGGCCAGGTGAGGCAAGCTCGAGGTGGTCCGCATGGGAGCTTTGGCATATGGGGAAGGGAGGTTGAGGCAGCTGTGGTTCTGGGCTGGTCCTGCTCTCTCACTTGCCTTGGTCGTGTGGTTGTCCCCTGGTTAAGGGCACCTCAGGAGACCCCTTCCCTGCTCTTCTGTGGTGCCGTCCAGCACTGCTGCCGTGGCTCAGGTCCTCTCCGTTCCTGTGCCACAATCTGTCTCCGTGAACTTGGTGGCTGGGGTCCCACACACCTCCCCCCAGCATGCATGGCCCAGCAATTTCTGCTTGCTCAGCGCTTCTGTTAAATTAGCTGTCCCCTCCCTTTGCTGGCACAGGCACTGCTGGCATGAAATGCAGTAGTCTGCCTTGTCCAGGATTCATCCAGACATTTCCTTCCCTTCCGGGCCGTGTGATTTCCCCTTCCCCACAAGTGTGTCTCACGATTCAAATTCACTCTGCTTCCCAGAATGAGTCCTCTCTTTGCAGAGGCCCCTACCAGGGTCTCATACCTGCAATATTTGGAGTATTTAAGCTCCTCGCATGCCAGTGAGGTGGTGTTAGTCCTATTTTAGGGGTAGGGAAATGGAGACACAGGGCAGCCCAGCACCCCATAGGAGAGTCAGCAGCCGGGCTCCTCCAGACCTCAGGCGGGCTGGCTCCGGGGCCACAGCTCATGGCAGAGCTCATGTATAGCCGTAACACAGTGACCGTGCACTGGTGTGGAGGCTCTGTGCTCTCCCGGGACCCACTGGCCATGGCAGACCTTTCTGTGAACCAGGGCTGTCTCTCCTCACTGTAGGCAGCCCATGGAAAGGGGTGAGTTTGAGGTCTTCCTGTAAGGAGGGGTCTTTCTGCAAGCCAAGGCAGACAGGAGATTGGCAACATGCCAGGCAGAATGATGGGCGAAATACACAGTTCAGTGTTTCAAATAACCACTGACAATAAATTTACCTTTTGGAGTCTAACTGGAGCAGGAATCTAGCCTGGAGGGTGGTTTTAGTCACAGGGGAGAGCAGATGTCCTGTTCTTGCAGTCCCAGGTGTTGGACACTGGATCCTCAACCAGGGTGGAGCAGGACAACATGGCTGGTTTCAGCTGGGCCAATTTACGTCGCTCCAGCAAGGCCCCAAAGCCTAGCTGGTGTCAACCCAAAGCTGTCCCATAGCCACATGAATTACCATCATTTCAGGATTTGGCCCCTGAGTCCTATCAGCTTTTTTCTGCTCTGTTTACTCTCTTCATAAAAAAAGAGGAAAATCAAACCTCTCATTTTTTATTCCTTTATTCCACTCTTACTTCATTCCCATGTTCTGGCCTTAATTTAGCAGACACTTCCCGAGGCTGGAGGATAAGTAATTGCTTTTTGGTGGCTCGCCTACCCCTTGCATCCTGGTGACTGCTTTCCCTCCCTGCCGAACAACCGGCCGCCAGCTGCCGAGCCGCAGCAAAGCCGGGGCAAAGCCCCTCGCCCACGGGCCTGGTGCTGGGGGGCTCTGGCCTTGCATTCCGCGCCCACGTGAATCTCCACTGTTCCTGCATTAGGCAAGCTCCCAGATGTCTGTATTCAAGGTGCAGATTTCTCCCTGCGTCAGTGCGGTGCTCCGCACAGTTCAGGCTGCAACGGTGGAGCGAACCATGCCAAATAGATTTGTCAAGTCTGCCGCAGCTTGATTTGGTGCCATGAGGAGCGGGGAGGGAGGGGAGGGGGTGGACAGACAGGGACTCTCTATTCCTCTATATACATGCAGATATGTAAGTATATATATACATATATATATATACACACACATACATATATATATGCACATGCACACATAGGCATATGGGGTATATCAAACACTGCTCTGAATTTCTGCTGGCTGTGTGGGCCAAAAGCAAAGCTCTGCCATGTTATAGGCAGGTCAGCTAACATTTACATCTTCATCAGGGAACTAAAGCAAGAGAAAACTAGTGAGTGCAGGAGGGGTGGAGAGGGGATGATGCTCTCTGCAGAGCATGGGGACCTCAGACCTCCTCCCTTTCACCCCCCCACTTCCCCTCCTTCCAGTGTTTCAGAGGAGAGCGGGGCCACAGTGTTTCCCTGCAAAATGTGACGGCTCACCTTTGAGTCCCCAGCCACTGGCACTCACAGAAAGGGAAATGGGAAAGGCAGGATGAGGCAGAGGAAAACAAGATTAATACGTGCTTGCAGCAGACAGGGTTGGCTGGGCTGTTTCCATACCGAGCACTGTTGCGTTTCTGGGGTGGGGAGGCAGTGGGAATGCAGTGGCAGGTCTGCAAATAGCAGGAGGGGAGCCCCGCAGTCACATCTTCCCCTTCCCATCCTATCCCTGTGGGGCTTTCCCCACGCCTGGCAGCCCACTCCCCACAAAGCCCAGCCCAGCACACCCCAGACATCCCCCTGTCCAGGGGGTGGTGCTCTGTACCTGCCCGGGGTGTGCAACGAGGGGGAGAGGCTAACCCAGTGGCCTGGCCCAAGGTGCAGGGCTGTCTTCCTGTCTGTCCCCTGAGACAGAAGATGAGGAGGAGAGTGGTCACCACCACATGTTGCCCCACATTTGCCCCTTACTACCTATCAGCGCACCCCCTTGGGACAGGGCCAAACAAGCCCTGCCCCAGAAAGGCTGAGCTGGCTCTTGCCCTCCCTGTTGCATCCCCCTCTCTGTCATCCAGGGTCAATGGCCCCAGAGGTTATCTTCCAGGCACTGACCCTGGTGTGCATGCCGAGATCTTATCTAGCGGTTTGCAAATGTCTTTAGAAAACAACAACTTGTTCTTGAACCCAAGGAAGGAAAAGAGCACCTGGCAGGATTTGACCTTTTGTTTTTGGCCATTTTCTTCAGGCAAATTCAACTATGACGGTTTTATTGGAAAACAAAGTGCTCATCCATTCTAATCCGCTTCCTTCTTTGTAGGGTCTCAGGTTCCACCTCCCGTGTGGTCTGAGCCACTTCGTCTTAGTAACTGTGGAGATCAGCTCACGGGGATCATCTAGTGTGGCGAAGGACTGGGAGATGGGATGGGTTTCAGGATTCAGGTTGGGTTGGGAACATGATGGATGCTCTCACTGCCTCCATTGGCCTGTGTGTAAAATGGGAGGATGCAACTGAAACATTTGCTTTGAGAACCTGTAGAAGTCAATGGATGAGAAATGGCAGCAAGATCCAGCTGATATGCATTTTCCGTTTCCTACTCATTTTGGCAGCTTTGTGCTTGTTATCAGCTAACCTTCCTGGGTGGTATTTCAGGTGGATGCAAGAAGGCAGTTTGAATTGCTGCAAAGAGCTGAATATCTCTGCTGTGCATGGAGCTGGGGACATCAGAGGTGTTTGGTGCTGGCAGAGAATACTGAGGATGACTCTTTGGAGACCCTTGTGCCTTCCCTTAGGAGCATTCCTCTGTCCTTTCAGTTCTTAATGAGGTCTTCCGTGTTCATTCACCTCGGGAGGGAGAGAAAAGCTTTCAGTCCTGTGGCTTCTTTGTCTGGAAAACTCAGGAAACACTTGTACGATCAGCCAGAAGGCCACAAGTGCTTCTGCACAGATACATCATGGTGCAGAGGGCTTTCCCAGAAGCATCCCCAGGTCCCAGCCTACTTCTGCTGCTTTCGCAGGCAGGACAAAGATGTCAGGCTTTGGGAAAGGCAGCCCTGTGCATTCAGCCTTGGTGCAGTACCAGGGGAGAATTACAGCCCTGGCTTTCCTAGCAAGGCTGCAGCTTTGTACTTGCGGGCCTGCTATCTCCTCTGCAGACTAACAAAGTGCCACTCCTCATGTCCCTGGTGACTCCCAGATCTGAGTGGAGCCCCTCAGACACCGTGCTGGCAAGCCCAGCCCAGCGTGCTGTGCCTTGCCCAGACGTCTGTGCTTCGTTGAGTGTTGCCAAGTATCATTTTTCTTTTACCTCCTTGTTCCTGGATTTAATAAATCCAGAACTATCCACCCTCCACTCGAGCCAGAATCCTCCCACCATCAAACATGCCCCATTTTATGCCTTCCCTATCTGACAAGGAAAATAATCTCCCCTACTTTTCTCCTTCATGCTTCTCTGTCTAAATCCTGAAGCCCTAATCCTGTTAGCATGCTCTGTTCCAGGGCTCTGTCTCCACAGGAGAAACATAATCCTGCAGTAAATCTAGTGGGTCCAGAGAGACACATACATATGGACGAAGGCAGGGCTGCTGCCATCCTTGGCCTTCTCCTCTGCCTCCCCCAGCCGCTTTCTGTAGCTCCCCAAGAAATGGCATAGTGGCCAAGCAGCACAATAAATAAAGCGGGAGAGAGGTTACCTCCTGCCCTCTCCCTGAGTCACTGCCCCTTTGACTTCACGGTGCTTTTTTTCCCCCTGTCCTTCACTCCCTTCACTCCAAACTCTGCCATTGGCACAATTCCCATACCCACTGGAACTAATGTAGCTTCAAAAATCCCCCTGTCATCCCACGGCAGTTCCAATGTGTCAGGAATATGACTTGTAAGTGTTGGTGTGGAGTCTGCATGTGTGTGCACATGGAAAACTTGCCCAGTCCTCCTCTAGCGTAGACATCATCTCCCACCACTTGCTTTCTGCAGCAAATTAATTAAGCAGGTCAGCTCTCATTGATTATCAATTTAATCTTATGTGTAGACCTGCCGACTGGACTAAAATGGAAGTAAGCGTAAAGTATATGGGATGAGGATGGGCAGCTTTTTGATGCAGAAGTGCAAATGGGTTCCCTTGTCTGCTTCTTGGAAGGTGCTTTTAATTTGTTAATGGTTTTCCTATTCGTTTTCTGGCTCCGTCATCCTTCAGCGCGTGTGCGTGTGCATGCGCGTGCGTATGTGTGCTCTCTGCTGAGTGTGTATATATCTATCTCCTTAGATCGCAGCCAGATTTTTTTTTCTGCTGGTGTAAATTACTGTGACTTCTTATACTTCGATGGCGATATGTTGATTTACACCATTTGAAGACTTGGCTCAAAATATGTGCTGAGTGGGATGGGAAGTAGATAGGATGGGAGGAATAGCAATGTTCTATTTTGGTAAGGGGGAAGAAATCTTTGCTTTCTTGGCGCTCCCAGTTTCACACATTTTCCTGCTAGTTCTTCCTATGCTGTGAGTGCTAATTTGAGGCAGGATGCAGAGCCTGTTCAAGTCAATGGGACTCTCTCCACTGTGCGCTCGGGCTCTGGGGTCAGCATTTTCAGTGCAGAGGAACTGTACGCTCAGGGTCAGACCCTGGTCAGCAGTGTCAGGACCTGCGGGCTTACCATGCATTTCTACTTGGGAAGGAGGCGGAATGGCCAGGCATGCAGGAGGACCCCGCTTCTCTAACAGCACTAAGCACCTGCCCTCTGAAAATGGCTGAAGGGAGTGCAAAGCAATGATTTGCTATGATCAGTTGGGGCTTTTTAGAAACAAGGTTCACTGGGGCAGGTCCTGCCAATGCAGCTGATACTGGAATTGGAAGTCAGGTGCTGTTTCTGCCCTCAAAAACTGGCAGTCCAGAGTGTCAAGGCCCCAGTTCTGAGTTACGTAGCTTGCTGAACATGATCCAGCCTGAGGAAATTACTGGGCCCCAAATCTAAAGCAGAATTGAGGTTGCTCTCCCTGAAGCAGGTGGTTGGGACTAAGGTCGTGTAAGACATGCTTTCAGCAATGCATGTGGTAGTGATAAAGTTTTTGGGCTCAGTCCTGCTTCTGCTTTCTGTCAAGCTTGACTTTGCAGAAGTCAGCAACAAATTACGCTGGTGTAAATTTGGATTCTGGCCCCTGATGCTCGTATGTGCGAAGTGAGCTAAAAAAGAACAAAACTGGAAATATGTTAAACCAAAAAGAGCAGCAAACCTCATCAGTGACTGTTAAACATGCTGGTCCATATGCAACCTTTGGCTCATGGAGTCTTCAAACTGCTGATTGTGGGAAGTGAAGAGAGGTTGCCAGGAGAAGACTCCCCCAGGCTTGCTGCCCCCAGGCATCTGCTGGGGCCACCATCAGGAGCCACCCCCTGGGACAGAGGGACCTTTGGGCTGACCTGACATGCTGCTCCTCGTGCTAAAATAGTTGCACCAGCTCAGATAAACATTTCCTGTCCTCCGGTGTTAGGTTCAGAGGTAAGGTGTTGTGTGTCAGCTCCTGTGTTGACATAAAGCTGGAGGCTTTGCTGTGGTGTGGAAATGTATCCTTTCAGCCTGTGTGTGTGGTGTGCGTGTTCCCACAGGTTTACAAGACACACACGCACACACATGAATGCCTGGAGAGTGTTTCACAGTAACCACTCTTCTTACAGCCCTCCTGCTGGAAAAAAGGGTATTTGGTGACTGCTGAGCAAGGAAAAGGATGGGAAGTGGGGTCAGACGGGATAAAATAGGATATTAAAAACACATAAACCATGCTGTGTTGCTAAACGGTAGCAGCATGATGTATATTCTCCAGATTAGCATTTCTGCTCAAATTCACATCATCCCCAAATCCCAATTACTAGCCGGATTTGCAGCCAAGGCCTTCTGCAGGGTGGCTTTTCCCTGCCCTGCTGGGAGCACTGCCGTCCCGGGCTCGACGGCAGTGTGCAGGGGCAGCTCGGAGCTGGTTGTGGTGCTATGAACAGCTGCTGTCCCTCTCTGCGAACACCTTCTGTGCACCCTGGCGTGCTGGATCCTGGGATAGGAGCAGTAACATGTGCTGCCTGCAGACCTAGAGTAGTGGGAGGCTTATAAAATGCTGCTTAACTTCTATTCAAGGTGAGAGGCCGGGATACAGCCTCACCCCTTTTTCTGTCCCGGATCACAGGTATCTGCAGTTGAATTGTTTGACTCTCGCCTCTGACAGGAGGAGATCGGTGCCAGAGATTACACTTTTCTGCTTCGCTCTGAGATAAGCTTAGCGGGAGCTCCTGTGCTTAGCACGGCATATGCAGGGTAGGAGCTTGCAGAAGAGCCCAGCCAATATCTCAGTGCGGATGTGGCTCCTGGCTGAGATCAGAGGATGCTCTATCCCTGTCCTGAGAGCCTGTGTGCTTGGAGGGGAAGTGGGCAATGCCTGCGACCTCAGTCCGTGAGATTTAGTGCTTTATGCTGGGGGCAGAGAAAGCATTGAAAATTGCCCTCAGGTTGGGTATTTCCACTTTTCCCCCTTTTCTTCCCCGCTATGGCTCTGCAGCCTGAAAAAGGAACACAAGTAGCCAGTCCTGGTCCGGCCTATTAAAATAATGGGAAGGAGGGGTAGATCTAACGTCCATCTGGTAGTTATTGATTATGACCATCTGTTAAGGCAGCAGCCTTTTCATATCATGTTGGATCATAAACTCCCCCGAAAAGCTGTCTCTGTGTGGTGGGCTGCGTGTGCGCCGGAGAGGCAGGGCTGGCTGGGACAGCAGCTCGTCGCCCCAGGCGGAAGCAGCATCCTCCCTGCTCATGCCACTGCTTGCACACGATGTTTCCCAGCGGAGCTCAGTGCAAGGATCTGTCAGGATGTCAGCCCATTTGCCCGCGGAGGGGAGGCGAGATCTCACGCAGCGTTTGGGGACATCTGGCCTTTTGCATTGGAGCAGCTCTGGGTTTAGGGGTGAGCTCGAAGCAGCTGTGGCTTGACAGTCCAGGGTGCCTTGAGGTGCCATGAGAGGCAGTGGAGCATCAAGCTCCTGGTTCTTCTGCCTGATGGGCCAGTCTGTGCACCTACCATGCTGTCCTGCCAGCGGCTCAGCTTTTCCTGCCTGCCCCTGGGTGCTTGCCCTGGCTGGAAAAGCCCTTCCCAGAAAGCTTCTCCTTGGTTTTCCCTGCTGAGACTATTTTGACTGCTAATCTGGTTATTTCTTTCTACCTGGAAAGGACATAACCATGTTTGTGTCCCCTCTCTCTTGCAGACATTTCAGGCCAACGAGGATGCCACAGAGGTGGTTCTCAACAAGATCCACAGCCCAGTGCTCACACGCTTCGTGCGCATCCGTCCCCAGAGCTGGCACAACGGCATAGCCCTGAGGCTGGAGCTGTATGGCTGCCGCATCACCGGTAAGGGTCACCTCCTCCCCTCAGCCTCAGCCCTCCTCTCTGTCCCTCCGACAGCCTGTTCTGGTGTGCTGTCCCCCGCAGCTGTCATGGCTGCTTGAGATGGGAGTGGTGACACTGTGAGCAGCAACACTGTGAGCAGCATGCAGGTACCCATCCCAAGTGATGCACTTGGGGGGACAGGCACCCAGGCCCTGGAGGCAAGGGAGGAGTGCCCAGTGCTGTGCTGGTTTAGTGTCCAACCTAACTTAACCAGTGTTAAACCTGTGAGGAAATCCACGAGTGCTGCCTTCAGCTGCCCCGGCTGTTCATGCCCTTTCCTTCCCTGCAGATTCGCCCTGCTCCAACTTGCTGGGAATGCTTTCCGGCCTCATCCCTGACTCACAGATCTCAGCCTCTTCCATCAGAAGCTACGACTGGTCTCCCAGCATGGCCCGCTTGGTGAGCAGCCGCTCAGGCTGGTTTCCCCGTGTCCCCCAAGCCCAGCCTGGGGAGGAGTGGCTGCAGGTGGACCTTGGCGTACCAAAGAATATCAAAGGAGTCATTATCCAGGGGGCTCGTGGAGGCGACAGCGTGACCACCACTGAGTCCCGCTCCTTTGTGAAGAAGTTTAAGGTGGCCTACAGCATGAATGGAAAGGACTGGGACTTCATCCAGGACCCCAAAACAATGCAAGCCAAGGTAGGCATTGCCTGGTGCAGCTGCAAAACAAGATACATTTCCAGCTGTCTTTAGTCTGCCTGATGGCGTCTTGGGAAATTAGCTGTCTTTCCCCACAGAGACCTTGTGAGTTTGGGTTGTCACCATGAAATCCCAGGTTGTGTCCCCTGGTCCTGCTCCTAAGCTGTACTAGAGGGTGTAGGTTCCACCTTGCCCCAGGGAGGGCAGTTTCCCTTCATTTCTTACTGTGGACCAGGGCTGGGAATGTGGACATCACCTTCAGCTCCTCCCAGCTCCTGCAGGTAAGAGCCTACAAGATGGTGTGTTCAACTATGTTTGGCACAAACTAATTACATATTTAAAGGAGAAAGATGTTGCTGTTGTGGCTTGCATCTCTGGAAGAGGAAGATAAATCACAACTTCTCTTTGGGAAATTTTCTGTATCTGAAGTCCCTTTTGTCACATTGACGTGACCCTGAAATTCCCCATGCTTTTCCTGTATCATTGGAGTTCCACATAGTCTTTCTGCTAGTGGTATGGGAGTGGCAGGGAGCTTGAAAATAAATGAATTGTCTGCTACTGCCTGTTCTGTTTTTATGCAAACTCATCTGCTTCTGAAAATTCGGGTAAGTTTTAAGTTTTTCTGGTCCTACAAATGAGTCTTAGAAGGCCTGATGCTATCTATAGCACTCTGTTTATTCCCCACAGACTTGAGTTTGTGCTTGTAAGCTGAAAAGCAGCAGTACTTGGACTGTGAGGAAAACTGAGCATTTACACTATCCTAGAACAAGCAGTAGCTTCTTTATTTGCCAAAGGACAAATCTGATGTTATTTATATGTGAAGTTAGTGGATGTTCCCCTGGCTTCCCCTGTGTGGCTCGGATCAGAGTCTGACCCCTGGATATAAAGCAGAGGCCAAGAGAGATTGTGCAAGTTTCTTAGAAACAGTCTGTCTGGTCCTCTTGAAACTGAGGAAGAGCAGCCCAGTTTGTGCTCAGCTGGACTCGATGGCCTGGAGTCGGACAGCTAAACTATTTCAGGCTGCATCTGTGTCCTGCCAGACCAAATTACAAAGTCTGGTGGAAAGCATGTGGGATGCACACATCACTTGCCTTTTCTCTCTCTCTTTCTCTCTCTCTCTTTAGCTTTTTGAAGGCAACATCCACTACGATATCCCTGAAGTCCGGAGGTTTGACCCTGTTCCTGCCCAGTATGTCCGAGTGCACCCAGAGAGGTGGTCCCCAGCAGGAATAGGAATGCGCCTGGAGGTGCTGGGCTGTGACTGGACAGGTAGGAGCCCCAGTGCCTCTGCCCACCAGCTCCATCGGGGCCGTGGTGGGCGTTAAACCATCAAGGTGCAAATGTAAGGTGATTTCTCTCCCTGTTGTCCCACCTCAAGGCCATACTGTGTCAAGCAGACTGCAGCCATGAAGGCAGGACCTGCAGAGTGGCCTAAGCCCATCTTTTAACTTCCACCTTAAAAGGAACTGGCCTTAACACAGCTTGTAGCAGTAATGTTTGGACCCCAATTCAAGCTTTCGCACAGAGACCAATGCAGGGTTTGTCCCCAACTCCTTTCTCCCTCCTTTCAGAAGTTTTAACTGGATGTTGTGCAGGCTTTCCCACTCTCTGTGTTACATAACATTTGGGCTTTTTAATCCAAATGGATAAGAAAAAAGTAGGAAGAGAAGCAGAGGTGCAGAAGAGGTGTGCAGTGACCAGTACACTGCCTACACTGAGCTGCCACAATAAGGTTTTGCTGTAAAAACAACTGTTCCTCCTTCACTGAACCCCATGTGGAAATCCTTTTGCAGACAAGGTTGGGGATTTGACTCTGTGATGTCTCTACAACATCCCTAAGACCAGGGACGTTTGTTCACTTTTGCCCACCTGTGTTTCACAAGTGGTATGCCTTGCAGCCACCATTACTTTTAATACAGAGGTGAAAACTGTCTAACACACTCACTGGGATCAGTCCAGGTTGTGCCTCTGACCCTTTTGAGGCTCGATGGTGGTTGATTGCTCCATAGTTTCATCCCCAAAAGCCAAAAATGCACCCGACAGCTCATTGTGTCTGATGCTAGGTTTTCAGTGCCATGGGCTAGTTGTCCCTTTTTCTAATCTAGTTTATTTATGAATCATCTGCTTAAATCTGAATCTGGTGTCCAGATGTCAGTGATAAAGAGGTATGATTTCCATTTTATAGACACATCTGTAGAAGGCATTTTCTTATAAGAATTGCGATTCTAGGAAGCTTAAAAGACAAAGAGCTTTTTTCCACCCTTTCGTGGAGCCTTTACTACCCCTTCGTCCTGTGATGTGCCATGAGATGCATTACAAACACTTAATAGTAAATCACAGAACACACATACACACAGTTAATAATGAAAATTTGTCACCTTTGAAGTCAATGGCAAATCTCTGCCTCGACTGGGAATCCATTGTAAATTATCTAAACTTTAAATCAAGATTAGATCTTAATTTAAATCTTAGAACATCTTTGGGATGTTGTAGGAGAAGCAGGCACCATGGCTGTCATGCAAGCAGCGGGAGCTGAGGCTCCATGCAGAAGTGGTCAGGCAGCTCCTGCATCATTGCTTCCAGCAGCTCCCAGGAATCTCCAGCTGCCAGACCTCTGCAGACCATTGCTGGCTGGTGCATCACAGCGCTGCATCACTGCCGCAAAGGGAGGCGGTCACACAAGACCTCTGACCACGTACGCGTCAGCCTCTCTGTTGCACTTCGTTGCAAATTACAGAATAAGAGGGGTTTGGCATCCTCAACTTCTCATGCTATTTTTGGTCCAAATTTTCTTTTACAGCTATGTCCATGTTCAGTTTCAATACCAGCAGCAACAGCCCATGATTTTTCCAGGCAGGGTGCTTTATGGTCATTTCCCAGTGTGGCTGTCTAATCATTTGCACATTGTAATGTTTAAAACTCAACTGCCAAGTCATAAATATTCGTAGCTTTATTGATCTACAGGCATTCAGCTTTGTAATCAGAGCAGGGCTTGTAATCTTGTGGATTCACTATGTTATAAAAAGCATTTATATCCCTGATGCAACCTGGGGAGCAGAGATAGCCCATGGCATTATCTGCATGCTAAATCCAGGCTGGCTACATGCAGCAGTCCTTGACAACGCCAAGATATAGCTCTCCTTTGCTGGGAGGACCCAGGCACATTACAGAACTGGCTGTGAAAACCCAGGCAATGGCACTTGCTTGGGAACAAGATTAAGAGGGATTAAAACAAGCTGATTGAAAATATTTTCAAGTGAGGGTCTAAGCCCATGTGTACCCTGCCCAGCTGTTTTTATTTCTTGTCAGCAACGAGCATCTTAATTACTGAGTCAAACAGGTAACTTAACAGCAACTGGGCTCACAAACTAGTTGGCTAGTAGCTTAAAAATTGGGAAGCAGGCAGTCAGCAATTGACTTCTTTCAAAGACCTGCCAAAATTTTTCCTCTGAAGAGTGGAGATTGATGAATGTTCGCTTGCAGCTGGTTTTCTCTCCTTTGAAGTTCCAAACATCTGCTTTCAATTGCTCAGTGACTCTGCATTTTGATCAGCAGTTACCACCAGTTGCACAGACACTTGCTGGGCCAGGGAGAGAGAAAGAGAGCAAGCAAGACCTCTTCTTTTTCACTTTCCATTTCACACATCACGTTGTCCTCCCTGCTATTTTCATTATCTCTTGTAACCATCGTGTTGCGGCTCTGCCATGGTAACTGATTTTTCAAGATATATTTCTGCAGCTTGTCCGGGGCAATGCAACACTGTTGATTTACATCCGCTCAGCATCTGTGTCCCGTATGGGACTTGGCTTTCAAGGTCCTTCCACATTGTCACATTTCAGCTATAAATCTCAATATACAAGAACAACAACCTAAAAAAATGTACCAGCTCTAAATAACTTGCAGCTTTTGATATGTTGCCTTCACCTGCTTCTTTTTTTTTTTTTCTTTTCTTTTTTATTACATTTTTCTGTGCCTGGCTGCTTGCAATTTGCTTCTTGGTTGTGTTCAGAGTTTTATGGGGTTGTAACAAATTTAAACTTACAAATTAAAAGACTTTGAGGTTATTTGGTATTTTATCCTGAACAAAAGACAGCCACTGGAAGAAAAAAAAAAAGTAAAAAAACCCCTGAGAATTTATGTGCAACATGTTTAATAACAGGAAAATAAAAGGGCAGAAAGAAGCCTATGGAAAATATTCAATGTATTTAGCCATTTCCTCCTGCTTCTGGCTTTATTAAATGATATCCTGAAGGGTACCGACAAAGCAACACAATCACACATAACTGAGCAAAGCAGCTTCTTTTTAAAAGTGGAAAGAATCAAGCCTGCTGTACTCGTAAAAGGAGAGACTGCTGGAACCTAATGTCGTTTATTGTTGATCTTAATATCCTTTCCTTTCTTGCTTAAATTTCCCCTGACACCTGCTTGGAGGTTGTTTCACACGGGCCATGTTGGAAAGAGGGAAATTGGACAGAGACCCTTTGAAAGTGTAGTCAGGAGCCTGGAGTGTGAAACCAGATGCTTTCTGCAGCGAGCCAGAGCGCGCTAGGGGATCCTCTGGGTCCATTTGCGGTTACGTCATTTGTGGGTTTGAGTGACTTGTTTTATAAATTGGCACGATTGGTGGGAATGTTGTGTGTGTTTTTTTAACATGTCATATGCCTTTATGAAAGAAAAAGACGTTCTGCTTGTGATCTCTCTTATCTGGTAATGACAGCTAAGCAGATTGGCAACACCAGCGCAGATTAAAAAATTAAGAGAAAAAGTAGCATGTATGTCTAGGAGAGAGTCTTGTCCATCGGGACTCTAAATCAAAGGAGCTCCCATCTGGAAACAGCCAGTTCACTTGAAGTTCAAACCATGCTGACATTTGTAGCATGTAGAAATTTCATGATATTCTTGGTCTATCTCTTCCTGCCATTATAAGAACATGAGAAAAAATATTTTTGCTTTGTTTCCTCCTAGCTGGGCTTTATGTACTGTCTATTGCAAATAGCATCTCTAGTCCTTTTTTTCAGAAGTAAAGCCCACTGCAGAGACGCTGGTGCCCACTTTGAAGAGCGAAGACACCACCACCCCATACCCAACTGATGAAGAGGCAACTGAGTGTGGTGATAGCTGTGGAGAAGAGGAGGGTATGTATCAGAGCAGCACATCTTTATTTCAATAAATGATGGGGTAAGAGCTAAGCAAATACTCTTATCTTCCCATTTGCTCCTATACATGGAGCTGATTCCTGGAAAGCTGAGAGTAATATTATTAGTAGTAGGCCAAGATAAAAAAACCCAACAAACAAAACTTGCCAAAATCTGATAAGTTATATCAAGGAAGGATGCAAGAGCAAGAGATAGCAGCTAATTCAGTCCCTAGGGTACGAGACTCAAAGAGCTGCTCTCCCAGCATCCTTACGTGACCTGAAGCAACTCACTTAGTGCCTTGTTTAGAGCCACCTCCGTTCCAGATCTCCTTGGCTGGGTGTCGTAAATTCAGAAGGTGATTCAGGGGAGAGATTCAGACTGCCTGGTATGCAGGACTCCTTTTGCAGACGTCACAACTGTGGGAGTAAATCACAACATGTAGAGAAGGCTGATGTCCTGAACACCTATCTGTTAAGATCATCTTCCCTAATACCAGCTGCTTAAAATTTAGGAGGACGGTCTGTGCTCCTTGTGCAGGCGGCAGAGAGGCTAACAGTAACTCCAGGCAGGAATTCGTTCCCCCAGTCTTAGATGGCTGTCAGATGTACAGGGAATAGTTTGGTATCTGTCGCACTTGCCTGCCTCTTCTGACTGTAGAAGCTGAATGGTAGTTTAGACTACATGCTGTCCTTGTAAAGAGCCAATGCTGGGGGCGACTAATGCTCTCTGCCTCAGATCCCTACCTGTAAAAGCAGACATCATACTCTTCTGCTCCTTGCAAGGCGGGAGGTGAGCATCTAAAGCTTGTGACATGTCCAGATTAAGGGGAGTGGGCATGCAAGGGCTGTGCACGGTTAATTGTACAGCACAGTGCGCAGGAGGTGCATACCCCTGCGCACAACAGCAGAGCCTGAGCCTCAGCGCTGGGGCTTGGGCATTTACACGATGACTTCGACAAGAAATCTCAGGAGGAAAAGCTATCCTTTGAGATAGCTCCTAGGACTTCTGTCACTTCAGCTTCCAGTCCCAGAGAAAAAATTAATGGGTTTTAAAATACATAAATTAAAAAAAGAACATTAATTGGCTTTTTCACACCTCGCATTGGGATTCTGCTGTAGTTCAATTCTGGAAATGCAAGTTGCAGAAGTAGCTCAAAGGGCCTGATTCTCATTGCTTTGCCTTAGTGATAAGCTTGTGCAATTCTGCTACCATTGAGGCACTTGGGAAGCTGCTGACAGGAAATTTAGGCCAGTAATAGTCTCTGCAACAACACGATTCCTGGGTGCAGTCCAGGGCAAGAGAGCAAGCAGGGTACGCTGTGGAGCGTGGAACCAGCCTCCTCGTCAGCTTCCCTCAGATTTAGCAACAATTTTCATTCTCATACTCCATAAACAATGAGTGTGTTTCTCTGGACAATCAGATTTATGACAGCCAAACAGAAACAATGCTGCTCTCCAGGGTATGAGATTAGATTGAAATAAAAGGATCCATGATCTGCATTGTTTTATTTCAAAGTGGGAGCATGTAAAGAAGGCCCTTTGCCCCTCGCAGCAAAGTTCCCCTGATGCCTATCGCTTGAGTCACTCACCTCCTTCTGGCTATCGCTCACTTTGTGGCATTGTGATTTAAAACTTCCTCTTTGCTCAGGAAAAACCCAGCCTATAACTGGGCTCTGACGTGCTGGGGATGGTCTCAGACCATTTCTGCAGCCTCCATGCCTTACGGCTTCTTCCCCGACCAAAGGAGCCAGCAGCTGCCTCGCTGCTACATGCAGCCCCTGGCATGTGCCCTCCTGCCCACAGACCTGTCTCTGCAGGAAGGCTCTCCAGAGCTTTTAAAGCTGTTGACACAGGGGAATTAGCTCTGATCCTGTTTCACAGATGAAAAGTTAAAACAACTTGCCCAGAGACCATGTGGTGAGTCCGTAGTGGAGCTAGAAATAGAGGCTGGCTCCTTTCACTGAGAATCCAAAAGCTTGAGCTCATGGTGCCCCCACGTTTCCCCTGGTAGCATTTCCATGAGAAGGTAGGAAGTGGTGAGTGACAGCTCACCACGTTGACAGACAGCTCCCGTCTGGTGCAAGTGGCTAGATCTGTCACTCAGGAGCTGGGTTTCTGGAGCACTTGAGATTCTCCTTTTGGAGCCAGAGCACAGGCTGATGAGCACAGGCCACTCAGGAAGCGCTCTTCCCTGACATTTAAGAAGGCATTTAATATTTGACCACTCTAGGGAGGAAGAGAAGGTGCTGATTAGAGTCTGGAAGCATTTGGTACTTGCTTTTATATTTGCTTAGTTTGGTGGATTAGCCACAGGACGTGGCATGAGCATTTTGATGATGCAGAACTTAAGGCTGATCCCTGGAGCTGATGAAATGTGAGATAGGTTAAAAGCATCAGCGTGAGTGAGATTTCATTCTTTCTTCAGTATTTATGGCTTGCCAGCTATTTTACTTTTGGCTTGTTTTTTTTATAGCAACCCTTCATGGGTAGGTCATTTTTTAATCCAACTTTATTTTGCTTCTATTTCTTTTTATAAGATTTCCATCTCCCTGAAAACTTCAACTGCAACTTTGATCTCCCTGAAGACCTCTGTGGTTGGTCACATGACTTGGCAATGGGTTACATGTGGTCTTTTCAGCCTACAAGCACCTGGACTGGCAACTCTGAACCAAGCCCGGAGACTGTGCCTGGTAAGATGGTTAATATTATACCGAAGCAGGGAAGAGGGAGCTGATGGGGCTTTTTACATGTGAACGGTATGACTGATTATTGCACAGCTAACGAGAGTTGTGAAGGCTGTGCAGACCTCAGTGTTTTCTTTTGTGGTAGCTGTCAGATGCTTTGCTTTATGGGTTCATGACTAACTGTCCTCTTGAGATAGCCTTGAATCAGACACTGGGCTTTGAATCTCCTTTGACCACGTAGGTTAGCCCAGGCTTTGTTCCACATCCTGATCCAAACGTCCTCTGTAGGAACCAATGCTTTTTTACCAGAATGTATTTCCTCTTTTGTTAGAGATGCATTTCTTCTTCCCATATGTCACCTAGATTGCCTATAGTCTTCAGCTATTCTGCACTCTGGGCTTGCATGGGCTGGATTTCAACCTCCTCCAAGTGAAGGATGAGCTAAGCCCTAAGAATGCAGAAATATGCCAGCTTCTTGCTGTGTGACTTTTGCTCTTTTTCTCTTCTGTGCTTTGGAAGCAGAAGATTTGCATGAGCATGGCAGAGCCTAATTTATGGAGGACCTCACTGAGATGTGCTGGCATGGGTTGGAAGTGAGCCTGCCTCTAGCAGTGTGGTTGATATATCAAGTTCTTCAGCTTCACATCTTGGAACTCGCCCCGGGACTAGTGCCCTTTCCTTACCCTTGTTGACTTTGTGGCATGGGTGGCACAAAGAACATTTGCCAGTTTCCTTATAACTGTAGATTACATCACCGTAATATTACTTCTCTTCACTGTCATTCAGTGCTTATGAAACTCAAGGGTTCCCCAAGGAGAGCTGGCTGATCTTACCTGGCTTCAGCTCTGCCCTGCTGCCCAGTGACTCCAGTGCCTGCATGCCATGTGCCCAGAGAGCTGTGCATGCTGCGGGCTCCTCCCTGCCCTTCCCCCCAGTAAGGTTGAGTCTCGAGATGCAAACATTCGGGCGAAAAATTCGGGCGAACCTGTTAGCCACCTGGCAGAGGCGCTGGCCAGATTGGCAGTGCCGCCAGCCAGTTGGAAAGCTGTGCAGCCAACACCTGGTAGGCAGTGCTAAAGAGGAAAATATGTATTCCAGAAACATATGGGAAGAGGAGAATCTGCTACATCTCCACACACAAATCACCCCCACACAAATGCACACATCATTTCTCTCTTCAGCTCCTGAGGTGCCCGGCATTTTTCTAAGAGACATGGTAATGCTGTAAGTGCAGCCTATATGGACATCTGACAAATTCTTTGGCGTGACATAGGGGTCACAGTGTCTGCTATGGAGAAAAACATTTTCATATTTCAAGTGTTTATCTCTTCAGCATTTGAGTGCTTTAGAAGATTAATATCTGGAGCTCAGTGGAGCCTCAGGCAACAGGAGAGAACACTTACAACCAGCCCCAGACTTAATAACCCTCCCCATCTCATTCGCTGTAATAATGTTTAATTAATATAAGCCTCCTGCAAGTAGGATAAAAATTACTTATTTTTATAACTCAGACTCAATTTTTCATTTCATTTCCTCTCCCCTGAGTCTCCCTACAATTAGTTGGCCATAGTTTCTTAGAAGACTCTGTTGTATGTGCGCACACGTGTGTGTGTGCGCGCTTGCAAGGCCTGGGAGAGCCTGGTGCTGTCTCAGACAGCTCAGCTCGCAGTTCTGTTTTTTACCCTTTTCTTCTCTTTCGTAGTTAGTTATGAGTTGCAAAACTTCATCAATGCAGCCAGGGGGATGTTTTCCTGCTGAGTTCAGTGATCTGGTTTTGTGCCAGCGTGGAGAGTTCTCCCTTACGGTTCTGTGCTGAGCTGGGTGCTGAAGCACCATCGGGCTGCACGCAGGAGCCCGGCAAGTTACAGGCTGTACAGGCAGAGGAAGGGGAGGATGTAGCAGCTCCAGAGGGCTGAAGTGACTTGCCCATGGCAGCGGAGGAAGTCAGCAGCAGACACCAGGCACAGGCTGAGGGATGGTTGTTGGCACTGCCATGGGATCAGCTCCCAGCTGGGTCAGGCAGGGATGCACCCTCCCGGCAGCTGTGCTGCTGCCTTGCCCACGCAGCGCAGGGCTGCAGAGGGGCTGACATGCAAAGGTGTTGCTGCCGTGCCTTGCTTTGGTCCCGCTTTTGGAAATTAAGAAGACGTGACACAAAAGGGAACAACTATTTGCTTTTTTCCTCCCCGCACAGCTTTTAAAAGCAACTCGAGAAACATGAAAAAGAGGCCAATGCCAGCCCCTCGTCAGGGACAGAATCGAAGCATTGTTTGGTTCACACTCCCCCATTCTTCCCCTGCCTTTCCCTTGCGCTCCCTCCAGCACTTTGTTTCTACTTAGAAAATTCATCCTCAGACTCCAGGGAGCAAGGAATGAAAAGCCCTTGTTCGGGGTGGTCTTTTCTTGTGAATTCTCCACCCCAGGGTGAGCAGTTGGGTGAAGGAGAGCAGCTGTGCTTGGTTTAGGGGCAGGGCAAAAGCTAACGGGAACTCAAAGCCGCTGGAGCCCAATTTACTCTGATTTAAAGGTGCTGGCCCTGGCTAGAGGCCGTGGCTGCTCCACAGTAGCAAGGAAATGTGCTGTGCCTTTAAGAGCCGTGTGGGACGTGTTTCTATTTCTTCTGAAAATGGCAAAACAAAAATTAAAATTAAAAGGGAAAAAATAATAATGAAAGCAGGAGCCTTGGCTCAGTCTGCATGAGAGGGAGAGGGGGAAGGAAATGACCATGGTGAAATACCCTCTGTGAAGCCCTTGATTAGAAAAGTCTGCTGAGAGACAGGCCTGAATTCCTCAGATATCTCCCAATTTCATTTTATGCGCTGCATGCAATTCCTCCTTGTCTTTGGCGCGGAGAACTTCTTCTCAAGACTGACAAGACACCCACTGCTCTCATTCCACTATTTTTATTTCCAAGATACTCTTTCAGGCAGCTCTGCATTTCTTTTTTTAGCCCTGTGTTCCTTGGGCTCTTCACACCATGGATTAGTTCCACGTCCTCTCCTGCAGGCTCCCGTTACATGTCTGGGGGACCCGGTTGGTGAAAGTGGACCCAAAGTGCCCAACTCAGCAGAAACCCAGCATGGTTCCAGCTGTTACCATGCCCTTTAGAAGCCTAAAAAATACTGTTGCTCCCTTCTCCATGCCCCCATAAGAGATTGCCAGGATTTTTCCCTCTATGGATTTTCAGATGCTTCCCATCTGTAGAAAGATTCCCCTTAGCTGCACCTAGCAAGCTTCAAGGAGCAACAAGTTCAAGTTTCAGTGTCTCATCCCCCCTCCTGCTGCCTGCAATGGCAATGTGCCATTGATGTCAAGATAGAGGCCTTAAGACCTGAAAATAAATCTGGGTTGGTAAGTTGGGCACCTCAACTCTTCACTGTCTTTGAATTTCACCAGGGTCTTGATCCTGAAGGGTGTAAAGATCCTGGGTCGTATCCTTAGCTGGTAGGCGCGGTTGCATTGCTCTCAGTGATGCTACGCTAATAAGCCAGCACTGAAAAGCTGGAATTGGTGTGTTAGCCTATGTTTTCCTTCCTCTTTTCTTGCAGTTATTAAGTAAATACCTTGTGGTCCTAGAAGAGTACTGTGGTGTCTTCACCTCTACCACGTGCTGCTTCTCATTTGAGTGAGCACGGCGCCGGGGTCAGAGCCACGTCAGCATTGTGAACCCCATGCTGTTTGGATGTTGGCAGCTGTACATGCACACAGAAAAGGAAGCAGTTTTAACATTGCAGCTCTCCTGACCACATAGCTGGGCTGCAGAAACCCATCAAGACCTTCTGTTGTGGGCCGTAGCCTCTCTGGCTTTGAGGGTCAGGAATGCTGCTCATTCAGGTTGCAGGCACTGCAGGGAGAGGTTTATTTGTTTCCAAGTGTTTCCAGCAGAGGAATGTTTGTAGTGCTCTGAAGTTTCCTAAGAGCTTATTTTTTAAGGAAAACAAATATTGAGCTGTTTTTAAGCTGATGGTGACTCTTTACCATTCTTGTGTTTTTCCCGTGGGATCTTTAAAAGGGAAAGTTTCATATTTTTCCTGCAATCCATGAGAACTTCTGCCTTAAGGCCTTGATCCTATTCTGTCCAAACCAGCAGAAACGTTTTCATGGTGTTAATGGAGCAGGGCTGAACTGAATTGGGTCTGCACTTACTCTCATGAGACTTAGTCTCAGGGCTTGTGCCTTGGGGACACATTTTGACCTCTAGGGTCAATCCTGTCCCCTTTGAAGTAGGAGGGAGTTTTGCATGTGGGGTGGTGTGAAAGTCAAGCACTTCTGTGCAATGAGTGAGCAGCTGCACGCTGTGGGAAGGAGACCACATACCTGGCTCTGTCTCTCCCCGCTCCCCCCACGCGTGGTGCAGATTGCCTCTCAGCAAAGCTGTACACGGCTCTCCTGACCCTTGTTTGCACAGTGAGGACATCAAACCCTAAAAAGTCATTTGTGCCTTGGCTGCCCACAGCATGGTAGAGGTGGGACACCCTGGCACCCAGATCACGGGAGGTTTGCTGAGCATCAGCTGGGCTGTGCAAGTGCCCGGGCCGCGGGCTAAGGCCAGGCTGTGGCCATCCTCATCCCTGTACTGTCATTCATGAGAGAAGGGGCATGAGCATGGCCATAGTCTGTCCCTGCATTACCAGCAAAGCTCCCGCACACTTGGCCTGGGCTGGAGACAGAGGAGAAGACACCATTCCTTTGGGGCTCACCCGTTTCTTCGCTGCTCGCCTGTCTGAATCCTTAGTCACTTTTTGGACCCAAACACCAGTGACACACACTGCCTATAAAGCTGGGCTGGAATGCTTTCTGGAAAGCAAGACACTGTCTCTCAAATCTTAGTGCGTGCATCACTCCATCGCTTCGCAGCAGTGACTTAGCAGCCTGTGAGTCACAGAGCCTGATTCAGGAAAGCGTGCGCACGCGAGCAAGCCGCAATGTGTAGCTTGTGTGGTGGAAGCACTGGCTCGGTTGATGCCTTTAATTGTGCGTGCACAAACACCAGGTGCGGGTGTGTCTGCGCACACCCTTTCATGTAGGGGCACGCAGGGTGCCTGCCAGGCTGGCGGTGGACGCTGCATGGTGGTAAGCAGCTCACTTAGCATAAATGTCAGGCTCTAATTGGCATTTGGTTTGTCAGGGACACCGTGCCCTCCCTGCACTCCTAGGGGGAGTCAGTGGGACTCACAATTGCACTGCGCTGTTGAGGACGTGAGGCTTAATTAAGAGAGAGGATGTAATGGCTCGTCCATTAGAAAGGCTCCAGAGAGCAGGCGGAGGGCTTGGTTCTGGGCAGGTGTGGGGTTTTACGCCTTTTCACGGACTGATTTAGAGACTGAAATGGCAAGGACTTGGCAGGCTAATTAACACATAATCAAAATTGAGGGGATTTTCCAGCAGACGCAGTGATCTAGTTAATATAAATATTAGTTTTACGGAGGATTGATTTCCCTTCGTAAATGAAAGTCTGTCATTGAGGAGAGGCCTGTCACTGAAATTATGGCAGCAGCCTTTTGAGGTGAATTTGCATGATTTGCCAAAAAAATTAAAAATATAATAACTATCCAATTTCAATCTGCATATTCATGCAGCTGCCATCCCCCTGCTACCAGAGCACCCTGCAATCATGAGGGGATCTGAGCTGATCCGCTCCCTGGGAAAGACAAGGACTGATGCAGAAGGACAGCAGGATCATGTCTCCCTGGCCCTGACACGACATGGTCAGGGATGGCATTTGGGGCCATGCAGGCAGCAGGCAGGGCCCTGAGCAGAGCTGTCACCTATGGGATTTGACAGACAAGAGGTGGCTGCCGGTGGGCTGCAGACCTACCACTAAAACACGCTGTGAAACAAGCTCTGCAACGAAGAGTGTGGTGACCTTTGGAGGCATGTAAGTGAAGGCAATTCAGCGTGGGTCCTCCGTAGGAGCAGCAGCTGTAACTCGACGATATCCAGCAAAGGGGAAACGCGGAGGGAATCTGAAATCTCAGTAATTGCTTGTGTACATCCTGCCCGACATGTTTTGCTGGAAAGCCTCCAGATGTGCTGCTGAGAATGATGAGGGAAGGTGCTTTTCTTGGGAGCAGGGGTGAGATGTGCAGGACCCAAGCACAGGCAGGCTGACCTTGCGGAGGGGAGCGGCTGCCGTGGCTCGTGGTTGCAGCCTGACCCAAACCGCGAGGCTTCATCCCCTGCTGCCCCTAATGTCCTCTCAGATGGCTTGCTAGCAGGAGGGGACAGGCGCGCCAAGAGGAAGCCGCGTTGGCCAGATGGTTTGTTTGCAGGGCCCGGCTGGTGATTTATCCGCGACACACTGCCATGCACGTACAAGCGACTCTGCCATCGTCTGGCTGGGGATGGTTGCGTGTTCACGCTCCTCTGGCTCCCCTACATCCAGATGATCCCATAAATCTTCCATGAGATTTATGCCGTAGCATCAGTTGCAAAAACAGCGGTAGGTTAAAATGCCTGAGCAGGTTCGTCCTGCCTTCTTTGAGCCAGCGCTTTGAACTATCAGTGCCAGTTCGGTGGGGGTTGTAGCTGCCGTGGTAGCTGGAATAGAGGCTGCAAAGCAAAGTTTTCGGAAAGAGATTAAAATGCATTTCTGATCCTGGAAGAACTGATCAGCTCATCGTTGCAAGGCTCCCTTCAAACATTTTAGCAGGGGAAATCAGCCTTTCAGGTGCTTTCTGTGCCAAAGGCTTCCATTTACTGTATCAAACAGAGTGACTACTGGAACCACCAGTCTCCCACATACTGTTCCAACAATTAGCTCCACAGTGCCCTTGTTCAGTCAGTCTCAGCATATTCACAGGGCTTTTCAGAAGGACCAACTAGCCATTAGAGTGATCCAGCCATTTCATCTTCAAATGACACAGAAAGTTGTGTTTGCGGGCACTCCACTCTCCATTCCAGAAGCTCCTGTTACCAGGAGCAGGAGCACATGGTACCCAAACCTGCTGCCACTTGCAGGGGAGCAGCAGGGTTCATTGCCCAAAGACTGAGCTTCCCTGCAGCCCTTGGGATTGCCAGCAGGTCCTGGAGAGCTCCATGGGCCCCAGCAAGCGCTGGGCAGGGAGTACAGAAGATGCATGGTTTGGAAGGGCTCCCGTGGCTCTAAAAGAGTCTGTGTGGTTGGTGGGGGGGACATTGGTTTTGGCTGCGGTTCAGGACTTTCTTTGATTTCACAGCCTGATAGAAATGGGAACAAATTGGAGGTCAGTGTCATCCCTGGTGGGAGGGATGTGACTCAGAGGCACACAGGCTCTTTTGCTGGAGTGGAGGACGTTGGTGGCTGGCTACCACCAATGCCCAGTGAGGGGTGTGGATTGTGGGGGGCGTCCAGCTGCACAATTAACATAGACCCCTGCAGTCAGCTGTGAGCTTTGGGTGGATCCAAGGGTGGCTCGCATCCAGGCACACAATCAGGCTGTGAGCACCAAAGGTCAGTCCTGAACTTTGAGGATCTGGGTTTGATCCTTCTTGAGCCTGCCTGGTGCTTTTATTAAGGATTTTCCAGTGAGACCATTTCATCTGTGAGATAATTGTATGATCGTAGACTGATTTGCTCTTCCACCTTGTTTGTTGTTGCAGCTTTTTTCTTGTTGTTGATGCTTTTTTCTTTGAAGAGGCTTGTAGTGAATTACTAAAAGAGGATTTTAATTCAGGAGACCTTGATGACTTATTATGCCTTATCGCTCTTTAGGCAGGGAGTACAGCTTGTTCTTTTTTTTTTTTCTTCCTCCACTTGTTTATCTCCCACATCTCCTCCTCCACCACTACCACTCCGAGGTAAATCACAAGAACACTCCATTAGAGAACGGCATGGTACTTTTTCAAGTGATTCACTCAAACAGGAGTGAGCAAACATGCTTTCATCTTTTTTCTGCTAGTGTTTGTTGGCATAAAGTGCCAAGTGGCCCAAGTACGTTTCATAGGTGCTAGAAAATATTGCTGGAAAATGTTGCCCTTTCTTTATGTGGCTGGTCAGGGACAGATTTGTCCTTCATGCAGCAAAATCAGTGAAAGTTCATATGGAGTGGATACGCTTTTGAAATATTTTGATCATACATCCCAGGAGTAGAGTGATGGCAAATCTTTCTGCTGTCTTGTCCTAAATTTGTTTTAGAAAGCTGTGTAGCTCACGGTGGTTGGTTTCAGCCCAGCTCTCTGGCAGTGACAAACTTCCAGCAGGTCCAGTGGCTGTGCAACCACTGATACATCTCCCTTGGGCTGGGATGTCACCGGATTGCTGAGTGGCAGCATGGTCAGCTGCTGTTTTCTGGGTGGGACCTGTCTTTTGATGCTCGGGAACTGGGATCTAAATTCAGGTCTCTCTGGTTTAAGTTTTGGAGGTGTTTTGGGTGCACTTCGCAAACACTGTCAGTGCAGACGCTGCTCTTCTGCCATTGCTGTGGGCACTGAAGCCACAGAGGGAGCAGGGCAAGCAGGAGGCAAGCTGCTGCTCAGAGCTTTGCCCATCAAGTGCAGCAGGCTAAGGCATGGGGAAAGGAAGCAACAGACCCTTAGGTGTGGTCCTGGGGCAGAGGTAGGCCCCCTGGGCTGCAGGAGGGCTCACATGTGCTGGCGTGAAGCACCAGTGACACTTGCCCACTGTGTAGCAAGAGCAAGTATGTTGATCCCTCTGATGAGTGAAATGCGAAATACAGTGGTATCTGCCGTTGGCCTGTCTGTGTCACCTCGTACTGCAGGCACTGCAGTCGGAACAACCCAGGGGACTCTGTCCTGCCATTGGTCATGATGGGAGGGGGAAGGTAAGGATCAGATCAGCTACACATTTGGCATTCAGTCCGTGCTAAGGGACTTCAGGCATCCAGGCTGTAAATGGAGAACTCCTTGAGGAGGCTTCTCATCAGAGAGATCTGGAAATCACTGATTCCAGACCAAACCAGCTATGCCCAGGGATTTGTATCCACGGGCTTTTGCTGCTATTGGTACTCAGATCAAGTATCTCCAATTCTAGTCTCAGCCTTGAGCTTCTCCTGGGATATCAAACACACCAAATCTCCTCCCGGAGGTCTGACAAAAAGCATGGCACAATTTAAAGTGTAATATTAAAGCAAATGAACCCCCTGCTGTATGTATTTCAGCTACCTTCAAGTTTGCAGCTACATGGTTGTCACCTTTGCATCCTTCACTCACTGGGACCACGTTTTTCCTCTGTGCTGTGCTTTAGGGGCTGTTTTGCTGCATTACAGAAAAAAAAGGAGAGCCAGGTTTTCACCTTGTCGTGCGTGTCCTCAAAACAAAATTATCAGCTAGACCCTGATTTTGTGGAGTATTTAGCGCTGGGGATGAAAAGAGGCAGGATGAAGACAGCTTGAGATCCGAATCCCAAGATGAGTTTTCAGCACCATCGGTTAGAAAAGCCTACCTCAGGCTTGTTCACTAAGTCAGCTCCCAGCAGAATAAACACAACCCCCTCCCAATGTCATTATCATGGCATCATGTCTGACGATAACTGCTCTTTAACTTCTCCTAATTATATCGCTATTCGGCTTATCGCTTTCTGGTTTTGCTGTCAGTCTCCGACTGGATGGTGGTGGCTGGTGAAGGAAGTGTGCTCCTTGGTGCGACACTCCACTCCTGCAGGCATGGGGGTGAGAGCCTGCCCAGCACTGACAAAGCCACCTGGCAGGAGGTGAGACACTTGTTGCAAGTGGCCACAGAAAATCATATAATGGCGTTTTTCCTTTTCGAACAGACGGTAAGAATTACCTGCAGCTGCACAGCAGCGGAAGGAGGGAAGGCCAGCGAGCCCGGCTCATCAGCCCCACCATCTATCTGCCCCGGAGCGCTGTCTGCATGGTCTTCCAATACCAGGCATGGGGCAGCAACGGGGTGATGCTGCGGGTCTGGCGGGAGGCCAACCAGGAGCACAAGGCGCTGTGGATCATCACGGAGGACCAAGGGGAGGAGTGGAGAGAAGGCCGCATCATCTTGCCGAGCTACGACATGGAGTACCGGGTAAGATGCTCAGGGAAGGTGTGCTGGGCCAGGCGGGAGTCTCCAGCATCTTTATTTCAGTGTTTCAGAGCCAGGGCCCATTTATCATTAGGGAATGTGGCTGTTTTCATTGTGTTTCTTGAGTTACTATAGTAACTAAACGACACTGTTTGTTATTCAGAGAGTGCCTGTCTTGTGCACAGACTTGGGCCTTTGTTCAGCCTGTTGCCTTTTATATTCCTCAAATCTCCCACTTTGCAGTTATTTTTGCTTCTTTTATTTTCATTTTGGTTTGTGTGTTTTCCCTCCCTGACTGATGGTCATCGAATAGTCTGACCAGAGGCAGGTGCACAGCTCCAGGGAGCAAACCCAAACCCTGCAGCCAGGAGAAGTGGGAAGCTGGGAGGGGGCATGGCCAGCTCTTTAAGGGTGGGCAGCAAACAGCCCTTCTCCAGCCTGGGCTGCAAACGCTGGCATGGGAGAAGGAATGGGGAATGTGGGTTCGTTTGTGAATCCGCTTCTTGGATACCTTAGACCAGATCAGAGGGCTGGGTGCAGCGCTGTGGGATCAAGGCCCGGTCCCACTGTCAGGAGTTCAGTGGAAAAGAAGGGGTGAGCTGGAGGGAGCTGTGCTGCTTGCCCCAGCCGCCCGACTCCCTCTGGCACGGCCATGCCAGCACCCCATGGAGAGGCTGCTGCTTCCAGGAGTGCCTTTGGCATGGTTAGCCCTTCTGGGCAGCGCGCCGTTTGCCAGGGGAGCCAGGGCTGCTGTTGTCACTTATTAATGAGCATCAGCACAGCATCCAGCACCCTCCAAAGCAGAAAGAAACACTCACTCGCAAGCCTAATGCAGTGCTTTGACCACTACCCCAGCAAGGAGCCTTGCTCTGACTGGCTCCCAGCCCGACCCTGCCCTGGGGAGCTGCTGCTCTCAGGTCAGTGAGCCCTCCAAATTGCTGCCTCCTGCATGGGTTGATGGCTCATGTTTGGGACCAACACACTCTGTCCTGTGTGCAGACAGATGCCTGGCTCTTCAGGGAGGTCTCTTTGCAGGCAGGCTGCCCAGCCACCCCAGAGAAAGGGGGCATCTAAAATGGGGAGAGGAGGTTTGTGAAATACATAGCCCTAGGAAATTATTTGGACCCTCAAGAGTAGTAAGGGAGATAGAAAGCAAAGAGCACCAGAGCTGCATGACTAGTTTGCATGTGTGTGTTTGGCTTTTTAATAAAATATCAGTAAATGCAGTATGCCTTCAGATAAGAATGATGGGCACTGGCTGACTACTTTGTGCGTTAAATGTGAATATACCAGCATTAGCTAAATAACAGCATCATTATGTAAATAATGCAAGTCTCTCCACTCAGCAGTTCTTAGAGCTAATGGCTATTTATTTTTGTAAATATATTTTGCCTGTGATTAAGTAGGAATAAATTGACCCTTCTCCTCTAACATTTCAATACTTCTTATGTAACAATGGGAACAGCACTTTACAGTTAATGTAGCAGTGCATTTTGTGTCCTTCCCTTCCTTTTTCTGATCATAGTCCAGTTAATACCACAGGCCAAATCTGCTGCTGCTGTAAGTCAGTGTTATGCCACTTGCATCATTTGTGCAAGGGCCAGGAGGTGGCCTGTGATGCTGAACGTTGATTCACTGAGTCTTTATTCCATGCAAGAGACATTTAATTGAATGTATTGCAAGCCGAGCGCTGCCAGGCCACGTAACGATCTTTCCGCCAAACCCATCCCTGCAGAGCAGCTTTCTCTGGGGAAGGGGTGGCAGAGGCAGGGCAAGGAAGCAGGACTAGTCTCAGGTCATCCACAGGTGTGCAGGGGAAGTCAGGAGCAGATCTCCTGCCCTTTCCCTTGGGAGCAGCAGCTGCTCTCTGCCTCCCAGCTTAGCCTTGACCTTTTTGTCCTGATTTCTCATAGATTGTGTTTGAGGGATTTATACGCAACGGCCACTCGGGAGAGCTCGCCCTCGATGACATTCGGCTAGGCACCGACATCCCACTGGAGAACTGCATGGGTATGTGCTGTGTCCAGCCGCGGGGTCCAGGGTGGTGGTGGGGGCAGCTAGGGCTGGAGAGCCTTCACTTGCAGGCTGCAAGTTGGCCACCGCTTGTTCCCTGCTTGAGTTTCTGGGAGTTTCTGGATCTCAGATGAGACTTTCCTTGCCCATGAAAGAAATGAGGACTCAGTCTCTGGGGGACAGGGGCTCTGCGTTGGTGTGAGAGGCAGGAAGCACATGTCTCTTCCACGAAAAGCTGAAAGAGCAGCAGAGGGTTACCGAGAACTATTCTGTGTGATAAGGACATACACCAAATTTAAAAGGAAAGTGCTGGACAAAAGAAACCAGCTGTCAGTCAGTATTACACGCTTAGAGGGGCCGATGAGTTCAAAAGGAGTCTTCTCTAATAAGAAATAAAATAGCAGAGGGGTTTTACAGCAATGTTAAAAGAATAACAAAAGAAATTTTTGTCCTAGAATTCACCGTTCCCCAAACCAGGCCAAAAGCCAGGTGGATTCGTTCAATGCAAAAGACAGAGAGGACTTTATTAAAAAAAAAAATAGAGAGAAAAAAGTGGGTTTTAGTAGTTTGCTGGTGGAGCCATTGCCCTGCCCTGTTCCTCTAGCTGTCATATCCATGTATGCACTCTGATGACTCCAGTCACCACCTAGCTTGGATGTGGATTTAGACCCATCCCAGTTGACAATGGCACCAGCAGTATTCAATTAGTGGGATCTGTGCTGAGAGCTGCGCACAAAAGCAAGGGCCTGCTCTTCTGCATGACTCAGGGGAGGCACGATTCACTATTCAACACCTGCAAAGTGGCCATGTCCAACCCATCCTGAAGGCAGTGGAAAAAGTCCGGTGGAGCAGAGCCTCTCTCCCCTTTGGGCTTTGAAAGGTCCCATTCAGGGAAGCTGCTCTTCTCTCCTCTGCTGAGGGAGGGGAGGATCCCAGTGCCTCCTAACCCAAGCGGGACGGATGCTCTCTTCAAGGAGTTATATCTCAGGGATGGAGGCACGGGACAAGTTGTGCCTGGGAAAGGCTGGTTGTGTCGCATGCTGCCCTGTGCAGGCTGGTGATGGTGAAGATGGTGCAGACACCAGCATTAATAATAGAACAGAGGACCGGGACTGCCCCAGAGATGCTCCTGAGCGCTGTTGGTCCCTGTTTCTTTGATGCTTTGAACTCTGCTGGTCTCCCATCTGCCAAAGAAGCTAATACTCCATATGTCAAATTCCCTGTATTTAAGTGGTGTTTTAATCCCTTGCCTTCTATGGCATTAAAGAAAAGCAAGGCTGATGATTAACACTAGTGGCATTTCCTATCTAACTTCTTTTGCGCTCAGCAATTCACCTAGCTCCAGTCTTGCTGTATCTTGGGCCCCACAAACCTAAAGCTTAGTATTTCTAAACAAAAGAATTAATAAATTACAAAGTTTCAAGCATTGCCAGCCCTAAAAATAACACCAAACTGCTACACAAAATTATTTGTCCCATTCTAGGAAGCTGAACGGGAATCTTAAAAGCAATAAGGATAGTTTGTTTCAGATCATTTCTAACAAAGGGCTCCCACTGCAAACTTTAACATAACTCATGGGTCATTTCCGATGTCACCAAAATAATAATGAAACAGTAGAGATACAGTGCTGCTCTCTCTCTCTGTCAGACCCATGAGAACAGCTGACTCCAGCACAGGCTACTGTTTTTTCAAATGTAATCCTGGGAAGTAATCTGATTCCTTTTTAGCGTGAAAGAACGCTAATAAGTCACGATAATTTTTTCCTTTGACAAATGTATCATTCGCATTCTGAACCTGAGTGATGATTTCATAGCACTCAGTAAAGCCAGAATCTGCTTCTGTGACTCACAGGCATAATGCAGAAGTAATCTAAAAATAATCAGAAGTCTATTACTTCTGCAAGAAAGTAATCAGTAATAAGTACTGATTATTGCTTTTCAGATCCAGTAATTTGTAATAGATTATTTCTTCAAAGTATCTTGAAAGAAGAAAAAAAATCACTTGCCTTTGTTTCTTGGCACTGTGAGACAGAGGGGAGTGTGGCATTGGTGCCCAGAAGTAACGCAGTTCCCATGTGAATAATGAAACCAAACCGGAAATTTTTTGGAAATTTTAGGGGGTTTCAGGGTTTTGTCACTGGGCCGGGTGGGACTTTTTCTTTGGATGACTCAGGCCAGCCAGCTGAATCCAAATGACCCTCAACCTAAGACATATTTTTCTCTGGTCTGTGTCCGAGTTGAACCTTATTGCATCTAGTCAACCCTCAGCTGAGACAGTGTTTCTCCCTATCCAGCTGAGGTTGGCTGGCACCCCGAATGCTGTTCCCAGCGAGTGGCTTCTGTGGGGCACAGCCACACACCTGCTCGGCTTCACTGCTATAGATCAACAGAGGTGTGAACTGTGGCCTCGTGTGTAATATTCCCCTCTCTAATATAAGGTTGTTTTTTGTTCCTTTGCAGAACCCATCACAGCTTTCCCAGGTGAGAACTTCTACTTTCCAGGTAAAACTGCACTTCTCTTGGTGGTTTCTTTCTGCTGGCATGGGCTTTTACATTGAAGGAAAGTGATGTGCGTGCTTGTACAAACAGCAAATGTTCTGAGCAGTGAAATGGCAAGTGTGTGCTAAACCTCCCCCGCTGCAGCAGCAGGAGGTGGCACCCTCTGACTCCTGCTAGGTGACAGGCAACAGGCAAAAAAACAAGTCCCACTGTCTTGGGGCTGAATAGCATTAGGAAACCTGCCATCATGAGGCACCCGGCCTCCTGAAGAGCAGCAGAGCCCAAAATGGGAAGGCTGAGGAGTAAAGGGTAGTTATCAACTGATTTTAATGAAAAAACAGTAGCCAATTACAAGTGAAATGAGGTGGCAATGACTAGGGGAAGGTCGTTCTCCAGTTTATGGATGCTCTGGCAGTGGTGATGTTTGAGCTGCTGGTGAAGGATGGTAGGGCCAATCTGCTTGGAAGTGGAAGTGAGCTGGGAGGTAGAAGTGGGAGAGCAAACTGCCATGAGGAGCTTTGAAGGTGACAGTCAATAAAAGGAAAACAAGGTGAAATGGTGCGTTTAATAACTTAATACTAGCCTGAAGGATAGAAACCAGTATTTCTCTGATCAAACCTGCAGACTAAGAGAAAAGGTGAGCAACTCGGAAAAACTGCCTCACTCTGAGCAGTCAGCGGGGATGCTGTTTGTCTTGCTCTGGGGTGGGAAAAGCTATCTACTTTTGTGAGGAAGACCAGTTTTTAGTCTGTTTGAGGTTTATCCCCATGTTTTGATTTTGGATTTTGTTTTCCTGCCTCCCTCTTCTGGGATGCTTCTGGGGGTTGTGTTGCGATAAAGAGCAAACTTAGGGCTCCCCTTAACTTTGAAAGTTGTTTCGCCAGTTCAGTCAACGCGCCTTCTGCTTTCAGTTGGATATGATGTCTGTACTCTTCCCATCCCCTGCTCTGCTGGTGGGCTGTTAAATATAGCTGGGCTCTACCCTAGAAGCAGCTGCACATCTGTGTGGGGCAAGCCGTCCCTGGTAGGTACGTGCGTTGGGAGTTGTGGCAGTAAAGGAAAAGTAGACCCTGAGACTGAAGTCATGTATGCGACCCCGTCCCTGGGGCGTGAGGCAGGTTGTGGAGTGTTACCAATGGGAGTGACGTGCGGAGGGCATAACAACATATTTTACAGGCATACCCATAGTATAACAACTAGGAATTTGGGCTTGTTTGTTTGTAGGCTGCTTATTTATCTGCAACTCAGGCTTGTGGTGTTACTGAAAAGCTGCTGCAATATTCTCAGCTGGCAGTTAAAGCCTCACAACCCTTCCTTACTTAAACCATCTCTCTGTGTTCTCCTGGACCTGGTCTGGTACCTGTTTTGCAAACAGCATCCTTGCCTTTTGGGGCTTGTAACATGCATGTGGTATTCAGTTTGAACCTCATTCTGGGTTCTCACATTGAGTCTGTCTCAAAGTCCTGCTAACTTGTGTTGTTTCTTTTGCCCTTCACCCCATGCCCTGCTGCCTGTATGCCTCCATTTCCCTGGTGTATTCCCCAGGGCACGCTGGCTGGGTAGGGACAGCGTTTGCTGTGCCCAGCACAGTGAGGTCCCTGAGCACCACAGGCAGATGCTGTTACAGGCACTCTTTCCCTTCAAACAGGAGCGCTCCAGCTCGAGCCAGTGGGCTCCTGCCCGTTGCTAGCTCCTTGGAGGGCATCCTAGCACTACTCACAACAGGGGAGCAATTGCAGAAAAAGGCTGAAAAAGTTTCCCTGTCTGACAGGCAGGAATAGATGGGGCAGAGGGATGGAGTGACCAGGTGTCATGGTTTAGACCCAGCCGGCAAAAAAGAACCATGGTGGGCATTCGCTCACCTCCCCTGCCCCGCAGCAGGATGGGGGGAGAATTGGTAAAAAAGGCAAAACTTGTGGGTTGAGACAAAGGCAGTTTGACAGAATAGCAAAGGAGAGGGGAAAACAACAACAATAATACTGATAAAGGAATATACAAAACACACAAAAAAAAAATAAAACGCTCACCAACTGGAACCAGGAAAGCCTAGCCCGCTCCTGAGCAGCGATTTCTGTCCCCCCCACCCCGGCCATATCCCCCAGCTATATGCTGAGCACGAGTCACATGGTATCAAATACCCCTTTGGCTAGTTTGGGTCAGCCATCCAGGCTGTGTCCCATCCCAGCTCCTTGTGAAAATTAACCCTATCCTTGCCAGAACCAGGACACCAGAGAAGGAGCAAAATGCAGAGGGTGAACATGAAGAAGTGAAGATGAAGATTGGAGAAAGCAATATAGCAATTCAAATGAGGGGACGACAGAGATGCCAAACAGGAGAGGCCAAAGGAGGGGAAGAAGTCCCTGGCTGGAGAAAATAAGGGAGCTCGAGAGGAAAGACTATGCAGGAAGTATTGAGATGTTCTGTAGCCCCCACTCCTGCAATTACATCATGAGCTGAAAAAGTCAGATGCCATTAAAAATAATAGCAAATCCTTTCTCTCTTGGCTTGGGAGCAAAGCTGAAAATATGCACCTTACAGGCTCCAGAATCACAAGGCAAATAATAAGAGAATTGTGTGGGTGGAATATCTTTCAGCTTGTGGGTCGGGATCTTACAAGACCAGTCAAGTGTGCTTAAACTGTGCTGCATTTGAGAGTTGATGCATCTCACCCATAAAGAGAAGGTATAACAAGTGGCTGTAAGCATGGAGTTAGATAAATACCAGGCTAAAAATAAGCGAGATATTCCAAAGAGCATGGAGACAAACTATGGGGAGAACTTGCCTTTGGGACTGGTGAATTCTCCCACACCGGGTATTCTGAAATCAAGACAAGGATAACTTGCTGGAGAAATGGCAGGTAGCAATTAAGGGGTTGAGACTGACACCAGTTTTGTGGCATTCAGATTAGGTGAGTGTAATGCTCACTTTCATCCGTGCAATCTATGAAAAGTCCAGCTGTGTTTCTTGTCCATAGCAGTTAATGTCAATGATTTCAGAGAGGAATACGAGCTGTGACACGGCAGTAGCAGAGCAAGGTAGGCAGCCCTCTAGGAGGCTCTCTGGAAAGGATTTTCTCTTTTTTTCCCCCAGATGTCTTTTGCTCTTGCTTGTTTGGGGTTTTGATTTCTGCTGCACAGCTCTAAAACTGGTCCCTGTAGAGTCTTCCCGGTTGGGAAGAGGAGGGGACTGTACCTGGCCAGGTTGGAGGTATGAGCCCAGCAGCACACACACATGAAATAATCCACCCTGTAGGGATTAAACTGGGTTTCCACTGACCTGTGCCCCAAGCTGTGTATAAACACAGCACCCACAAACAGGACAGGAATAGCAGGAGGCATTTCTTTGTTAAGACAAGAGCCCTAGTGAGTACATGAGGAAGGGCAAGTGTGTGTCTGTCTGTGTGTGTGTGTCTGTGTGTGTGGTGGAAGGCAAAGGGGAGTGGAAAAATTATTAAGTTAAGAAGATGGATTTTTTTTTCCATCTCCCTGAGCAGAGAACTTTTCCACTGATATAAAAGAGAACTTTCAGAGAGCAGCAGAGCCAGTAAAAACAGAGCAGATAACATCAGCGCTGTGTGCTGAGTGGACGGGCAGCTATATTTAGTGGCTGACAGTGTAAGGAAGAACAATCATTAATGTTGGGAATTGGCTTCGTTAGGGCTTAGAGACAACTAAGTGTGATTCCTTAATGACTTCAGTTGCTAAATGAACTCTCCAGACTTCTGCTATCTCCCCAGCAGGGCCATGAGGTGCGGAAATGGGGGCCAAGGAGGGGCCCTGCACCACCCCTCACATTTGCAGCCTCAGCTGCTGTATGGGGACAGCTGGAGCAGGTCAGAGCCAAGCAGAGGTTGTCCTGAACTTGCAGCCGCCTCGAGATCCCCCAGGGATCCTTCCTGCAAGTGGGATCACCTGAGGCACTTCATGCCACCTCCCTCCAAAACCAGGCAGGCAGAGGGCAGGGGTGCATGGGGAAGGGGCAGCGGGTGCAGGCTGGGCACCATGGCACGTACTTCTTTATGGCCAGACCCTCCCTTTATACTCCCAGCGCTGCACCGGGCAATGTTCAGACATGAGGTGGCCATGGAAACTTTCCCCACCTCTGTTTTTCAGAGGGGAGTGCTGCTCCCCCACGAGCTCAGGAGCTGTCGGCATCCCTGACACCTGCCCCCATCTCCCCAACCCAGTTTCCACCAGCAGGGCCCAGTGCATATCAGTGGTGTGAGAGGCTGTTCGCCAGTAAATCTCTCGCTGGAGCGAGGCGTTACGTAAGCACAGACTGTCACCGAGCGTAAACACGAGTGGCCTCTGCACAACGAGCAGCCCCATGGTCTTCCCGGGGGTTGGCCCCGTGCCGTGGTGCTGTCAGGCACAGGCGAGGTGTTGGTGATCCATCGGGGATGGCGGTGGGACGCACACGGGCCTGGGGGAGCTCAGCCAGCTGGATCTGCAGTGGGAGGCAGCAGTGGGTTATCAGTGAAGCTCAAGGCAATGTTGAACATACGCACCCCGGTGGGGGGCTGGCGGCAGCCCCCACGGAGTGTCTCCCATGCAGCTGGATGAGGGGCAGCAGTTTCTCAGGGAGGTGCGGGGTGTGAGGATGTACTGCTTTTGTTGCCCTGGGCCAGGTTGGCTGGTGGAGGTAGAGAAGGAGGTCAGAGGGCTGCCTACTCCCTGCCTTACCCACCCCCAACACACACACCAGCCCAGACCCCCCCTTCCCCAGGCGCTTTCATTGGGCAGGAGAGACAAGGCCACCCCCATTCCTGGTAGCAAGGGGCAGCTGGGGTGAGACAGGGAGAGGGCGGCATATCTGGCCGGTAGACTTCTCCTGAGACATCCAAATTTCTTGCCGACAATGACAAATATGTGGGTGGTTCCCAGCCTCCTGCTCTGTAAAAGCTGTCTTGCCTGTGTGGGTTTTTTTCTTGGTTTTGATTTTTTTTTGTTGTTGTAGCTATGCATCTGGGTGCAGTGTTCATTCTTATTTTCACTCCCTGTGCCGGGGTTTTGAGGGGGGGGGGGCATGGGAAAGTCTTGTGACTAGTGGAGAATCTTGCCTCATCTCCTATGCCACCAGCAGCAGAAAAGCGGTCGCCATCCCAGATTTGCCAACCAGTGGCTCTGCTAGCAGGGCAGTGCTTGGAGGGGAGAGGCCATGCTGTGAGATGCTCCTGCTGCTAGCAAAGCCGGGTGCATCCTGCACTGTTTTGATTTTCTCCCCTTGGCACCCTCCGAGCCTGCTCAGGAAATGAAGCTGGAGTTTGGTTAGCGCAGAGCTCAATGATATGCTGACACCAAACCACAGGAGTGCTCAATACTCTGCTTGCCGGCACCCAGCCAGGGGACTGCCCCCCGCCAGCAGCCCCGGGGCAAGAGGAGAGGGCGAGCGGAGTCAGGGGGGTCGATGTGTCCAGCGGCAGAGTGAACCCTTCGGAGAGTTTCCCTGGCGACTTTGTCTCCCTTAAAATAGCCAGTAAATAAACGTGGTGCAAAAGTGCATCTCTCCTGAGTTATTTACAGCATGCCCTGACGAGCGGAGCTGGGGAGGTGGGAGCAGCGTGTGCAGGAGGAATAGCACAGAGCCGCTCTCGGGCCGTGGGCGTGAGCACAGACACCGGCCCTCTTCTCCTCGGTGCCTGCCGGAGCCGCATGTGCGTGCATGCTTCTGCGGACTGGCAGTAGGGTCCTAAGCGCCTCTGATCACCAGATGTGCATCGAGCTGTCCCAGGATGACCTGGGAAGCAGGAGCAACGCCTTGCAGCAGTGCCCTGCCTCCCAACACACTGCAGCTGCAAGAGTAGGAAGGGTTAAGCGTGGCTGGGCTGAGCCTGGGCGCTGCCTGCCCTTGAATTCAAGGGGCTTTTCCAGCTCTCCCTAGGTGTGTTTGCTGTATCGGCATGAATTTGTAGTCCTGGCTTGCTTCAGCTGCAGAAAGCATGAGCTTCTTATGTGAGCGTTGGGTTGAATTTCGCAGCCCGTGCCGTGTAAATAACCGTAACCATCCTTTCTCACTTTAAAAAATAATAAGGAAATGTGTAAGTCTGTGAAGGGGGCACCTAGTGAGACCAGATCTGTGTGCAGAGCACTTTCAGACAGAGGTGGTGTTCTCTGCCTTTTCCGTAAGAACGACAAATCTTTCTCCCTGTAATTTCTTTCCCAGTCTCCTGTGGTAACTTCCTTGGCCATCTGAGATAGTGCTCTTCCTCCAATTAGGAACGTGATGTGTTTTGTCACTGCTTGACAACATCTGCCATGTGGAGACAAAACCAGGCGGCTGATCTGGAGAAGGCCAAAAAAAAGAAGGGAAAAAAACATTTGTTGGTGCCAGAAATAACAGTAATAATAGCGTGCATATGGAATTTGTATTGCGATCCAGGCAGCCTGATTAATTAAAAGGGAAGAAAAAGGCGCTTGAGTATGCGGGCTCAGCAAACGCCAGGCTGTGTTCCCTCCCCGGCCAGGCGCATGCCCCGTATCCGGAGTTGGCCCCGGGACCTCGTGTTACTCCGTGCTGTACTCTTGAAAGCATGTGTGTTTCTTTCTGTGCGTCTGCATGCCTCCCACCTAGCAACCCTGTTCTGTGTCTCCTCCCCAGGGGCAACCCTCCTGCCAGGGACCGAGCCCACAGTGGACACGGTGTCAGTGCAGCCCATCCCAGCCTACTGGTATTACGTTATTGCCGCCGGAGGTGCTGTTGTGGTGCTGGTCTCCGTCGCGCTGGCCCTTGTGCTCCACTATCACCGGTTCCGCTATGCGGCCAAGAAGAGTGATCACTCCATCACCTACAAAACCTCCCACTATGCCAACGGGGCCCCTGTGGCCGTGGAGCCCACCCTAACCATAAAACTAGAGCAAGACCCCAGCTCGCGCTGCTGAGAGCCGAACAGGAACGAGAGAGCAAACAAAACACAAAACAGACAGACAGAAACTAAGACTTCAAATACGTTGCCTCAGTTTTGCACTTTTTTCCTTACCTAGCATACGTGTGAACTCTTAGACATCTCCGTCCCTCCTCCGTCCCCCCAGCCCTCCCAGAATCTTTTACAAACTCTAAACTAATGCTGCATCTTGGATCGCCAGAAGAGACACACCGCCCCTTCACTTCAGAAGTGAATGCTCCCTTTCGATTACTTTTTGAGGACTCTTGGGGTGTCGGGTGGGGTTTTTTTGTTTTGTTGTGTTTGTTTGTTTGGGGAGTATTTTTCTGTTGGTAGGCTTGTTTGGTTTGTTTTTTTCTCCTCCCAGTAGGCAACCTGCAAGGAAACTTGATGACGAGCCTGGAAGCTTGTGTGTGCAGCTTGTGCGCGTGTGCGCTAAATCTGTGTGTGCGAGTGTGCATGGGACCGCGTGCGTCTGACTGACTGAATGTATATTTAGAAACAGCCCCTTTTTTAATTTGCTTGTTGTTGCTTCTACTTGCACAGGGAATGCTTTTTTTTTTTTTTCATTTTTTTTTCATTTTCCCCCTTCCTGCCTCCCCTCTGGAAGGTCTGGGACACATTTGTGGTAAATACCCTGATTTGTTTACTTGGGGAAGAGAGCGATGCTTTTTTGTTGCCTTATCTAGCTTTGGCTGAGTTTCTTGTTTGATAGCGTTAATGTCTCGGGTGCAAAATGAGAAGAAGAGGCCAGGCTGGACAGTAGGAATGTCCACCTCAGATGGCTAGAAGAATCCAGAGAGGTTCATAGACGTCCAAAAAGTAAGATCTCTCCATCTTATTCTTTCTGCAGCCAACATGATAACACAGCCATTATTTGGAAGGGGCAGGGGGAACCTTCCTCTTCCCCCACCCACAAGTGAATCTATTTAAAGTTGCCTTATATCAGAGAAGCTCATAATGAATGTTTTGTTTGTATCTGTTAAAGCCAGCCTTAGGGTAACACATAGACTTCAGCAGGTCTAAGGTGGATGCTAAATACTGTAGTTTCTTGAGAATTGAAGGTTTATTTATTTTGTAAGTATCCTCACTCTGGGTGCTGATGGTTTTGCTTTTACATGGGGAGGGGGGAGAGGGCTCCTCCTTGTCTTTCTGCTAGAAATGTTGAAGGGACAAGTCTAATTCCCCTTTCTGGCTTTTGGGTTTGTTTTTTTTTCCTCTGCCCAATTCATAGCTGCTGAATCATAAAAATTGCCAGTTGACTTTCTAGAATGTCAATTAGTTTTGCGTTTGCTAATGTTCTGCTTCTTAAAACGTCAGTAACATTTAGCAAGCAAAGCCTAGCAGGTGCGTCTGGGGGGCCCAGCTATTGCTGCTGCTTTAACCGGGGAGGCGAGATGGAGCCTCCAACACGCCTCTGACTGTTGAATGGCCCGGCGTATTGTAGTGGAAATGCCTTATATAAATTACTGAATGATGACATGCAAAAGTGGTTTGAATCGTTAACTCTAATCTGTTTGCAGGCAAAAAAGTACCTCCAGTGAGCAAGGTTCTCCATTTGTTTGTGTTCATTTGTGATGAGTGATCAGATTCCCTGCCCCCTCCTAAACTTGCTAGTGCTCCCCACCCCTCCTTTGTCCATGAATATTGCATAAAATGAGTCGAGGTGAGCAGCTCTGCTAACTTCCCTGCAGCCTTGAGCTTCCTTTTGGTCTGGGGAAAAAGTGGAAACACAAACGGTGCTGTGCGTACGTGGTATTGGCCCCTATGGCAGCGGAGTCCTCTCTCCGGGGGATTTCTGTCGATGGGGGTGTCACTCTGCCCTCCCTCCCTGCCTTTTTTCATGCAGCCCGTTCAGCTTTTCATGCTGTTAACTCACCAGATTTCAGTGGGACCCCCTCAGCTGCAGCAGCAAGTGTCTAAAACATGCAGGGAGCACAGAAAAAAACAGGGTGACTTGGCATGGTGAACATGTTAGGGGTGGTGGATGCTCGGTGCAGCATTTCCCTGGGGGACAGGCTTCCACAAGCTTTCTGAAGGCGGCAGGGACGTGCCTGTCCCAGCAGAGCTGTAAAGGACCTGCAGGAGCTCCTGTCACCTTGCAGGCAGTGCTGCCCAGAGGTCCCCAGAGAGGGGCTTCCAGGGCTGGGGTGCTTTCTCTGTGAGCCTCCTCGTTACGGAGCACTGGTGTAGCGGTGCATATGGTTTGTCATGTGGAATCCCACCTCCCCCTCAGCCAGCTGCAAATTAAAACAGATGTGAAATATTGTTGTGCGCTTGCTGCATTTTCATATCAGCCCAAGCCATGTCAGCAGATGCTGCCATCACGTTTCCAAAGTCAATTCAATCTCCCTGGGTCAGACGATCCCCTCACTTCGACCAAGTTCACTCCCATGGACTTTAGCAAGTACGCATTAGTGTGTCAGAGAGGAGAATGTGGCACCCTGTCTTTCAAACCAAAATCACCAAAGACAAAATAGAAGGTCACTTCAAGATTTTTATTCCCAATTCTCCCCCGCTCCTTAAGCCCTGACATCCCCAGCATTGCCCAGTTGCCTGTGTGTGAAAAATATCTTGTGGAAATTTGAAACTCTTTGAAGATGTATTGTGTGGAATGTAATAAAATGATGATATTTTTATACAAATATCTGGGGTTTTTCTTCCTTCTTTCTTTGCTAACAATAACACTCAGTTGAAGCAAAGTGGTGTTCAGAACTCCATGTTTCCTTTCAGAGCATCAGGGCTAAATCCTTTAGGGAAGTGAAGCTGCCGTTCCTGCTGCATGCAGACCTGCAGCTAACACCCAGCTCCCAGCAGCACAGCTGGTGCGTGCACCCTGCCGCGCTGCGCTCAGGATTGGGACGTTAATAGTGGCTTTTAGATCCATTACATTTGTACCAGTCCTTAGTGGGAGTTTTGAGCGGCTGGACTGACACTTAGGATCGTTTGGGGATTTCTCTAACATTGCTTAAGTGCTAAATTGCTCAATGTGATTATGCAGAATTTCTCCAGCCAGGGCCCCTGGAGACAGGACATCTGACTTCCCAGGGTCCCGGGGGCCGGCTTGGCTGCCAGCTCAGTTGAGCCATGCGCTCCTTTCCCGAGCGCAATGAAAACTGGGTAAGCCATTACCAAAATTAATAATGAAAATGGCAATGCATTCCTCTTCTGTAGAATCCTTGCGGGGCTTCTGCATGTTGAACTGCGGCGGAGACCTGTGCGGGAGCGGCCTGGGTGCTGCGGCACCGAGGGTTTGGAGAGGTGTGCGTCCCCTGCCTTCCCTCCACTCGAGTCCTTCAAGCTTGTTACAGGGACCTTTGCTACAGCATTTGTCCTTCCCATCTTCTTCAGGTGCACCTTTCACCCCTTTAGAGGAGTCAGCAGCATCATATTTCATGTGAAGTATATTTTTCTGCCAGTTTGAGAGGTTTTTCTTTCCTTCCTGCATTTATTTTCCTTCTGTCATACTCTTTACCCTGGCACACAGATCAGCTTTGCAATGAAACTTCCTGGCTTTACTAGGAATTCAGGGCATCAACAAAAAAATAATTCAAATGTGATCCCTCGCTTTGGCTGTTCAAACATGAGCAAAGCTGAGGACCCACGCCACTTTTTTTTATCTCTAATTGTACAGCAAAGCCCATACACTTGTAATTTGCATTTTGTACACTTCAGTGACTGTCCAAGCAAAATTCAAAACAAATATGCACATGCGAAAAACAGGGAGGGAGAGACTGGCTGATGGCTTCCCAACAAGGAAGAAAAAAAATCTGTTAAGTAAACAGACGAAAAGGGAGGAATCATTCAGGGTTTAATTATTCCGTATGTGCGCCGCAGCCAGATTGACCGGAGAGTTGGGTGCTGCTCAGTCTGCAGCGCATCATAGTGAAGAAAACAGCTAAAATTAGCACTCTTTGTTTAAAAAAATAAATACAAATTAGTGTGATCTTGACGCAACCTTGTTTGCAGGTAACTTCAGATGTTTAAGAGTCTACTTTAAAAAAAAAAAGGATAAACTTTTGGGGGTGGCAGTAGGGGCTCCATATTTCAGCTAGTGGCATTAGGGGTGGAAGCTTGACGTCTCCTGTGCGCCGCGGGGAGGGTCCCGACATGGCTCCCCTGGTTGTATGTGGGAGGATGGTGTCTTTTTATCTCCACAGTTGCTGCTGTGTTGTAGGGAAAGCGGCTCTGTGCGGCTGGCAGGAGAGGGCCTGCGGGCACTCTCTGTAAGCACCGGGGCAAAGCTGGTGGCAAACAGGGTTGTGCAGGGAGGAGCGATGGCCTGGCAAAGCAAAGGGCACCATGGGAAGGGCTGTGCTGCGCCTTGACCGGGCAATGTCAGCGTGCCCGAGACGGGTGATCGTTCAGGAGCAAGCTGCGAAGCACGGTGCTTGTTCAGGCAGCCGGGAGACTGGACGCGCAGCCGGACCAGCCTCCTGCCGGGGCAAGCGCCTGCAAGATGGCACTTGGCGCCGGGAACTCAGGGCTGCTTTCCCCCGGGCTGTGAGGGCGAGGTTGGCTTTTTCCTGTGCAGGGACGGGTTGTAATGCCTCTGCTGGGAATGCACGGGAATGAGGTAGAAACCAGATTGTGTCCAGGGCTGTGTTGGGATTTTTGCCCTTCTAGAAAACCTGTGAAAACCTGTTGGCTGTCGGGGCTGCCCCAGCTTACCCCATGTCAGGGCAGCAGGGCTTGGCACACAGGCACAAGGCAAGGGCCCCGAGGCAAGCTCGGACAGCCTCTTGGCTTTCCGCCACAGCTCCTCCATCAGTGGCTTTGGCGGCTCTTTGCAGCGATTCCAGGCGCGACTGCCAGTTTGAGGAATAGTGTCGTTAGCCAGTGCTGCTGTAAAAACAAACAGCAGCAACAGGGAGGGCGATAAACATACCAGGATGCCACAGAGCTGCCGGCTTCTCCCCCGACTCCCAGCCCTTGCGCGGTGGCAGCAGGCTGGCAGCGCTGCCCTCGTGCCGAGGGATTGGTGAGCTCTGGCACAGAGCACTGAATCTGGATGATGGCTTCTAACATGGGTAGTTCAGTGCTAAAAGAGAGGGAGAGGAAAGCCATGCTCTATAATGCCACTGTAATGCCATGCGCATGCATGCTGCCGCCACCGTTTCCCTGGCCCTGTGCCGGTGACGACAAGAGGTGCAAAAGCAGGACATGCCGGGGAAAGGGTCGGGCTGCGACGGGGGATGTGGCTGCTGCAGGGAGGGATTGGCAGGGTCCCCATTTCGGGCAGCCGCCTTGGCCATCTGCCGTGCGTGCGGCAAGGGCAGGGTGCCACGCGTCGGAGGGCAGCGCCGGGGCTGGAAATAGCTGCTTGCTCACGTTCGCCTCCGCAGCAAGCGCCCAGCCTGAGCGCTTTTTTTTTTTGGTCTGTGTGTGTGTCTGTGTGTGTGTCTTCAATTGCCCAGCCACACTTCCCCTGCGTACGGGAAGCCCGAGAAGCTCCTCGGTGCCCCCCTGGTTTGAAGATGGTGCCGTGGTGTGCACTGTGCACCATCACTGGGGCAGCCCCAAGGCAATCTGAGGATAAGGTCCAGGGGTTCCCGCACTGCAGAGGGCTGCCGGGCCAAGGGAGAGGCTGCTTGTTTGCTTTCTTTAATGCTCAGCTGTAGCCAAAGCACTGTTTCAATTTGAAATTTGGCAAGGATTTAGGCCTTTTGTAAACTAAAATTGTTCTGTGTTTCTGGAGGAGTGGGGAAGAGAGAAGTGAGAATTTTCGGCTGGAAATAGAGCGATGGGGGCATCAGAGGGAGTGTTTCTGCCTGGTGCCTGTGCTGCTGCTTTGAGAAGCTCTTCCCCGTTCACTGAGGGTGGGAGGTGTTGCCCCCCCAGCCCCCGGGGCTCCCAGCCGGAGGAGCAGCGCTGCGCCACCGACGCCAAATGAAGCAGTGTCAAGGCGAGGCCGCGGCGGCTGCTCTGCTATGTCAAAACAAAATGATGTGTGTTGGAGTCACGCTATTGCTGTGGAGAGAAAAGGGCTGGGAATGAGCAAAGGGAGAAATGCGGGGATCAGAGCAGCACTGGAGCTCTGCCTCTCCCTGCCAAGGCTAGGGAGCGGTAATTTCTGACCCTGTTTTCCTGGACTTAGCTGGATTTAATGTTTCAGACGCTCGTGGGTGCTGTTTGGCAGCAGCTATGCTCTTCCGACGCTCCCCTTGCAGGGTGGGATAGCACTGACCAAGATGGATGTTGTAGCAGCAGGAGAGAGGGGTGAGGACCTAGGTCACTTGCTGGTTTTGGGGAAGTGAGCAGCACACAGTTGTTTCCCCACTGTGGAAAGAACCAGAGGGCAGCCAGCTACCCCTCTTTTGTACCAGGAGGCACAGCTGCAGATGTTACTGGGAAGTGAAAGATGGTAGGTAGCAGAGCCCACAAGCCACCACCACCTGGTGCATCCATCCCTGGTTGGCCCCAGAGCCTCCTGACCCTGCAGGACACAGGGAGTGGGAGCACGGGGACAGCAAGAGTGCATCCCGGGCACTCTCCAGGCCAGGCTTCCCTGTGCCAGAGAGGCTGCGGGTAGGCAACAAAAAGGTCTGGAAATTGCTGCAAGTTTGATATATCGTTTGGGAAAGGCACCTCTTGCTGAGAGGCTCATTTTATTCACCCAGAAATATGTGGTGATAGACAGAGCTCTGCCCTGGGATGGAGGGACCCAGCAGGAGGCAGCGTTCAGTGTCTGGACTTAGACTAGACAAAGTCAGTCTAGAAAGAAACAGCAGGTTTTTTTCTCAGTGGTGGTCATTTGCCTTGGAGGAAAGTCTCTAGGCTCCAGCAACTGGGGATCGGGTGTCCTCTCCAAAGCAACAGCTCTTGGCTTTGTGCAAAGGTCTCTGCCTGTGGCAGTGGGCACTGCTGGTGAGCCCGTGCAGGCAGGCTGGTGTTGAGCATGCATGGTGCTGGGAAGTACATGCTGGTCCATATGATGCACTGACCTCAGCATCGCAGGTTTGGAGAGCTTTCCTGCAAAGAGGCACATGTATGTCTGTGGTAGGGCACTGGAGAACCTTGTCTGCTCTTGTGCCTCCCCCATCCACCCTGGCAAGGCGTATCGAGCATATGTCAACCCCTGCTTCCAGAAACCCCCTCCCTGCCTCAATCCCTCCCACCCCTGCTACTATTTTAAAACAGATGTACATTAAAGCTCCTTAATCTCTGGAAATACTAATTCTCTCCTGCTCTCCCTCCATGTGAGTTCATACCAATGTGGTACTTAAGTCGCTCCTTGTCTTTGATTAGGATCTCATCTTTCTTTTTCAGGTCCCATAAATTAGCCTTTTAGCTGGCAGTGCTCTCAGATCCAACAGATAACAGCCTTTTCTCGGCATCTGGCTGTTTCCAACAGCATTGCTAACATCATCTTTTGGGCATGACCGGCTAGGTACTCACAGCCATCATTCAGCACACGTGCTTTAAAAAGGGCCTTTCACTCAGGAGAAAGTGCTCCTCCTGTTTAAATACGGTTCACCCTAACTTTCTTGCCTACCCTTCTCCAGTATACTTTTTTGTCTTTTAAAACGCAAAGTAAATTGCACCTGAAAGCTGTCCTATAAGGAAGCAGCTCTCCACAGCACAAGGTGATGCATCTTTTTCCCATTTTGCCCAGCAGCTTGCAGGGCTTTTCTGGGGGCCGCTTTCCAAGGGGGTCACTTTCCATGGCCTGCTCCACTTGTGACAATATTGCTGAGGTTTGTCACAAAGGAGCCTAACTGATGACAAATAGCAGGCTGGTTTCTGTGACGGGAAATCATCTCCACTAGGAACTGAACTGAGACCACCAGCTTCAATTCCCACGGACAGCCACATAGCCAGAGCTGATTTTGTTAATGACTCGAGAAACCCCACTATGGAAAAGGAAACGTCGAGTTGTAGTTTTCCAAAGGCAGTGTAGGGCCCTGTGTGCCAACATACAATCTGATAGCAATGAAATGCTGTGTGGGGAACAGAAGAATAAGGGTCTACCATGGGCCTGAGGAGGAAAGAGAAGGGGTGAGGAGGAAGATATTTAAGCAGGACTTGGAGTCATATTAGCATGGGGAGTTGAGAAAATTGCTAGCAAAGTAAATAGATTTTGGGCTGGGCTTTTTGTATAAATGTTCTCTCTTTTCAAGTTTTCCCAGCGCTCCTTCCTTTCAGGCTGGAAGAACTGGTGTTCTTTTGAAAGTGTTGATTAACCGATACTTTGTTTTTTCTGGCTTTTCCCTCAAGGCTACCCTGGGAAATAAAAAAGCACCAAATTGCTAGCTTGTTCTCACACAAAATTTAGAGGAGCTACAATATGGAAAGGCAAAAGACTTCCAACAGCCTTTTCCCAGACATGGGCTCCTCAGGCAGACCATGGTCCAGTGTCAACCTTTGCTCGTGTTTGAGCAACCTACACTTTCTGTAGGGTTGTGTGGGTGACACGGATGGGAAATTTCACTGCTTGTCTTTTGACGGAGGACAAGCAAAGCAGACATCTCCGTGCGTGAACTGCTTTGCAAGTTATTTTTCCACATGTTCGTCTCTAAATGTTTGCAAGAGGCCCTCAGGCAGTTCTCCCAGCCCTAAGATGTTGCCATCTGGGCCTGTCAGTTCTGGAAGTGTTGAGAAATCATGTGAACTCACTGTTAAAGTGAGGAGTTACAGAAAATGGTGTGCACCTATGCTTCTTCAACAAGTTACCAGCAGCCTCGAGTCGGCTTAATTACCTGGCTCACTAGATGCAGAGCTCATCTTCAGGAGGGGCAAGTGATGGGGTTTGTGTGTTCCTATTGCCAGGTTCACTTGAAAATTCAAAGAAATCCCTTAATCCTTTGAGTGCAGAGGACAAAAGACAATTCTGCCCAAAGAACGGGTGTTTGGGAAGGTATCATTAGTACTAGCATGGAAGACCTCTGCAGTTGGGTGTAAGGTGGCGCCGGGGCAGCGTGGCGTTCGGCAGAGCCCCCTGCTCTGGAAGTGAACCTTGAAATGTCGCCAGCAGGGATTGCCTGATACCATTGCCTGTGATACCAAAAAAATTTGATTTGACAATTCAGGAGGCCTTTTCAAGTCCTAAATCTCTGTGCAAATATGCATAAATATTCTTTTATAAGGTTTTGAATAATTTCTTTGCACATGGCTTTTTTGGCACAGGTTACATTCTTTGGTTTTTCGTTGTTTATAAGTAACCTCTTTAAACTTTTCTTGCCATTTCTGCACAAGATGTGCAGTAGCCTTGGTTTTCAACCACAACTGTTTCAAGGGTGTGACTTCTTCCTCTTTCTAGTAGTCCCTGGTTTTCTGCATTCCTGGTCATTTTCAAGGTGCCTCCTCAGTTGAGCACCCCAAGTTACAGGCAGCTTTGAAAAATCTAAGCAGATTGAAATGAAAGGGCATTTTCTTTCAGAAAACTGAAAAGGAGCCATGGTAACTATGTATAGGGATAATGCTAGGAAGACTGCACAGGAAAATAACTTGCTCCTGCTCAGATTACAGCATGTGCATTTGGTTACCAGTGCTTGATCTGTGCTGAACGAGAAAAAGAAATGTCACCACTAAAAGGAATTTGGATCAGAGAAACGTTAACATAAATGCCTAGATGCGGACACCCATTTGCCGCTTTCCCCATTTCAACTAGCTTTTGCATTAAAACATATAATGATGATACATGACTTCCTCAAATTACTATGAATTTATCATCTGAAGCCCAAAGAGAAACTGGGTCATTGAAGCTCTGTGTCCAGTAAGATGTATGGAAAAAGATGAAAAGTAGAGTGTGCTAAATGGATCTAGCATTAGTGGCAAGTAATGATAGTCACTAACATCCTATTCAAAGTTGTAAGGATAATACCCATGAGCATGTTAATAGTGAATTATGGCCATTATGCAGGCACCAATGACAATATTTTAGTGCTATTCAAGTTATCTGGTTTCGTTGCTTTCGCTTGCTCTCATTTCTTCTTAAAAGCTGGTCATTTGGTGTTCATGAAATGTGATGTAGTGGGAAGATCCTGTTCTCTTGAGTGTGCAAGAGTATTCATTGAGTTAGGCCAGAGGAAGGAGAGTTCTTCCTCCTTCCATGAGGAAAATCCTTGCCGTAGTTTTAACTATTGCTTTCTTCTGGCCGGTCTCACAATCCAGTGACCAGTGGCAATAATGGCGCCGAAAGGCCTCTTTAAACAAACAGTGCTTCCCATTTTGTTGTTCTAGTGAACTTCCCGAGAATGGAGGATGACTTTCCGATCTCTGAGCAAGACTTTGAAGACAGCGATGATGCAGGTTGGTACTGAAATTCCACATGGGCAATTTATCTGGGGGAACTTGTGTTTCAGTATCAGATGCAACAATTGCTCACAAACCTCAGCTTTAATGGGAGTTAGGAGCTAGAACATGCTTAAGGACATACACTCAAGTGGTGGGGTAGTGCCTGGACAAAGATATTAGTTTTCTTTTCTTGTTTTCCATTTTAAACAGCCAGCAACCTTGCAAAGTCAATATATTGCATTTATCATAGGACAAGTGGAACTGATCTTTCAAGCATTAATTGCTGCTTGCGTAGCATTTTGACTTGTAAATGGAGAAAATTAAGTCTGGGAGCTGTGACAGATTGTTTTCATAGTTTTGAACCCAATGGCACTTGAAGGGCCAGAGTTTTAGTGGGTGTAAAATGCTAGCATGCTGTTTACATAGCCTGAGATGTAAAAGTGAATTACGGTGCCTAACTTTCTTGGTAGTGAGGTGCTTTGCATTATTTCTGGACCTCGGTTAGCAAATCCTGCTGAGATATACCCCTGGAGGGGCTTATACTCTTGTAAGGCCATCACGACTCCAAGTGAGAAATGCATAAAGATGGGGTGAAAAAAGAAAAAAAAGATCCCTGGATAATAAGTGCCCATTCTACTGCAGATTACTTTGGATCGGATAGGAACGACACACTGTTCTCTACTAACTCTCCAGGAACCCCGAAGCTGGACAAAGAAAAAAGCTGGCTCTACACCCTGGATCCCATCCTGGTGACCATCATAGCAATGAGCTCCCTCGGTGTCCTCCTCGGGGCCATCTGCGCTGGTCTGCTTCTCTACTGCACGTGCTCGTATGCTGGGCTGTCCTCACGGAGCTCCACCACACTGGAGAACTACAACTTCGAGCTGTACGATGGCATCAAGCACAAGGTCAAGATGAACCACCAGAAGTGCTGCTCAGAGGCCTGACCAGTGCCCTGGGGATCACCCTTGGCATTGCACCTGGTGAGGTGGGCTGGTGGGGGGTTACTTCTTTTGCTGTTTTCTATGGGAACTGAATGCCATAACAGGGAACGAGGGGCACAGGAGGAGCGAGGGGAGGCGCTGCTCCTGCCACCAGGTCCCACTGGCAGGTCGCGCTCCGCCAGAACCGATCAGATGTTCCCGCAAACCGGACTGTGCCGGGCGAGGGGGGACCGAGACCCTTGTTTGTTGGTTCATCTTCATTTTCTGCTGATGCGAGTGGCTGAGACGTGGCGAGGGAGACTGGTTTACCTTTTGGATGTGAGAAACTAAATGTTGATTGTTATTTCCCACCTCCTTTCTCTGGGGAGTTGCTGAGAAGGGTGAGGGATTTCTTTAGCCACCCTGTCTTTAGAAATAACACACATACACATGGAGACCCTGTCCATTTTAGATCCCGTCCAGATACCGCTTTGGCTGTAGGGATTTGTGCACTTCACACTAAGTCCAGGAAGCTGCAGTTTCCAGTCCTGAAAATGGAAGCATGTTGTTACCTTCAACTTTCCTTCTCCTGGTAGGAGGGAAAGGTGGGATACTGGGTTTAGTGTCAATGGTAACAGCAGAGCTTTCTGAAGTCATTAAAAAATAAAATAGAAAGGAAACCCTATGTGTAGAAGCGCCTCTTTGAGAGAAGCTGAAGAGCCTTAAAGTGATTTGTGAATAAGAGCCATTTATTAAATCCAGATCTTGGATTGCAACAGCTGAGGCCTCCATCAGGAAGGCCTTTCTTTGAATCTCCCACCCCTCTTGATCCTGCCCTTTTTCTTTTTCTTTTTTTTTTTTTTTGCTATAATGAGAAAATTGCAGCAAACAAAAGATAGAGCCAGTCAGCTCCTGGCACTCAGGCAACGGCTTTGGGAAGGGAGCCTCTCCAAAGTGCCAGGGAGGGAAAATGAAGAGGGAAGGAGGCTGGAGGAGTGCCCACAGCCCTGGGAGCCCAGCTGTGGCACCCCCTGGCCCCCCTCGCTTTCGTGGTGCTCCCTTTCTCCCTGGAGCTGGTGGGCACGAGCTGGCGCCATCAGCACCGATGGACCAAACGGCTGCCATCGTATCCCCTTTGGAGCAAAGCTGTGCTGCTCCTGATCAGTAGCAAACCCCCGAAGTTTTATTTATGAGCTGTGTTTTGTTTTACTTTGAACAAGTGCCTTAGAAAAGTATTTTTTCTCCATCTGATGATCAGTGCTGTATCAAACAACAAGTGAGGCCTTCATCCTTCCCCAGCAAAACGCTCTTCTTCACCGCTCTCTACCAGGTAGAGCCTGGCTGAAGAAGTCTGGTCCTTCCACTTTCAAGTGGTCTGGCTACATTATCTGGCAGCTGATACCTCTCCGCTTACCCCTGTGCCACAGGAGAGGAGTGTTATGAAAACAATTTAATGAAGAAAAAGAGTTCAAATGCTGGGCCCCAAACCAATGCCTTCATTTCTGATTCAGTACAGACAGATCGCCCCTATCAGCTTGCACATATACCAGTGAGAAACCTTTCCAGCACGCTGGGTTTGCTTTTCCAGGAGCAATTTGGAAATACCTGACATGTCCTGATTTTACATTTTGCCTAGCAAATAGTTTGGGTTGGGGGTGGATTTTGTTTTGCTCACTAACCGCAGAGCACTGAAGGTGTGATGTGCTGTGAAGCTCAGTTTGCACAGCCCCTGCAAACACATCCTACAGGAGGCCAGGTGTTCAGGGAGATGAGCAACATCTGGAGAGGAGATGAGCATGGACAGTGCCACAGCTGCTCCTCGGTGTGGTGGGAATAGGAACATTTGTCTAGCATTTCATGGAAAGCTCCATCAGACAGTAAGTTTTTTTTTTTAAAAAAAGACTTCTCCACTGTAAGAAAGACACATGTGTTACCGGGGAAGCAGATACCAGCAGCTGTGTCATCAAAACATCCACAGTTCATACACGCACACGCAGAGACGCGCACACACAAAGGCCTTCATTTTTTTAAATTCACACTGTGCGCCCAACAGAAACGGCAGTAAATGTATCTCAGATTCTCCTTTCAAATCACCTTATTTCTCTTGGCATTCTTCGTGGATAAATTCCACAGGGATGTTATTTTACTGTACAAAAGAAACAGAGGCAGCAAGAGGAAATGTACCAGACCATTTCAAAGCTGGATTGCTGCTGCTCGATGATTCTATCCCCTTTAAATCACAGGTGAGGGGAAGGATGAATGGAAAAGGACCATACAGTAGAAAAGTGGACTTAGGCAAACAATAGGTGAAAATATATAATTAAAAAGGTGATGTTATGGTGTCTAGTAGGCGTACAGAGAGAAGAGTTCGTATATACATATATTCAGAAATTGTGTGTTTGCACACGCACGTGAATTCTCTGTATGTATCGTGTATGTGACTTATTCCGTGGGACTGACTCGTGTTAATGTATCTCTTGATCTGGGGCAGGAGAGTACTGCTGATCTTGGCACTAACTTGGCACGGGCCCAGCGATGCGTCCGCCCTGTGTGTCCCTCTTGCCCCTTCCAGATGGGGCAGGGCCCACGCGCGTGCGCTTGCCGGGCAGGAGCAGGCCAATAATGCTGCAAAGACGATACCTCACTTAACCTCTGCTGGGTGCTTTACTGTTCTTCTACAGAAAACTGTGTTTGATTGTAACTTCAACAGGGAAAGAAAAAAAAAGTAGTCAGTGCATTCAATTCATTGCATTCTCCTCTGCAAATAGATTAGATTTGCTGATCGCAATTCTGTCTGTGAAATTCAGAAAAGAAAAAAAAAAACAAATCAGTATTAATGCCTTTGCTGAAATGGGCTGTTGCCTCCACACCCTTCCCATGGCGAGGACGTGTTGCTAACGGATGGGCTGTAGTGCTGGGTGATTTCATTTTGTGGGAGGGTGCCGGGGGTGAGCATAGGTATTAAACCATTAGGAAATTATATGCAGAAATGGAACTTCTCCAAGGTTTGCAGTTCAAGGTATTTGACCGTTCACTGGCTGAGCCAGGACTTATGGACTTAAAGAGCTTTTACTGTGATTCTTCAGTGTAAAAAAACAAACAAACAAAAAAACAAAAAAAAATCAAACTGTGTTTATATGATTTGTATAAAAACCTTTTAAAATTACTATTTAATAAACATTATGGTAGAGACTATGTTTCAGTGGCATTTTTTTTATGAATGAGCAACTACAAGAAAACTGAACTAAGGGGGCTATGAGCAGCCAGAAACCCCCCAGAGAAACCGAGGCACGGCTGGAGGCATGTGGGGCCATGCCCACCACCCTCCTTTGCTGTGTGCCGCCTGTCCCCCTGGGGAAGTGACCCTGAGCTGCCTGTCACCCAAGGTGTAGACCCTACGCACACACGTGTGCCCCCTGCTCGGACACGGCCTCTCTGCGCAGAGCCGGGGATGGCTGGATGCTGCTCTGGCCCAAGAGCAGCACCTGAGCACAACCCCAAAAGTGGACACAGGTCCCCTCCTGCCGCTCTGTGCTGCTGCCGAGCACTGCCAGCCATCCTGGAAAGGAGTGCAGTTTTACGCTAAGAAAAACATCATTTAGGACTAAAATGGCTCAGTGCTGAGCAGAAAGGTGCACTCAAAGCTTTGCAGTGCAATTTCATAGCGTGGTAACAGCCAGCCAGGACGACGGGATGGGGGTTGGGGGGACACCTCGGCTGCACACAGGGCTGGGGGTGACTTGGAGCATGGTGGCACAGGCACCACACAGGGAGCAGCCTCCACCCCCTCTGCCTCCTTCCAGTCAGCCTCAGGGGTGCGTGGGGAGCCAGACTGTCCCAGCTTGGTCACCTCACCAGGGTGCAGGAGTGCGCTGCCAGCATGCCCCTGTCCTGGTCCCACAGCCCTGCGATGGTGGGCAGTGACCAGGATGGTGTGGTCCTCTGCAGTTTGGCTTCAACACCACCTCTGGGCATCATGAGAGGTGTCCAGCAACAGGGACTCCCGGCAAACCCCAGACCTAAGCCTGGCCCCACACACTTGTCTTCTCCACCCTCTCTCCACTCTGTTCCACCGCCCTGATGGTGGCCCTGGCCTGGGGGAGCCTTGCGTTTCACAGGGTCCCAGCAGCCTCCTGCTCTCCCTGCACCGGCCGGTCGGGAGCCAGTGCGGGGCTGCAGGGAGCAGGCTGGAGAAGCACTGGGGCTGAACCTACAGCATGGAAACTCTTGTTTATTTATGTGTGCCCTGACAAACGAGAGCCAATCCATCAAGCCCTGGGCACCTCCAAGCAAATGAAATCTTGCTGCTGTCTCCTTACCTCCAACACAGTGGCCCACTCCCAAAGTGCGTGTGTGTTGAGAGGGTCTTTAAGCGATGAAGGGCAGCTGGCAGCTTAGATGAAGATGACAGTGTAGCTGCAACCTTGACAGCTCTTCCCTCACCCAGGAATAAAGAACTGATGTGCAGATTGATACCTGGGGGAGAGGCTGTCAGCGAGCAGGACAGAGACAGCAGATAAGCGACTCAATCAGTGTCAGACCTGTCCTGCCGTAACACCGCCTGTAAATCACTGCGGTTAAAGAGGCGCCTCCGCTAAAGCGAGGAGCAGAAAGCAGGTAATAGAAAAACGGGCGACGAAGCAGATGTGTGCACCGGCTGGGTTAAAAGCCTGATAGCTGGGCTGCAGCTGCCGCCTGGGCACGAAGGGGAGGCAGGCACCCACTTCAGGAAACTGAAAGCTTTAAGGTTCTCTTTAGCAGGAGCTGGAATTGCATTTGGGTGGGCTGCTCTGTGGCTGGCAGTGTGGGGTGGGACCCAGGAGCGCACGTTTCCCTGCTGCATTTGCCATGCACACACGGGCACCCACTGCCAGCGGAGGCTAGAGTGTGGGGGGCCACAGGGCTGCTCCATGTGGCACAAGAGTAATCAGTGGCTGAGCGGGCTAATGAAATCGCTTTCACCATTCTCAGGCTGCTCCAAGATGTGGATCCAGCTGCTCCAGCACATCCTCGAGAGCTGATTGTAATCGTGCATGCACCCTCGCTGTCTCTCTCTCACCCCTTCTTTGAAATATTCCTTTGCTTTCTGGTTTAATGGGAAAATCTTTTCAAATAATGACTTGCTCTCTGGACAGCTGGGGGCTTGGCAGTGAGGGGGAGCCATGGGGCTGAGGTAATGAGTGGATTCGTAATTAATTAATTGCAGGCAGGTGCAAGTGGAGTCTCCCGTCGCCTCTCTCTCCTCTGTCTCCTGGAGCCTGTCTCTGAAGATCTCCTCTGTCTCCTGGAGCCTGGCACTGTCCCCAGCCCTCCAAGGGGACTGTGTGAAACCTGGTGCTGGCTTTGCCGTGCACAGTAACTTTGGCAGGCAGGACGGAGGCTGGTGCTCACATCCCCTCCCCACAGGGACCATGGGGAGCCTGCCCGTTGCAACACCTTGCCTTTACATCTCTGTATGTATCTGCCAGGCTCCATACGCTCAGACCATGACAACTGGCACCCATAAAGGCACCTTCTCTCCGCTGGGCAGCTCCCTGCTGCACCTCCTTGGAGAAGCTCAATTGTTCTGTTTACCGTAGCTTCACTGAATTAGTTCACACCTTCCAACTTTACACCCTAGATGGCCGAAAACCCACCGGGAAATGAGCGGCGATGGTGAACCCCCAAGTGCGGACTCCTGGTGAGCTGATCACCAGGAACCCCACTGCTGCCTGTGCCACCACTGCTATGTCCACGCTGGATCCTTTCAGCCTTACTTTGGCTGCTCTGGTGCACGCTCAGCAGAGCCCTGTGGCTGTAAAGACAGAGGGGACCCCAAGTTTTGGTTCATACACATCCGTAGCAAAATTTGCATCGCATTCCATAGGTCTGTATTGTCACTAGCACTGATCAGGTAGGATTAGGCTTTCCTATCAATGCCTGTTACACACAGCGACCCATTTAAGGCAACAAACTCACCATGACTAGAGCAGTCTAATAGGAAAATAACTAATCCGTAATGTGTTGAGAGGGAATGACTCCTCTCTAGGCTCCTGTAGCATAACTCAGTTGCACCACTAATATCCGAAATGGAAAGCACTGAATTAAACACTCAGCAGCTCTACCCCCGCCTTGGCCCGGGTGCCAAAAATCAAAGGAAGAAATGCAGCACTGCTTCCTTGTGCTGCTGCGGTGGGTGGAGGGCTGAGGGACGAGCCAGCGTGGGCTGGCGGCTGAGGACTGTTTGCTGCAAAAGACTTTGCTAACATTTCCTTGGTTAAATGTTTACAAATGCAGAGGAAATCGCTCTCCCAGATGTTGCTGATAATTTCCTATCAAGTCCCTCCTGGTGTGGTGCAGGGCTGCTTTGTCACCCTTCAGATCAGCTGCCAGTGTCATGCTTAATAACGGAGTTGACTGACTTCTTTACAAATGCCATCAAAATTTCTAGCACTATTTTCGCCCTCCTGGTCTCTCGGGTTTATACAGAGAGTAACTCTGCCCTGGCTTCAAGCCCAGCTTTCTTTGCGGCCCTCGAAGCGCACTCCCAAGCGGAGTGGCGTTCAGCAGAGGCACAGGGCAGCTCTTCTCCCGCCCCACCACCTCCCGATGGGCTGTGCTGCCCCTTGGGAAAAGCTTCCTGGAGGTTGTCCTGTTCCACCACACCAGCAAAGCGGGGCGAGCTCTTCCAGCAGCCTTCAGGGACAGCCATTGCCAAATGAATTTCAGCCTCATATTTTAAGAAGACATTCAATGTGCTTACCAGAGCCGGGGAGCCCTTTACACCACAGCAATAATCCAGCACTCGGCCATGAAATCCTCAGCACAGTGCCACATCCATCCCTTTCAGCAGAGAAGTTTTATTAACTTAGGGTGTGAAAAGTTTCAGAGAGCAAAAAGTCTCTCCCTCCGAGAGAAATAAGGATGATTTAAGCAGTCTGGGTGTATTTGAGATGGAGAGCGAGTCCCCCAGTTGACACATCAGAGGGAAAAACTGTAAGCCGAGGCTGCATTTATTAAAGAAGGAAGCTGAGGCTGGGTAAAGCCAAGCTTTTTAAGCACTCCATGAGAGCATTTTAATAAAAAGCACAACAAGCCCACAACAAATCATGGCTTGGAAGCAAAAAAAATGTCAGTTCCTGTCAAGTTTTGAAGAATCGTCTGAGCTTAAGGAAAAGCGAATTCCTGCTATGGTCCCCTCCCCTGCCCTCCGCTCCTGTGCACGGAGCAAAGCCATCCCAAACGCCGCCTGTGACATGCCGCAAATCACGCCGGGGAGTTGCAGGGGGGGGCAGCCACCAACTCAGTCCCAGGAAGGCCTGCAGAAGGATTGAAGCTTAAAGAAAATGAAATTTATAGTCAGAGCATTAAAATATTAAAGGGCCTTAAAGAACAGCCATGAATCAGATCTGGGGGGGGAAAAGGCAAGTCTGTCATCAGGCAGAGACAAATGGCTGCGGGACTTGACAACTCATATAAATCTGGCAGAGGAGAAGAAATAAAGCCCAATCAGGACCAAAAAGAAAAAAAAAAAAAGGCGATGAAAAGATTTGAGGGCATAAAGAGTGAAAAGCAGAAGGAAAGCTAAAGAAGATAAGGAGTTGAAAGCAGAGAAGCGATTATAAAAATAGCAGCAGAAGTACAGATGAAGGTAGAGGAGAGAAATTATAAAAAATGGCCAGAAGTGCCCTGGTGGCACAGGTATTTTTGACAATCTTGCCCGAGACCCCTTGTTTTTCTTGCGCAGCAAGAATTCATGGGGTGGGCTTCAACAAGTTAGACCCTGCGTAGTCATAAGGAGGAGCAGCCCCTGCCATGCAGAGCACCAGATTTAAACCGCCCAGCCAGGAGGGGTGGGCACAGGGAGCCCCAACAATCCCAGTGTCCTTAGGCGTGCCGGAGCGAAACGCCTCCGCTTCCAGAGGCAGACCAGCACTCGCCAGGCAAATCCACATATCCTGCTCCCCATGAGCAGCACAACTCACCCCTGAACTGGAGCTTGGCTCCCCTGAGACGTGGCTCTGGGCTGACCTCAGAGCTTCCCAGAGAGCCGTGGCCGCTTGCACGTGGCCAGGCTGCAGATGCTCTGTGGTGCAAGAAGTCAGCGGAATGGACCTGCCCAGCCCCACACCCTTCACCCCATGTCACCGGGGACGCTTCCCATGGGGTGTCCCCTGGTGGCAGCCGTGCCCCGCTGAGCCCGGGGACAACTGGGGATCTGCCCCGCAACACCTTGGGGACTGCTGCCGCGCTGTGATGAGGAGAGACTGCAAATCCAGCCGGGAGCCACAGCCAGGACCCGCCGTAAGTTGGGAAACAGGGTGCAGCGAGGGCTGGGTTTACGAAATGCTGTCTGAAAGCCAGCCCTCCCTCTGAAACGCTAAACAAAAAACAACATTCGGATACATTTTGGAGGAAAACATGAAGCATCTGGTTCCCTTCGCTGGTGTACATAGCAAGAGAAAAGTTGGCAGTACATTTGATTACCATAAAAGAGAGAGCTATGCAGAAAAAAGCCACATTAGAGTAGCATTGCCCAAAACAAAGTTAAATGTCTGCCTTCTTTTGAACGTGCTCGTGGTGGAAATGTGAGCAAAGGTCAGCCCAAATTAATGAGAACTGCAAATGAATTGGCTGGGCTGGGACTGGCACCCTGCCACCATGTCTCGCCCAGCGATTCTTATTTATTGATTTATTTATTTTGCTGGATGAAGAGACATCCTGCAAACACGTAGAAAACCAAGCCAGGCACTTCCTATGGGTGATACGTGCTGTATCAGCCAGGGTGACCAGGAGCCAGGGGTTTGCACACACCTGTTCCCACCGCATCCCTCTCCTGCACCTGCGCAGGGCAGCGATGAGAGCCCAGCCCTCTGCCAGGTGGGTTCCCCGGGTACTGGGGGCCCTGCCCAAACACCTCCTGCCCTGTGCTGCGGCTGAGCCAAGCACCACACCAGGGCCATCCATCCCTCACGGCGCAGGCAGGGATGAGAACAGGGACAGGCAGGGGACCCTGCCGCCTCCTGCCACGGGCTGCCCTGTCACCACTGCCCATTGCTGTCGCTGCAGAAAAATCCCAGTGCCTGGAAGGTGCCGCTTCCCTGCCAACACGCTGCAGGACAGCTGTGTCGAGGAGGGTGACGGATGTGTCTGCTCGGTTTTATGGAGCAAAAGGGGTTTTCCATGGCTCCTTCTCCCACAAAGGCAGTGATTAACTGCTGAAGCAGCTTAAAACTTGGTTTTGTTTTGGTTTAGGGGGAAGGAGGAGGAAGAAAAGCCCAGCCCCACTCTGGCTTTCCTCCTGAAAAGGAAAAGCCATCTCAGCAACTCTCGCTTTTCTGAACTTCAAATACACAAACACCTCGGTGCCATCCAAGCAGCTCCTTCCAGCTTCAGCAGCAGCACCCAGCGCTGCGGAAGGGCTGGGGGAAACACAACATGGAGGGAAACATGCTGAGGCAGCCAAAGGCAAAGGCAGCACTGCTGTTAACCTTTCCTGCAGGCGCCCCATGGGGCTGTGCGCCTTGGGGAGCTCGAGGTGGGGGTGTGTGTGCAAAGCACATTAGCCCATCTCTCTGGGACAGGGAGCCCCAGCCTCGGCTCAGCCAGCTCGGCAGAGGCCAGGTACCAGCAAGGAGCATCCTCATCTGGGCCTGGCACCATTACGGAGCGAGTCACAGAGTCCCACTTGGATGCTGTTTCAAAAATAGTAGAGTTTTTTTTCTTTCAAAGGAAAAAGTTAGACTTTGAGATTAGAAACACTGTTAGAATCAATTTAAGGAGCAAAGCTGGGTAAGAACAGGCCCCTTTAAGCACACTTTCTAAGGCAGTTTCAGGTCCCAGCGACAGCCCAGCCGTGCTATCGGCGTTGCCCCAGCCGGGGCCGCAGGCAGGTGTGGGGCCCTGGGCGCACACCAGATTAATTAGCCCCGCTGACCGCCATCAAACAGCCGGGTCCACACTGCCAATGCAATCTCCAAAGCTCATTAAAACAGAGCACTGCCACACTTGGGAATGAGCCGGTGTAATGCTTTGGGTGTCATGATAAAACCATTAAAATAGCAATCTGCAGTCCCTGGCAGGCCCTGCTGCTCAGCTGTGCCAGACCGTGGCACGTGAGGAGGGGGCTATAATGTGACCTGCAGCCGAGCTCCTCTAAACCGGGATCTATTTCAAGGGCTAAGCAGGATGGTGAGGCTGGGTCGAACGGTGGGGGGTTCAGCAGGTGAATTGGGAGGATAGGAAGAGCTGCAGTATCTTGTATTTCTGGATATCCATGGTGTCACAGGCAGGACATTGCTCAATGACTTAAAAAATGAACACCTCTGCCTGAGGTTATCAGCCTTGGGATAATGACAAGGTTGTGAACGCAGCGGTGTTGCTGGAATTGAAGAGATTCAGCATCCTGACTCAGGAATAAATGATGATGATTCCCCCAGATACTGGAGATGAAGGAGAGATAATGCTGATGAAGCGCAGGGATGGAGTGACGACGCAGCCACAGTGACTCATCGCAGCTGCCCTGGGCGACTTGGCAGGCTAGGAAAACATTTGCATAAGTTTTAACAAGCCCTGTCTGCGTTCCTCCTGATGCCCAGGGGATGCCCTGATGAACTTAGATGGCAGCAGCAGGATGCCAGGCTCCTCTGACTGGGCAAACAGGGCTCAGGGGTGTCCTCTGGGCATACAGGGATTTTCACATCCTAAAAACCTCTGGTCAGGTGACCAAAGCTGCACCATAATGCTGTCCCTGACAAAAATGAACACTTCTTTTTCAAACGAGGAGCCTAATTATAAAACATCGTCTATTGATGCCCCCATCTAGCCTAGGCAGGACACATTTTGGCCTGGTCTGCAAACACGGACAGCGCTGCCAGCCCTGCGGCCGCACCAGGCTCAGCACCCTGCGTCTCCTCCCTGAGTACAGGTAACTACAGGATTTGATCCATTGCAGGACAAGAGCCGGGAGACCCGCTCCTCCTGGCTGTCCCCCTGCCCCGCAGTCCCCATGTGGAGGGGGCCCTACACACATGCCGGGGCTTTGGAAGTGCATCCTGGGACACCCACCTGCATCACACGAGGAAGTCTCAACCTGCTCACAAGCATCCTCACATGGAGAAGGAGGCTCCCAGCACTTGGTGCATCATTCGCTGTGAACGAGCAGTAGGGCTGGAGCTGATGTCTGCTGGAGCTGCTGCCTAATGTAGGTCAGAAATGTTAGCCAGGGTCTTAAAAGTAAACTTTCGTTTGCACTTTCAGAGGAAAAAAAATACACCCAGAAAACATATCTTAAAAAAAAAGAGGAAAGCATGGAGATAAACACAATTCATTAACAAAATAAATTACAGAATCACAGAATCACAGAATCACAGAATAGTCA
>VZSZ01012037.1:2253-40382 GCA_013398815.1 Ibidorhyncha struthersii
GGGGGAGGAAGGCAGCGGGTGGCAGGGGAAGGAAGTGGAAGTTTCATTTTTTTTTTAATTTTTAAAATAAGCATACCGGTTTGTAAGCTGATGGTGGTCATTTGGTCTTTCATTCTTAAGTGCTTGGGATAAAGAGATGGATATTGTTAGTACTTTGAATGCTGAGAAAGTAACCATGCTAATATAAACAGCTTCTTGTCCTGGAATTGTACCTGAGGACCATTATAACAAAAGACATTACAGATTAATACATTGCAGAGACACTTTATACAATCCAAATATTTTTTCTGACAAAAAGCCCAAAACCAAGATTAAAAGCTTGTCTAAGATATGACACAAGACTCAAAAGTCATAAGTACAAGAGACCACCACTGTTCTGCAATATGGCCAAGATCAGCAGGATGTGGAAAAGTTGTCAGTTTCAGCTAGATCCTGCAGTTCTCCATGTATCTGCCAAATAATGATTCACAGCAGAAGAATTCTCAAAATATTGTACAGCAATCACGAGAAAGCAATCAAGAGAAGCATTATGGTTTGCTGCATAGATCAAAGGCAAACCAAGGCTGGGAGATCTTCCATAGGTAAAATAACTGATCGATTTAATGTAGAAACATGATGACTAACATTCAATACACAAAGCAACAGATTAAAATGCTCTCCCTTTCTAGTATCAGCAGCCAAGAATTGTAAACCAAGTAAGTAGAACAAATCCAACCCAAACTCTAAAGATATGCATGTAACCCATGTAATTCAGCTCACTGAAGCTGTACAAAAAAAAAAAACCTCTAAGGACAACTACCCCGAATACTAGAGGCAGTTGCAGATACTTTGCCAAGGGATGGACATTCAGCTTGCTCAAAATGTCCTGCTGTTCACTGCCTTTCAACACTAGGCTTCCCAGCCTGAGCCAACACCACCCTTCCAAAGCTGCCATTTGCTGATGGTGAATCAGAAACTCATCCTTCCCCAGAACCCCCCCGCAGTTGGCTTCAGCTCTTTCAGCTGCGCATACTAAGATACAGCAAACAGCCGCACCTAAGAAGACTGCCCAGCATAGCCCCTGGGACTACTCTGCTGCTGCTAAACTTCAGCAAACTGAGCCACAGTGCACCAGGCTTGCTTTCTCCCCCGATTTATAACCATAGTTAAAAGAAAAATCCATTAACTTAAGAAACAAGGGTGAATGAGAAAAGGGAGCATTTTGCCTGAAACATGCATTTCCTGCAAGATTTCCCCTTGAAAACAGCTGTGAACAATGAACATAATTTCACTTTCAAATCACAGGAGTGGCTCTTGCCACTGCAGTGAAAATATAACCAAGCCTGTGCATGTTCAAAAGAAAGTATCTCTGAAGTCTGGTGATCACTGCAACCCTTCTCTGCTCCCTTTCAAAGGGAGCAAGAACACTATCAATATCATCTGTTGCTCCATAAGCCAAAGTGGCAGGTTCGTGGGCAAGCTAGAAGTTCCAGCCTGGGTGATTAAACAGAGCAGTATGATACCCTACCTTGGAGCTTTTCCCCATGCATGTGCTTTAATAAACCATGGAAGTTGAACTAAACTAGACTTAATGCCTCTAAGCCAACTTTGAACTCTAGGAAGTATATTCTCTTTGTGTGCATATTTCAAATGTCACTAATATTAGATGTAGCTTGTGTGATTAATGAACCAAAACCATTAAGGTCTCATAACGTATACAGAAAAAATGTCCCAAAGGCAAAAATTGCACAAGTTTATAGTAAGGAAATAAATTTATGTCCTTCTGTTCCTTATCTTGCCAAGGGCATCCTGATTTACTGTGAATTGTTTCTGTTAATCAGAATAAGAGGTCTAGCTTAATGCAACCAAACTTTGAGATGCTGTTTAAAACGGCAGGAAAATGAATAATAGGTAAAGGAACATCGACGTCACTATGGGACACTTAGAAATAGCAAGACTAACACTTACCTATATGCATTCATTGGGCAGGCTGGGTTTAAGGAGCTTATAGGAGGTCCTTCGATATAGAATACCTAAAGAAGTTCAACATACCTTTGCAGAGCTTTAAAAATCAAGGTAGCACACACAACAGACTCACAAATTAAAAATATTAAAAAAAAAAAAAAATCTAAGGATGGCTCATGAGACTTTCAGCAACTCATGCAGAAACACAGAAGCCATGCACTTTGCTTACCTAATTTTTGAAGGGGCAGTCTGAGAAAAAAAGCCAGGAAAAGACAAAAGTTTGCCCAAAAACCAGAGCAGCTCTGGAGCCAGGCAATGACTAAAGGGGTGTAGAACGTCAAGCGGAGAGTCGCTTTGCAGAAGCGGAACAACACAGGACTTCTTTTTTCTGGTACCATTTTGTGCATTTATATGTAAACCCAATATTATATCCTTAACTTCTTCTAACACAAGAGTTGATTGGACTAATCATTCAAGGCTAAAAACAGTCAACAACCTGTTAAGTGCAGAGACTCCCACATATCACATAGCTGGTGTCAATGCCTTTCTTAAGCCAACAGCAATGTAATACGAGAGTAACTTCCTTTCAGTGGCACATTATTTAGATGTCTATTTAAACAGCAAGTACTGACAACTTACTAAATGGAAATTCCAGTCACGTGCTGGTTTTTAGTGATATTTCAGAAAAGTCTCAATACTGTGATAACATTCTTCTCAATTACCCTTACAGGGAAATCTATCCAAAGAGATTTCTAGGAAGGTATTTACTTGGTCAGCTGAACTCCTTTCTTAAGGCAATATTAGTATGCTTAAAAAATTTTCTCACAGCGCAGCTCCAACACATGGCACAGACCGTAGCTAAGCTTTAGGTTTTTGCATTTGAAGATATGCTGTGAAATAGTCACGGTTAAATTCAGTGTCTCTTTCTCTTTCCAGATATTTTGGAGGCAGTGTAAAAAGACACTGTTTTCTAGCTCAGACTGGGATGACTGTACATTCCTCTGGGTAGAGGAAACACCTTAAAACCTTCATTCAGTTCCTTCCTATGAGACTGAATTATTAGAAACTTGGACTATTAAACACAAACAGACACTCTCCAATCCAGGATCAAAACAAGAAGAATAATTTGATAGTACTAAAAGCTGGGAGGAGTATGCAGGATAGGGCTGGCTGATGCAGCTTTTGTGCTGGCAGATGCAGAGCCACAGCCAGGCTGGGAAACAAGCTCTGTCAACATGAGCACACCAAGCAATGTAAGCAAGTTATAGAGCAACCCCATCTCATCAAAGCCGCGCCAACCTGGGCAATAAAGAGTTTCTCCATTCAAGCCCTCTTATAGAATACTTTCTTTTTGGCTACTATAGACCTAGCAAAAGTAAGGACTTTTTCAGAAATTGGTATTCATGTCTGCATTCAGCAGTTTATTTGATTTTGGCAGGGTAGGCAATAAAGAGAGATGGAATATAGGACATGCACTTTACATAAAACATTTGTGTGGATTTGCTGTATCAAATCAGGATTTTAAAGTCTGTTATATAAGAGGAGGAAAAAAAAATCCCCAGCTTGTCCAGGTTCTATACAATCTGGATGACTGATCTCATTTACATAAAGGACTACCAATAACTCAGGAAGCAGTGCTCAATTGTACTGCAATGTCCTTTTCTCCCATGTAAATGATATTTATAATAAACATTTTTATTAAATAAATATTTAAACAGCGATCACAGGCTTTCCAATCAACCTATCTGGTCAGAGATTAGAATATCGGTACAGTTCAGAGTATCTACACTCAGTCTGCAGCCCGAGTGCTGCCCCGCATCTAGTTCAAAAGGACAAGTTTAGGTCAAATACTTAATCTATTTGCCTGGCTTTTATCAGTCTATGCTATAACTTTTACATTAAGTATGTTTTAGTATCTAATTGATTCATATAATTTTTAAGTAAATCATGCCTCAAGTGACTTGTAAAGCTATTTGGGCAACTGCAAATTATTATAAGTGCATTATACAGAAAAAGAATTCAATGTTCCCCATTTAATAATCCCCAAATGGTTTTTAAAGAACATTGTAGGACTTGTATCATAGAATACAGTATCTGAAAGAGAGAGCAAGTACAAAGGATAGGCTGCTATTCATGGCATTCATTAATAGATAGGTAACTTGCTCCTTTATTTTCTGGTGCATTATCTTCTCTGTTCAAAGCTTTCAAATTACAGCTAACTAGGAGCAAAAAGGGGTTGAGGGCTCTCTGTTTTGCACTATGAAATACAACTACCATACCCACTGCTTTATTCCTAACTTGCAAAGTGTATTTGGTTCGCTTAAGGTGCAATACAATATTTGAAATCTGGTATCTAGCTTTTCAAACATTAATCTAAGTCAAATTATTCCTCACTGATTTCCAGTAGGTTTATCTGTGCTGACTGCACTATAGCTTTCCTTACAAACATCTTCACTATGAAACAACAGATTACTTTTATTACAATAACACAGGAAAGGTTTAAGCTCTTCTCCACTTATGTTAGAAATAGAAAAAATAATATTCAGTAACAAAGGTGATAAAAAAGTCGGGGTTACAACTGCACTTCACTCAGTAATCCATCAAGCTGGGAATACCATGCATGCACTGCCTCACTTCAGAGACTGAAGTCCAGTCTTCCAAGGCCAAAGTATTTCTAAACTAAGCTAAATCAAGTCCAAAAAAACTCCTGTGAGTTAGTCTGCAGGCATACCAGTTCACGTAAGCAAGGCTAGTACTGGGTGACAAAGGGCTTTAAAAAGCATCCAAAAACTAGAAAGTAATAACAGGGATTTTTGGCCACACTTACCCTATGAGACAATGCCCTGCTCTGTGCCTACAAAAGTAAAGTGGCTGCAGGTAACATAGCTTTTTGCCTAAGCCATAGAACTACAGATGCTATCAAATTTCTAATGCTCAGCTTCTGCTTGTGCTCCATAAGCTGCATTGCGATTGCAAACTCCTCCTGGCATTTTAGCTAAAGGAGAAAGGAACTATTCTTGGGAACTATTCTTGGCCTCTTTTCTTACACACCTATGGGCAGACAATACTATGCAATAGCTTTTCCCTTTCACAGGAGTGTCTGCATTTCTGCATATAACAAACTACTCTGTATCTTACAATACTCACTTCACCCTCCTTGCAGCTGTTCCAAATACGGATTGACTCAAACCCCACTGATGAGTGGCACCCATGTGACACTGTATAGTAATGGCACTTCATCAGACAATCAATGAGAGGAGGTAGACTAAATCTGAACTACAGATTCTATACTAAGATCAAAAGGCCATACTTCTGTGTCTACACCAGCCTCAGAGGAAGAGTCCAATTCTCTCACTCTACTGCTCTCACAGAACTGGATTTATTACTATGTCTATGTGCAGTGTACAATGTTTTGTCCTGATTAACACTTACAAAACTAAAAAGCAAATTAATACTCTCCTTTGAAAAATATGTATATTATTTTGAACAAATTCCAAATTAATTCCTTAGCTACTTTGAGACCATGCACTCAGAAATTCACAGCCATAGAACTGACGGCTGCAAGGCAGCCTCAAAAATAAAATTTTACACTAACACAGAATCATGGCTCACAATATGCTCCCTCTATCTGCATTCAGTTTAGACAACTGACAAACTGATGACAGGTGTCAGTTTGTGCTACTTAAAAGAAAGATCAGATGGGAATACAGATTGTAGTTTTACCAGAGGTCAAATAAGAAAATACTTTTAGAGTTCCAGAGAGCCTGGGGAGCCACGTATCCAACAGTGATCCTAATAGTGCTCATTTTTAATCCTATCTTTGGTGAGATATGTAGAATGACAACACCTAATTGCTCTCTGCAAATCACGAAATTGAGGCTTTCTTATCTTATATTGTAAAAACAATTCCTGTATTTTTTTTTTAATCAGACTACAACACAATTTACTGTATGGTTGTTTAAGCCATCCTGAAAACATGCGTTTTCCAGTGCATTATGTTTATGCAGCTATGACACCTTTCCACAGGAGCCCTGTAGCTGCATATAACAGGAGGTTTGTGATTGCTGAACTAAAAAGAGAAGCCAGCACCTCAATTATACATTAAAAAAAAAAAAGTTCCTGCTAACAGTCAATATGGAGGCCATACTCCATCGAATATCAAGCTTACGCTTCCACTGTCTATTAGCGCCAAGAATGAAATCACTCTGTAGCAGTGTCCCTGTCCTTTGTGCGGCAGAAGCTGTTCCTTGGCAACCGATGCAGACAACTGAGTTGCCAAGGAAACAGGAAAGACTAATTTATAAAAACTCTGAAACAAAGCAACTGTAAAGGCAATGCTAAATAGGGCGGGTATGTTCTGTATTACTTCCTACAGCATTCCCATCATGAAAAAAAAACAAAAAATAAAATAACGGAAATACGAACTGTAATTTTCATTATTTCTGTAAAATTGCATTTACAGAAAGCTAATGTTTCATTGCATCACCAGTGAGTAGCCCCTCTCTCCCTTTGGTTAAAGTTGGCAAATACACCTGAAGATTTATACTGCAGTTGAAGAGGAACACTTCCCATTTCAGCCAGTGCTTTCTCTTTCAGGGAAGAGGAGGGCTGAGGGGAAGAGGCACAGAACAGCTCTGAAGGGGTGTGCCAGGAATATTTGCAAGCTGGATAAAGTTCATGTAGTGAAAAGGCAGATCAATTGTGTACATCATAGCTCACTTCAGTTAAAGAATGCATATTCAATTTTCTTATTCATTAATAGATAAAATATTTTCTACTAATAAATATCTTCCTTAGTAATTAGAGAGATGCCAGAGACAACCATCTCCTGAATTCATTTTAAGCATGTTTACATGTTGTGTATGTGCACGTGTAGAGAGCATGCTGAAGGCATACATTTTTACCAGTGAACAAGGCAGGGAGTGGGAAACCCCACCACATGCTGCACTTCCCAGGAAAGGAAACCAATATAACGAGTCCTCTCTTCAAAGAGAAAACTAGTATATCCGGCTGCCTTAGCCAGGCAACTTAACTCCTCAGCGCGATATACACAAGAGAAGGAGAGGTGAAGAGAGCCCGAGTACATTTGCTCAGAGACACAGACTCACTGATGGCAGGTTCCCACCGACAGGCGCAGGATGGATTCTCCTGCTATGCTAAGCCCAGCGCTCTCCAATTTACCATGACACCTCCACAGAGTTAGGGTTAGGCAGTAACTGTTTGTTTACTGACCAGCTGGCTACTGCCAGACACAGCATCAGTGACAAGAGTCCCAGTTGCCTCAACTACACAAGGGGAAAAGTCCTCTTGCAGCAATGAGAGCATCAACTGGAGCCTGTTTTACTGAGCCATGAAATTCCATAAAATCATTGGAACTGCTTCAAAATTGCTATTGCTCTTTCAAGTTTGACTTAAGAAGGTCCATAGATTCAAAATATATTAGGCAAAGACTGAAATAAAGAGTCCACACACTTCATTGCTGTGGGAAACTAGATTGGAACTGAAAATGTCAGCAAGTTTAAAAGAAAACGCATCCTCTTGATGTTTTCTGCAAACCAAATAAATCAGTCATACAACCGTACTCATCCTCAGGTATTCAATGAACTGTGAAAACCAGTATTCTCACTGGTGATTATCACCAAGTTTGTCAGGTGTGTGAAACCCAGTGGAGCTAAAGGAAAGCAGCTGCTCTGGAAAAATGCTGCACATCATTCTGTTATTGTGAATTATAAAAGAAGAAAAAAAAAAATGCATCCCAACTGAACAATTCCCTGAGTTCCCTTGGTTTAACACCTTACTACATGCTATATAAACAAACAAATTCCGCACAGATTCCATTAATTTTAATGCAACAGTGAAATAATTTCTGAGCCATAGGGTGCTTGTAAGAAGTTTCTCCAGTGCATTATACTATGCAGTAACAGCCTATTTCCCACCACAGACACTCACCCTAACAATCTGACAAATACTACTGCATACAGCTTCTCCAGAGAGTTTTAAAAGTAAGTAGAGGTTAAAATTTAACCTCTATAGCTTGAAGGGTTGGAGTACCAAATATTGTGCATCAAGTTCTCTCTACTATGGAGCTCTAACAGAGCTACAATAACTTTTGAGTTCGCCTTAGAGAAACCAAGGAATATAAAACAAGACATGAGGAATTTGAGTTCCTTTAACTGGGCATCGAACAGCAGAAGTGCTGACCAAATTCACTCAACAGAAATGTAAGAAACTTATCCAGCTATCTCAGAAGTGGCTTTATACTGCAACTATTTGGCTATTCAGATGCCTTAGAAGAGTTAGAGGCACTGTCACCTTAGCAAACACACTAAGTGCCAAAGCTGCATCCCAAAGCGTAGGAAGTCTTTATTAGCATGTCAGCTGTTAAGTCATTCTACTGAAATACATCATTGCACATTCTCTGCTTTTCGAAGAGACGGGTGAAGATAAATTCTGCACTAGTCCCTTCGTAATTCTCTTCTGCTGAAGACACAGTCTGGTCATAAGTCTTCCTGAAATCAAGGGGAGTTCAAGGAGCCGGTCAAGAGAACTCCACCTGGATATCTAACAGCATTACACTTTGAAGACACTCAAAACAGTGAGGAACAAATCCATTCTTCAGTACCTACATGAATTCAGTTTACCCACAGGAAAGATTAGAACTCCAATTTGTCATCAAACTATGTTGTGATATATTTTAAATCAAGAATATGCAGTTTACTGCTTATTTTAACAGTTCCTTCATTCCTCATCCTAAAACATCCATTGGAATGAGGATCCATGTCCTGGCTTGAGCCCAAACCACAACAATCCTTCATCGTTCTGAAACATAAGCAATACCAACATAACCATTATCTCTGAAAGTAAGGACTTTCACACTTTTATATGAAAGCAACACACTTCAACAGCTCTAAACATCAGTAGCAGTTTTAAAATAATGACTCTGTTGGTGATACTTTTTTCCACAGCCTGAAAGGATTTTAACAAATATTTTGAAGCAAGTAACAGACTGTTTGCATTTATACGCGATGGACCGAGATCAGGGAAGACCCACCCCAAACTTTCTTGCAATGTTTTCCTCTCCAAAGACACCTGTATATGCTATCCTGTATATGAAAACCATTTCCTTATAGAGCCAGCTGCCATAGTTAAGGACTAGTCCAGGCAGGCTTTGGCCAGTACTTGTACCCAGCAGAATCAAATTTCACAAAGCTGAGGAAAATCTGAGCCCCACTAACAAGGGCAGGGAGAAGATGGGGGGTGAAAATCCACCTCAAAAAATAACTGGGATACTATAATGCCAAGTTTTTGTTCACAGACAGCACTGAGTGCAAGAAACAAACAAAAAAAAAGAAAATAGCAGAAAAAAACTCTAACTCCTTATTTGTTCTCGAGAGAAGCAATATAAGTGCTGGATTGCGGGCATATGTGTACATAGGCACACAAAAGAGCTCCAACCTGCCCTTCCCAGACCAGCAAATTACTGAGCAGCGAAGATTTATGCAGGCATCTCTGAAGGAACGAAACCCAAATTATGCAGGGTCATGAAAGAAAACAAACAGAAAAACAAACAAACAAACAGCTCTTTTCGATGTAGATTGATTGTATCCTCATGCAGGAAATCAGTTTACATTTCATGGGGAAGGAAAAAACACCCCCAAACCATTCTCTTTGCCTCCTCACCCCTTCCCACACACCATCTTCCCTATAGGAAGGAAGAAAACTAGGAAAAGTAGTTTGCCCTGCTGTTTTGCATGTTGGTAAGTAGCTGATGGTCTTGCTTCTCCTCCATATGATAATTTAGAAGCAAGTGAATGAAATATGATATCTGAAGAGAGTTTTCACATGGTATGAAGTTTTATGAATGAGAGCAGTACCAAAAAACCCAGGTTAATTTCGTTTATTATTCTACTGCACGTTGTCACAATACTTCAAACTTATTAGCATTAGCCAGTTGACTCACAATGGTATTATTCACAGCACTTAAATCTTTTCTGAGAAAGGAAGTTTGAGAACGTGAAGCCTACAAGAGATTTTAAAGTCATACAGAAAAGCGTTATCTAAAGGCAAGAAACCCCCAAATTATGGTTTCACTAAGTAGCCTAACTTTGTTATGTCTTGTAAGTCTTTTGTCTGCCAAAATTTTTATTCAGAAAGCCCTTTAGCTACTGCTTCACCAAATTAACTCTTTGAGATATGTATGCAATTAAATTTTTTTCAGACTTGGTAAAGATTTAACATAAATACTTGGATATATTACAGCTTATGCAGATGGCAGAAGACTCTAAATTACTTGTTACATTTTTGGAAATGGAGGACCATCTACCCTTCTAGGGTCCCTCTCTTCCTTTTTTGGGATGCATTATTTGGAATTTGCTAGAAGACAGCTGCTTCTCCCTTTGCAGTGCCTACCAATAATCCTTCTACTCCCAGGGGTCCTGTAAGAGTTTCACAGGACTGCAAATCAGTTCCTTTTCCTGACCTACGTGTAACACAGGCTCTTGTGTAAAAAGGGCGAGTGATCTTTATGTATCTTTTCAGTAGCTCTGTCCTGCTTTCTACAAACTCCTCTCTCCTTGCTGTTCTTTCTGTGCTTTGTTTAGCCTCACCACTCCAGCCTACTTGCATCATCCATGACAACTTTACATTGTGCCCTCAACTTCTGTCTGTATCTCCCCTCACAGAGGGCAGATTATCCAGTCTCATGCTCATCATCACGTCCACTGCTAAATAATCAGCTTCTCCTTCTCTTCATATCTATTTCTAAGTGACTGAGATTAAGTACTAATTTAAAAAGGAATTATGTACACCTTACTATAGGCAAAATGTCTTAGTCTTATTTTGCATAAGCCTCCCATTTAACTGTTATCCAGCATTTTCTGCCTAACCTTGATTAGGACTGCAGGCAGAAGTAGTGTCTTTGTTCTTTCTAATGCAGTACACACCCACTGCACCTCGGAAAACTGTTCCAGCTATACTTGACAAGCTGAAAATGACTTGCCACCTTTTCTAACCTGCTTGGAGTTCTTTATACCACACCTAAAGACTTATTTCCAGGGAGTAATCTAAATTAACACAGAAAAAAAAGTTAAAGAAAGTTGGTACACATTTTTAGTGAGGCTTTGTTCCCAAAGAACAGAAATACTTACTGTATGCACAAAGTACTGTTGATTTGGGATACAAAAACTTCCAACACACCCTACCTAGGTTCTTTTGGGGTATAAAATTCGGAGCTGTAAGGCTACCTGTCAATTCAGGATTTCAGAATGATGTTAAGTCATGACAGGCTGCTTAAAAAAAGAAAAAGGTAAGCTTGATGACTCTATAACATCATAACCTTCCTGTTTCAATGCTGCAGCAGGACAAGATGATGCAGTCTGAAACTAGGAGAAGGACTCCTACCCAGGGGACGAACTGGAGGCAGTGGTGAAGAGCTTCAGTCAGAGCTTCAGTCAGTATAGCCACAATATAGGTCATTTTTCAGAGCACTTGCCTCTTATTTCAGTGATCCATATGATTATTTGCCTGTAAGAGAAGATGCACTGTTAAAGCTTTCCTCTTCCTACAGAGGTACAACGTGACATTCAGTTGTTCCTCTCCCCCTCCTTTTGTAACATTTAAGACAGCAGTTCCTACTGTATGCTGTGAAAGATGACTGGCATTCACTTGGACTCAGCACAAGAGAAACCAGAGCTCAATTTTCTTTTCTAGGACGGCCCTCCTCCATCTGCAGATAGAAGAGTTCGTTTTTTACAGGGATGCCACATTTAAAAGCTACTCCTCCTACAGTATCATTGAAGACTTGCCAGAAAAAGGAAAGTCTCATCCTTTCATTCTCATCATCTCCCTCCCCCCACAAATAACCAAAGTATAAAACACAACAGGTTATATATCAGGACCCCACATTTAAATACTGCTGCTTAAACAAGATTTAAATAAAGCTGCAACATAAATTTTGGTTGAAAGCATTCTTCAGAAAGGTGCTATCCCTACAAATACTATTCATCTATAATGACTCCTATGCATCTTTACCCATTTGCTCCTTCGGTCCCACATTTAAGATTTAGTGTTTTAGAATTAATTCTAGCTTCATGGCATTATTTCTTGCTCATGTTTTAATGAAGTTGTCCAATTTAAAAAAAAGCATTCAACTGAATAGCTTTTTGTCAAAACCAGAAGTTATTGGGTAAGCGTACTCATTTCGACAAATACTTTAACTGAAAATGTCAGACATTTTATTAACTACTGGAATACTTATACATGACTAGGAAAGTTTTTATTTCTTTTCAATCTTGTACTATAGAAACGGAGCCTCAGGGAGACTTTACGTAGTTGCTTGGCACGTCCGTACTATGGATACTGAATGTTCATCTCAGTTTATTTGTTGCTAACTTTAATCAAAAAAAAGTGAAAAGTTCAAGTATCAATGTTCCTGGTTCTCAGCAAGTTAGAATAGTCCTGTTCTTCCTATTTCATCCCTTTAGATACTATGTCACTCCCAACCTTTGCTCACCATACTGAGATGCTAATATTAGTCCAATTGTTTTTACATAAGGTACTGCAATTTTAGTTTATGTCCCATTCTCCTACATACATATACTTTTCCACCATCTCATAGCGATGAAATGTTCAACACTTCTTGCATTGAAAACCTTCACATATCGTGCTTTTACTGCACTCTCATCTGGTTTCTGTTCCTCTGTTTCTGATAGGACATTTGATTATTCTTTCCTACATTAGCTGCCTCCTATTTGCCTTATTAAATTTTACACTGATTGCAGTCTGTGTTCCCAATTCATCAAGATTACACTCTATTTAAACAGATTCCTCCAGAGTATTCACAACGCTCCTCAATCTGCCCCAGAACAGATGTGTTCTGGTTTAGAAACTGAAACGTCCAAATATCTATTTTTTTCCTTAAGGCCCATAAGCCTCCTTCTTTTTCACAAATATATAGAAAACAATGTGAGCACAGGAGGTATTTTTAAGCAGCAGGAATAAAAGAATAGAAGTAAAATAGCATTTCCGATAGCAATATGGACTACTCGGACAACAGGAAATTATTAATAGAGTGCCTTTTTGTACTCTAGGTGCTCTCACCCTAAACCCACTGCTAAAGTGTAAAATCTGCTACCACCATCTTAACCACACAGGGGCACTGACCCTGTTCATGCTCGTGTAGCTACAATAAGAAGTGGACAGAAAATAAAATTACTCTGTATCAGAATCAACAATGTCATATACAGATTTCTTCATGATCATGAACTTTTACTTTTTTAACCTTTTTATTCTGAAGCGTCAAGACAGAATTATGGCATGCATAAGTTTATTCTCATGTGAACACAGGGTTTCTCATTATCAGGGTCCAGCGTGTCAGGATCATTTCCTGCAACACGTGTTACACTCACCTCCTTCTCAAAGTTATTTCCTCTCCAAGGAGCATATAAGTATGCCACTTAAACACTCCATATATTGCATTAACTTTAACTCAGATTTTGTGTAGGCGTAAGCTGCAAACACACATTTCGTACGTGGAGAAACAGCAGAAGGTTAAAGAAATCTTGATTTTAAGCATACAAAATACACAAACAGAACAAAAGAGTGGGACCATAGAACCTAGATGTTGTGCTCAGGAGACCATTTCACACACAGAACAAACTCCACAGAAAGCACCATTTGTCAGAATTTACTAGATTTTAAATGAACAGGAGTTGCAACTAGAAATAAATTAAAAAAAAGGAAGATAATACCGAAATACACAAGATTAGTAGTTAAAAACTCAAAGAAAATGAAGGAGTCTCCTAGAACACCTTCAGAAACAGACAAATGATTCAGAGGCAGGTAAGAAATCAAGTACAGGAACATGAGACAGCAGGATATTTCAGGGACAACTAGAATAAAGTGTCAAAGGTTTAGCTTTTGGATGCATGCTATACAGCAGCAGCTGCAGTTTGTAATTCAAATTAATGCAAAACAGACACATAACCTGACTGCAAGGAAAGGCAGGTGAAGGTCTTTTAAATAGCAAACATTCTTCTATTTAGAAAGTCAGCATGTGCATTTCAGGCAACGTCTGTCTTCCTTCACTTTAAATCACTCTACCCTGGCTATTCCACAAGATGCCCCCAACCTTCCCCTACTGTCTGGCAGCTTTGAGAAAATCATCACTTAAACTGAGCCAAAAAGATAATTAAAAGCAGTTCAAACTGAGATTTCACTCTCCATTCCCTCGATGAGTAGATGTCTCTTACAGTTTTAAGCTATTAAAGCTCAGAGAAGTTTTATTTAAAAGAAGTTTCTGAGATCCTACATTTAATGGAAAACCAAATCCACCAGAACAACTGATTCAGGAGAGGTAATCAGCCTAAACTACTTAACATGAGTTTTATTATCAGCAACATCCAATTATGAATTCAAAATCCTATAATGCTTTGCTGATTCCAGTAGGAGCACGCTACGGTCTTCTGTCTTGCTTTCTAAACTTAAACTCATTTCTCTCTGGTAATTTCACACCCACCTGTGCTCATTCTTATCTGTGTGTGAAGTACCACACCCTGTCCTGCATGCCTCAAGTCCCCGAAGACTTCTTTGCTCTTCTGTCTATGACTTCAAGAATTCGGTCCTATGACACAAGCTTGATTCCCTCCTCGGCAGCCTTCTCAAGCAGAAACACCTCCTTGTAGCAAGTGGTCTGACCTGCTTCAAAAGTTTTTTTGGGGGAAAGCGTAACAGAAAATACTTAATTAAGTTTAAGAACAAACTATACACGATAGACACCTGGTCACATACCATTAACCAGTGACATCAGGAAAACAGTCTTGAAAGAGTTTGATTTATTTATAAAAATCTAAGCCTTTTTCAGAGCACTAGTCTTCATTCAGTACAATGGAAATATTTTAACCTACTGGTAATTGTATTAGTTCCTAAATCTGATTGAGTCGGGACGTTCCGCCTCCATGAACTGGCACACAGTAGTGGGGACAGAGATTCAGAAGAGATTAAGTCAATACTTCCTACAGGATTGAACAAATTAGTTTCAAGCTTAAAGAGGAATGGAGGGGAAAAGAGGCAGAATACATTGTACTTAACATTGCTGTCCCTGAACATCCTTTAAGTCTCAGTCCCACTTTTACTGAAATTCACAGAAGAAATCCTCAGACACACAGAATAAGGAAACAAAAATGCATTTCCAACTTCTATACACAGCAGGGTTCATTTAAGAAAGAATCCTTCTAGAGGTAGAGACCCAGATTCATCCTGAGTAACCTGATGAGCACCTCAAAAGTATGTCATTGCCCTAGACTGGCTTTCTACAGAAAACGAACCATGCGAAGCAATTCCAGACCAAACAGGTAGAATATCCAAAGACACTTGTGTTTCTTGCCACTTACTGTAAGAGACAAAGTGTGTGGCTTAAGAAGCTGGAAAGTATTGGAAATAAGTTAAGGTGCTTCACAGTCAGCTGCAGTTTCAGAAAAGAAACTGGGTGCAGAAAAGCTTAATTAGAAAACCAAGGTACAAAATTGGGTACAATTGTACAATTGGTACAAAATTACTCCACTGTCAGTAATTTTAGGACTATTTTGTTAGTATCAATTACATTTTGTGGTGGTTTAAAAATCTCAGTTCCTATAAACAGGTAGAGAAAAATGAAATTATTAGATTTCACCGAAAAACACGGCTAGAGACAGAATATTTATGTAGCTTGCCCTCCTAATATTCATCGTTCACAGAAGAATTTTCTTCTACACAACGGTTTGGCAAAAAGTTGTTGAAAAGAAATGTAAGCAGGAAGAAGTAACCTCGGACATAATTGCAATAAGTCTCAGGTAGCTGTTCAAACTTGAGTTTGATTTAAAAAAGTTATCAGCCTTTAGTTTATTAAGTCAACTTTTTCAAAAGAGAGGTTACCAAGATTTTCCCAGTGTTTGTGTAAAAATTCAGGTCCTGACAGTCCAAGGACAGAATTATACTAAAGTGCCTACATTGAAAAGCAAATATTTAAATTCTAATAAGCTGCGTGCAGTACTAAGAGTTTTTCCTATGAATAGTATAATTTCTTCAGAAAGAAACACATGTACCACAAAAAACTAGGAGAGGATACTGGTTTTTTCTTTTGATGATGCTTAGAATTCTGCTAAACAGCTGGAAATTCTTAATCTTCTTGTAACAACTAGTTTTAGAAGAAAAAGAAACAACCCAGCAAATCCAACATTTATTACCCTTTTTTAGTCTTACTACATCACACCACTTCAGAGAAAGAAAATACAAACACCACACTTACTTATGCCAGTGAAAAAAATATTGCTAACAATAACAGCTTCAGACAGTAAAAATAAAATCATCCCAGTGAACACAACAGTTTGACAATACATACTGTAAAATCTTCAAACTATTGAGCTCGTTTTGTTCAGTGAAAGTCGTGAAATACAGTACCTTCACAGGAAGGGGGAGCGGAACAGAGAAAGTTTAGGTTGACTACTATTTGAAAGCATCACAAAGATTTTAGTTGTTGCCAGAGAATCTGTCTGGTCCTGAGGACTACATATTAGTGAACAGTGGAAACTTTTCAATGATTAACAGTAGTCTCACACCTGCCTCCATAAAATAGTCATGCAACGTCATCAGAGAAATCTGAAAGCACTTTTCCAAATCCTCTTTCACCAAACAAATAAGGAAAAAAAGCCCACACCCAAAAACCACCACCACCAAGACCATGTAGTTGGGGATGTTTCCATTTGCTCTTCCTCCCCCCTCCCCCACTAGTCAGCAATACACAAATCAGAACTTAACTGGATGAGAAACTCTTCTTAGTTACATTGCACATTTAAAGCAATGAAGCAAAGTCAAGATGTAGAGGAAAAGGACACTTATTCTAGGAACTGAGAGTTCTGAATGACCACACCATCTCATTCTCACTGAAGCACCCTTCCTCATACTTACACAATATGATACTCCAGCTTTGAGGAGCTGGAAATTACTCTTCCTTAAAATAGGCTTCTGACTGTGCATTAACTCTCTCCCAAGTAGCTGTATATCTTTATAAGACAGTAAGATCAACTTACGTGATATTTAAAGCATACTTAAGCAGATATGCAAGTTTTCATTCTTATTCAATTAATAACAGCTTTTCTTTTGCACAGCACGACAGCCAATCTAAAGGTCGCAGAAGATGGCACCTTCTCTTAATTTTCAGTCAGCCAACAGTTCCTAAGGGATGCCAGTTAGCAACCCTGGAAACTCCCATTGTGAGAGAGCTTTTAGAGACAGAGCAACACAGTTGTCAGTCTCAGCTTAATAGGAACTGACCCTAGACAAATGAATGAACACACTGATTTCAAACAGGAATGGGCTTCTGTTCACTCCTTTACAGAAGACTTTATTTGAGTAACAATTAGAATTGTTAGTCAATGTCATAACATGACATCAAAACAGCCTACTCAGAGTCACAAGGGTTCAAGGACCTGTCACAGCTCTCCTCTAACACCAAGATAATACCACTTGCCAGCAAACTGTCTACCCTAGCATGTATCTGAGAGATTTTGAACCAGATTTTGATGCTGTTCTTACTAGTCTAATTTGTAATGGAAGTCCACTTCTCTCAGTAGGAATTGCAAGAATCTTCCAAAAGCCTCAGAGCCTATCACCACCTGCTGAGATAGACTGAAAAATAAAATTAAAAAAAATAAATAAATCAGTGACTGAAAATTGTCTACCATGTCTTCAAGAAGTGGTCTTTCTCCCAGTATTGAGAAAAAATCCTCATCTTTTAAGTCCTGCCCCAAAATCAATTTCAAAATACCAAAGCCAGAAATGATACATCTTCCAGAGAAATAAAAAGTTTTTGATTAAATATACTGCAGGCAGGAAGGAGGAGAAGTGAGGTGTATTAAAAGCTGGAGAGAAGCTCTTTGTTCTTGGAGAGTGTCTCTCACAGCTACATAACATGGTGGTCTGTTAGCGTCTCCCAAATAGGGCCCTGAAAATCCTGTCTAAAATTAAGCAGCACCGGTATTTTCTGAGGGGTACGGCCACCTAGCATTCGCATAAAAGCCCTTTAGGAAGGAACAGCTTGTATAGTGTAAGCATAATGGGTTTCAGGTCCCCAGGTGCAATATTAGCGTACCACATCAAAAACATAAACACAAATTTCCCTAGCAGTTGCTTGTCTGTTAAAATGCTCGCGTGATCTGCAGAAGCCACCTTACTCAATGTTTGCTCCGAATTAGTCAGTATCTCAAAACTATATCTCACAGAGAATTCACCATGGTTCTTTGTTCAATCAACACCACCCCTCTGTGCCTGTGGCTGGCAGGGAGCTCCAAAGCCTTCAACAAAAGAGAGAAGTTAAAGTTACTGCACTCGAGAGAGGTCATACAGAAGACAAAATAGCACTTATTGTCCATATTTTTCAAAGTAGGAATAATTTTAAGTTGCATGCATCTCAAATGGATTGTAACTACAATGGAAGAACAAATAAAAAGAACACGCACAACCAGTCACCCTTAAAATTAAATGCGCCCTCTATATTAGGAATGGAACTGATTACAAATGCTGATGTGAATCAAAATTACAGAGCACACACAAAACGAGTCACTTACTGCACATAAATTGTATTTTGTTTAACATTCATTTTGTCTAGATTGTTGTATAACATATGCTACACAAATGCCCAGTAGAGAATGCCTTTTCATGAATGATACCTACCTGGCTTTATGAAGGCTTTTCTGTACCAAGGACAATCCAGGTCTAGAGAAAGACATTTGAGATCTTTAACCCATCCTACAAAAGGGTAGATTTGGCCAAGAATTTACTGTAGAATACAGATGTTATTACCAAATATTTTCTACTTATTAAGAAAAAAAAAATAAAAAAGTACATGTTCAGTTTAGGTGTAGGTGCAAACAGTTGCTTTCTTTTTCTTGAGAGAGTACTTTCTTAAAACAGTAGTATTAATTCCTTGTTAAAAACTAAATATATTCGGTGCCTTCACAGGGAGAAGTCCACAGGAAAGGGAGTTTGTTTGTATCATAAGATACCCCTCTTTAGAGTGGGGTTCCAATAAAAAACAAAAACATATTCCACCCAATGAAGAAGAGTCAACTGTTCTAGCACTGTGATGCTCCCTCTCCTCGCAGCCACAATTTTTTAAAGCTATTTTAATCGCTTAAAGCAAGATTATTGAGGGACTCATTCCCACTCCACCCTATGCCACTCACACCCATTTCTCTAAGATATATCTTTAAGTAATAGTAGCTGTATTTCATATTTGTAAAGGTAATTTTCATTGAAATAAAATATTAAAAAAAAAATTAGAGAGTGACTTCTATTCTGGTATCTCTACCACTGACCACTTAGTTGTCTGAAGTCAAATCCACAGCATAATACATAAACTGAAAAATAATTTGCATGATTGCATTTAGTTAAGCTAAACAAACCACCTGTTCAAATAAGTAGGTCTCATTATAAACCAGATGTTTGTTCTTCCGAAAGGAAATGGAGGACTTAGAAGGTGATAAAGTACTTCTGTCCAAACTTCAGTCTTTGTCTAAACATGCAAATTGTAAATACCTTCTACAAATGCACACGCCATTACACTTCTAAAAATTGCACTGTTTCACAACTTTGCTGTTATATGTGACCATCATTAGTATTTTCCCATTTTAGTCTTCGGCGGTGTTCTACAAGTGCATCAGTACACAGAAACAAGAGAACTGAGCTTGCAACACAGCAACCAAGCTCTATCTCCATGGGCAGCCTGTACCCTTGATGTTTGCACTGTGTGTCCACACACTGCCTTTTACAAAACCATATGTTAATGCACATCAAAGTAAAAATGACCTCTTCTGTTAAGGGAAAGTTAAAAGCCAAACTGAAATAGTGCAGCTACAGTAAAGCAAGACATGTTTCAGCTACGAGAAAAGTGATCCTTCTCTGCACAAGTACCTGAGAATATTTAGGGTCAATACTAACAATGTCTTTTCATGCACTTAAACAACCTTTTAATCAAAAAAAAAAAAAAAAGACAAGGAATACTCACAGTAACTGCATGCCCTAATGATCTGAATTCCTACAGGCAGCCATTAAACCTATTCATTCTGGTTTTATTTTCCTTACACAGAAAAGTTGGCAAGGAGAACACTTCAAGACCTCCCTCTGGATAGGTTTTAATTTTGGCCTGAGGTCATGAAAGGTCTCAAGTTAAACACTTCTGAGAGTCTCATCATCTTCTTCAAATCCATCAGTATTTTACAGGCAAGTGATTCCTCCAGAGTACAAACAGCATCAGTTTCTTGTACCGGTAGAAAAAATAACTATCTCCATAAAAATACACATGTACTATTCTAGACACAGTATGAAACTTATCCTGCTTTGAGAAATCATTAATAATTGATCTGTGAGAGTATGCTAAATACAGGCCACCAATGTGCTATATGATCAGATTACAGTTGTATGTTGTGCCCCTTTTTGTGCAAATTAAAATATTCTAAAGTTTCAGAAACATTGCAGTCAAAATACAGATTCTTATATGAGTTATACTGACATGAGTTACAAGGAAATGCAAATAAACCCCTAGTCCCCCTGTTTGTAACAAGGAGAAATAAATTTTAACAAAACTATATTAAATGTATGAAATACAAAGTAAACACCTACTCAATACCAGAAATTGTAACTTTCCTCAGGTACTGACTGTTCAAGCACTATCTGTCTCATCAAGACAAGCTCTTTACATTGCCATCAAATTTTATAGATGACCATTTAAATTCCTTTTAGCTAAGCATAATATTTATTAATGTTTTTAGAGATACAAATCAAAACTTCACAACCAGCCAGGCTGTTGGAGGGAGAGTATTTAAGCTCAGTTCCTCAATGTGTAGTGTCAGTATAGGACAACCACCTGATTTCGATGCCCAGTTAAGATTCTGACTCCTACTACCCTCTTTCGATTAGCCCAAAACATCCAATGATAGTACTCACCAACAGTATGCATCTCTCATTGCCCTTCTGAACTAACAATATATGGGACTCATGTCAATTTTTGCCATGTATAGGCAATTCCAGTTTTGGCCTCAAAATAACTCACAAAAGATGACTGTACAGAATAGCCTTTCTCCAAGTTACATTCCCAAAGAATAATCCTAGGAGAGCTTTATTCTCTTATCCTTACAAGTAAATTACTTTTTCTTGGCTCAGAGCTTTAAGATTTTATTGCTTTATAAGTTCACAATGAAAGATTTAATCACAGATTTGTCAGATTTAACTACTGAACACAGGCTTTTCCAGAACCTTCCAAGCTCCAACAGGAGTCACAGTAGAAGTTCCCGACTATAAACACTACTGGAAAAATTTTGGATTTGTCATGGATCTTCTCCCAGTAATCATTCACAGCTTGAGTTTAGCAATAAAGGAATCCACCATCGTGCCCTCACCGCCATCTGGGAGATCAGGCTTTTGGCAGAGAAAAATGGAGCGGCAATTGCCTAGCAGCATAGGAAATCAATGACTTCCCCACACAGGGGCGAGTAACAGGCTGCTCCTGCTGAGCACGGGATCATTCGTTTCCCTTTCTGCCAGCAAAGCTGCTTTGTACGTGCAGGGAGAGAAGTCTCCATTACACTGGCATGACACGCACACCTTCCCCCAAATTCTGCCCTTACCAGTAGGGTTAGGCAGCCAGCTAGGCACTTTCAACTGAACAGCCAGCAAGGGAAGGAGTGCATGCAGAGACACCAGTCTCCTGGGAGAGCCTTTAAGCACGAGGGTTTCAGGCTATGAGGTAGTTAACAAATGCCCCAGCACACCACTGATTTAAGCTCGCTTCAAATCCCATGGCTTGACAAAGGATTCAGCTGAACATCGACAACATCAGGATCAGGAAAACCTAGTCTTCCTAGTACTACTTACTTCCAGCAATTACAGCTCTGAAACAGGTGTAAGGGTATTTTTAAGTACAGCCATTAGAGGGGAGTTTGGAATACATATTAAAAGTGGGCACGTTATCCAGAAGACAACAGGCCACACTGACATCCTTCCAGGCTGCACTTCTTGATAGCTAAACCACAAGTTTATTTACATATATAATACAAAACAGATATGCATCCCTTTTTACTGAGAGGGTTTACAGGAACTGGAATAGTCACTCAAGATCTCCTGTCAAGGTCACAGCAGAGAGCACCACTGATCTCCGCAGCTTTTAAATCCCAACTCCTTCCTCAAACTTACTAGCCTTAGTGCTCCCTGGAGCATGAGGCCAGGTAAGAAGGACGGGAGTTTCCCCAGATACACACTTTACCTTTGCTGCAGGCAGAAAGAACTTCACATCCACATTTTTGCTCCAGGTCAAAGTTCCCAATGAAGTCACAGTAATGGCATCATTACAGGCATGTATGCAGTCATCAGGAACTGAACTACTGTCTGTAACTGATGTCAGGTTACCAGTACAAAACCACAGATGGAAGGGACTTCTGGTGAAGCCAGACTTGGCTCTGATTTGAACCAGTGCTCTGAATAAGCAGCTTCTCCAACCACCAGCCCTTTCTGAGATCAGAGGGTATTGCTGTAGCTACTTCCAGAGCTATGCTTGCATATTAACCCCAGTAACTGCAGATATGTCAGGATCACCACTGGATCTAGCTGATTATTTACCTGTACCAAGCATATTTTGCAGCATCTCCCAATAGCTACACTGTTAGTTGTATATCTGCAAATGATCCATTGGTGAATGGAGTTAAATCCAGTTGGTGTCCGGTCACAAGTGCTGTTCCCCAGGGCTCGGTGCTGGAGCTGGTTCTCTTTAACATCTTTATCAATGACCTGGACGAGGGGATCGAGCGTACCCTCATTAAGTTTGCAGATGACACTAAGCAAGGCGGCCATGTTGATCTGCTTGAGGGTAGGATGGCTCTACAGAGGGATCTGGACAGGCTGGACCGATGGGCCGAGGCCAACGGTATGAGCTTCAACAAGGCCAAGTGCCGGGTCCTGCACTTGGGTCACAACAACCCCATGCAGCACTACAGGCTTGGGGCACACTAGCTCAAAAGCTGCCCGGTGGAAGAGGACCTGGGTGTGTTGGTGGACAGCCGGCTGAATATGCCCAGGTGGCCAAGAAGGACAACAGCATCCTGGCCTGTATCAGGAATAGCATGGTGAGCAGGACTAGGGAAGTGATCATCCCCCTGTACTCAGCACTGGTGAGACCCCACCTTGAGTACTGTGTTCAGTTCTGGGCCCCTCACTACAAGAAAGACACTGAGGTGCTGGAGCATGTCCAGAGAAGGGCAACGAAGCTGGTGACGGGTCTGGAGGACAAGTCTTATGAGGAACAACTGAGGGAACTGGGGCTGCTTAGCCTGGAGAAGAGGAGGCTGAGGGGAGACCTTATCACTCTCTACAAGTACCTGAAAGGAGGTTGTAGAGAGATGGGGACTGACCTCTTCTCCCTAGTGACAAGTGATAGGACGAGATGAAATGGGTTCAAGTTAAGCCAGGCGAGGTTTAGGGTGGATATTAGGAAAAAAATTTTCACTGAAAGGGTTATCCAACATTGGAATAGGCTGCCCAGGGAGGTGGTGGATTCACCATCCCTGGAAGTGTTTAAAAAAGGGTAGACATGGTACTTGGGGACATGGTTTAGATGTGTTTTTTGTCAGGTTAGGATAGTGGTTGGACTAGATGATCTTAAAGGTCCCTTCCAACCTCAACAATTCTGATTCTACAATTCTATGAAATCATTGAGCCTAGAATCTGTAAAACACAGCTATATTACAGCAGAAATATCTTGGTCTCTAGCAGCTTCTAGCTTCTCAGAGAGACTGCTCATCTTTCTACCCAAATTTTATACCTCTATCATTTCTTCAGTTTAATAAGTTACATTTGCAAATGCAAGTATCTGCCTTATTTCTCTAGAGTCACCATTGTTCTAAATCAATTCAGGTCATGCTGAAATTAGTCTTGCCCTTCACCAGGTTAACAGCTTCTCCAGTTTTGCTATAATTAATACATGTCCGTAGATAAATTACAAATAAAGTGAAAGACAAAAAAGAAGTAGGATTGAGACACTGCTTGAAGGTATTTCATAGAAGAAATAACATGGAACCTACAAGAGACTCCTCAATAAGTGTGGTCATGAGACATAACCCTACCTGCTTTCCTGCAAAAGGAAAAAAGCTCACTCATTTTCTAAGCTTGCACCTTCTTCATAGTCCATTCTAGCTGCAGTAAGACTCATCACTTGGTCACTCTGGATAGCAGTAGGCCTGCATTTACCATGGTGAAATGTGTCCTCACTGGTCTTACAGTTTATGGGAAGGTAAGTACAATGACTCATAAGACTGCTGCAAGACAAAGCTGAAACAAGTTAACAGAATAAACTTCTTTAAAATTACATCCTTCATCCTACATTTCCAGCATGCAGAGCCAAAAACACATCACACTTTCAACTGACAGGTGTAGACCTATTATTTATCATAAATGGCAAGACCATCACTGATGCCAAGTAATGCTTCACGATATGTTTCTGAACTGCTCATGGATCCTAAGTACACTATAAACAGTGGAAGGCCTGGTTCTATGTTCTAGAGAAAAGTTATTTTTTATCAATGTACTATTCTTTTCCTTTTGGAAAATTATATTTTCGTCATGCCGAGAATGATCACCATGAAAATTCTTACCTGTTTTCCATCTAGTGTGTATAAGCGTTTAACCACCCCTGAATCCAGCTTGATGGCATCGGTTATATCAGTAAGAACCTGTTCAAATGAATGTGCTGTCTTCTTGTTGAGCAGAATCCGGACTGCTTTCCGTGGTTTCACTCCGCTCCTGATGATAGTGACTAGTTTAGGCCTAATGAAATCCTTATTCTCTTTTGTATCTGGAGTACCTCCTTTAGCAGTAGCAAGAGACGGCACTGAACGAGAAGTAGAAGTTGTCTTAACATTCACAGACCAGTTTGGGTTTACATTCTTTGTGTACTCCAGTTTCTTGAAGGGTTCTATGGAACCACATACATAGCTTTCCCCTGCGGAAACAAAAATGCCAGACCAGCAAGTCAGATTGGAGGGCAGGGGTAGGGGGGGAAACAACAAAAAAAAAAAAACAAAAACCCACAGAAAAATACCAAATCAAATCCTTCTCAAATTATTAAACATTATTGTTATCATTTTTGACCTAGAGTGCATAAAGTATTGATCTCTTCCCTTCTCAGGTGTTACAGGTTATAAAATATCTTTTCAAGATCACTTATCACCTAACTATTCAGAAAATGCTGCTACAAAATCCTTGAAAGCAGCAGTTTTCTGTTCAGAAAACACCATCTGCAGTGGGGAATGCTGTTGTCAGTAAGTAGTGTTCATATCTAATAGAGCTGCCCAGCCCCAGTGCATTATCACAGTAGTTCCCCAGCCTTCGTGCTTAAATGGCCCGCTCCTATCAAAACAGCAGGCCCTAAACATTTCATATTATTTCCTCTGAAGTGTTATCAAAAACTATAGGTTCCAAATAACTTTCTGTAAAAAGTGGATGAAATTGTCATAGGAGATTTGTCAACATTTGATTATTTAAAGCTTTAAGTAGCATAAATCCAGAATACATATAGGCAAGAAATCCCACTGTATTATTCTACTGACTCAATATATAATGTGTGGGGAGGAAAAGAAGGCAAAGAATAGTAATTAGAGTCCTCACAACAAATTTATGATACTTTAAAGGAAAAAAATCTATTATAGCTTGTATTTCCATTGGAACATTACCTACAATAAAATATTTTTGCAATTACCATACCCACATGATTTCTGGGGAGCTATAACATAGCCAGAAAACACCAGCATGTCTCTGTTCAGTAACACCTTAATCCAGTCCAGCTGCAGGCTGCTGCAAAAGGGGCACCTGCTTGGGTGCTCCCAACCTCTCCCTTGAGCTTGACTGAGTGACTGCACTGTCAGTTGTACTGGATGAGTTGGATCTGCTTGTTGATCTGACCAAACATAAAGATAATACTAATTTTGCAAGAAGCTGATCCAGTTCACCCTCTGGCTGCAAAAGAAAATCCCGAAAAAAACAATACTAGATCCAACAAGACCGCACCTTCTGGTGGCCTGCAGTTAAACTCCATAACAAATAACGTAAAATCCTACCCTGAACAATACCATAACATCTGAGATGTTTTAATTCTTCTAGGTTCAGTCATTCAGTGTATGCTAACAGCACAGAGGCCTTCATGTTAGCAGTTTAGCCCAAGGTATTAAAATAAAAACAGAACAAAACTCAGTGGTGTACCTCCTATGCCAAAAAAAGCACGTAAGAACCATTTTCTTAATGGTCCCTACCCTAAGGAAAGAGAACTCACAGTTCAATTATTAAAAGAAAAAGAAGTATTTAAATTTTACTTTTGGACACAAATTGTAAGGTTTTGGGGCACCCAACCCAATCCCACAGACAATACAGCACACAAGGAATGCTGGCAGATAGACAGAGTTACCACAGTTAGAAATCTGAGGGGATCCACTGGGACATGAGGCCCCAGATGCAACAGAGGCTCAAGTCTGTTGGTATGATGCTCCAAAGGTAAGACAGTGACACACTGTACAGTGATTACCAGAAAGGCAGTGAAAGGACTCCAAAGTCAGAGCAACATGTGGAGATGGATCACTGAGCAGAAAAGATGCATGCAATGACAGCATAAGATCAGGCAAAAAACAAAAAGTTTTTTTTTTAAAAAAAAGCATTCTTTTAACACAGAATAAAATACAGAGTGGGAGATGAAGTAAGACATTCCAATGCTTACTAGCCATCATGTAAATTCAAGATAATCTGCACTTTGCAGTAACAGCTGAAGTGTTAAGAAAAGAATTTAAGATGGAATGCTTACACCAACCTTACAAGAGACAAAGGTAAGCTCTTCCTTTTATCCATTGTACATATAAGACAGAGATATAGATATATGTGGTAACAACAGAACAGAAAGGCTTAGCTGCAGTAATGATCCAAGAGTGATCAAACAGTACATACTATCTTTTATCCATGTCCCTTTCCAGTATTTTTAGCACTAGCTACTCAATTATTTTAAAGTCAGAATGCACCTGCACCACCCCATCCATAAAATTAACAAGTTTTAAAAAACATTAATAGCATTTTGTAGGGGAAAAAAAATAAAAAAGATTCTACTATAGATAGGACTGCATTTAATACAATAAATACCTGTTCTATAAAATGCTGCAGAAGTCTCTTTTATAATTTTTTAAAAGAAAAATGTATTCTTGTCTCCACTTATGCTTGCTGTAAGACTTAAAATCTACCAGCAAGTTTGGGTTTTTTTTTTTTGAGGGAGGGGACAGGGGATAAAATCAGATTTTCAGGTTCAGTGCTACCAGAGAAAATGTTCAGCTTAGTTGCATGAAATAACATATTAGAACTCACTTCTCAAAAGGTAGGTATATAAACAAATGGCCATACACGTTGTACCCAAAACATTTACATTTAGTTTATTAAGACCTCTTTTGGTTCCCCTTCTTGAAAGGATAGCATTCAACGTGATTTTAAATATCAGCTATATTTAAAGGTCAGCTGGGTTCCTTGTAGCATTTAACAGCATATCAGCTCTTCATTACAAAACCAGTTTTGTGTAAATGGCCATAAAAAAAAAAAAAAATACAATCACTGAAGTTATGAAATTGTTTTAACAGACTTTTTCCCCTTTCTTCATTTTCAACATTTATTACATGATCCCTTGAAGAGGCTCAAATTTAGCTCCACAGTATCTTGGAGGTAGAGTATCCAAGACCTTCTAAAATGAAATATCTTTGGTAAGAGCTATCTTATATATGAAAACAGAAATACAGATATCTCTCCCATAATGCTGTTACTTAAGACTGTTTATACTTCAGGTGAAGTACTGGGGCTTATAAATCTTCAGGAATGTTAGCCTGGGACTGCACTTCTCATTCACAGCGGTCCTAAGGGCCAGGCCTGTAAGAACAAAAACTAAAAGGACAAAACCTCTATGTTCTAAAAGTATTTCATATCTGATCTCAAGATCAGTAAACCCTGTTTTATGGTGACATCCAGGAAATTTTAAGTACTCAAAGCACTAGAAACACTCAAATAAAAGCTTAGATTTCCTGAACGAGATTGACCCTGTCAGCAGCTAGAAATTTCAATGTCAAGCCTAATCCTTTAGTGACCGTGGTGTTTGTATGCAGAGGAAATCTCAAAGAAAAACACAATAAGCCTTCACCTAGATTTTCATCCTCTCTTCTTCTTCACAGTTACCTTAAGGAGAGAAGACTGTAAAGAAGTTTCACAAGGGGCATGACTTTCTATAGTCCAATAAATCTACCTTCTGCCTTGACTATTGCTTCCTCACCAAAACTATTAGGTGATGACACAATTTTCTTTTATTATTTTTATTTTTGGTAACCTTTTGCTACACTGCCTTGCAGACAATAGCCTCACCCCCATGACTTGTACCTGAGGTGAGACAGAAGCTGTGATCAGGCAATACCAGTAGCAAGTTGGTTTTCCCAGCTCCAAAGCACCAGGAAAATATACCTCCAGTGGTAATCCCACTGAGCACCATCAACTCTTACTCTGCCCCAGGCCTAAGCACAAATACAGCCCACAAACATTGGCTTTGACTAACTGGCAGCTGAAGCAAGAAGGTAACAATTTCCAAACACTAGATTTGTTGCAGAACACACATGTTGAAGAAGGAATCTTTGGAGATACTGGATTAAACAAGAGCATAGAAAAGACAGCCCACTAAAGTGTCTATTTGACCACATCTCCCCAAGAGAGGGGAGCAAGCATTTTGCAGTGCAGTCAGCTGTCATTAATGAATTTTGACTCTTGATTACACTACCAATAGCTATTAGAAAAAGAGAAGGAAAGAAGGACACCCGGCTGTTTTGGGATATCTGACATACAGGAAAAAAGTTATTACTAAATCTTAGAAGGTATCCCTTTCCTGGCAGCTCTCTTGCCTCTTCACATCAACACTGCAAATGAAAACACGCACCACTTTAACCCTGGGGGAAAAAAAAAAAAAAAAAGAAAAGGATACACAATGCTTGTTTGCAGTTTTAAACCAGTAATCCTACAATTTAAGTTGTGCAACTGCTCAACACTTCAGGAAATTCCATGTGAAACAATTAAAATAAATCTTAGCATTGCGAAGCTAATCAGGAAGCTAATCATGTAGAAGGACAGATCCCAAAACACGGTTTATGTGTTAAAAAGAAAAAAAAAAAGAGACAAACAAAAACTACTACCTGCAGTTCCACACTTGTCAAAATTCAATGCAGCTGAACCACTAGAGCCATGTAACACTGAAGGATAGCTCTTATAGGTCACATGACCTATAATTTTATGACATGCATCATGTATTAAAAATATAAATTGAAAAATAGTATCTGTGTACAAGGTGGCTGCTAAGGAGATATTGAATCACTGCCTATAAGTACTGGAGCTTTCCTGATGCAAGTGTGGATTCCCTCTTTGGCATACTGGTATTAGCAGTTACTTTATTCCCTTCAGCTTTCCGATATTCTCACTACAAGAATGATCAAGGCATTATCTCTTAAAAGGGATTATTTGCATTGCTCTTCTGTGCTAAAGGCGACTTGGCCTAAAATGGCTTCATAAAGCAGCCAGCTGGTCTTAGGTGAAAACCCTGGAGAAGGAGCAGAGAACCTGTTTGAATCACGCAAGCAGAGAGGAAACAACCAACCCCTCTGTGAGGCAGCAGGACTGCCAAATAGCATTGATTCCTCATAGGAGAGTAAGTGTGAGGAAAGGAAAGTTAATTTATGAGCCCACCAGAGATTGAGGAACTGCAGTAGTCACACACTTCGGTAGTGAGGCATGCTGATGAAGACCTTGAGTGTGGCAGTCAGCCCTTGCAGTCCATTTCCCCAACAGATGGGGCAATAAATAGATTAAGAGAACAGGGAAGGGACTGGCACTCCCTGCACCCCGTGCAACAGGCACACCTGCCCTTCTTCACTTCCACCCTTTGGTTTTGTACATGCAGAAAGGCAGAAGAGCAACCTCTCAGGGGAAAAGACAAAAGAATTCTGACTATGCCTCACCACACAGAGCAGATTGCAAAAGGAAGATGACCTGAACCAAATAAGTTACTACCTGATGGTTCCCAAATGTGTTAGTTACTAGAGCAATAACCTACTTAAAATACATTACTGCTGCCTTGTGTTTCTGCACTGTCTGAAAAAAAATGCAACAGTGCAAAAGGATGGAACATCTACAGAAAATAAATCTGACCTACCCATGTTCACCTAGCAATCCAATGCACCAGAAACTTTAAAACAGATCTCCTCAGACCTTTTAAAAGACTTCTTTCACACGATTCTTTCTGCTCAGCTCATACTAAAAATTCTTTTTTTTCCCTTATCAAAAGCCAGGTCAAAAAATAAAGACATACTTCCTCCCCCTTTGCCACCCCAAATTTCCACAGTCTTGCAACAAGCAAGATAGGCATTGTACACGCTTAAAAAAAATAACTAGAAAGCACCTAGAATAAGAAACCATGGGACCTTCCAGGAAGTGAAGGAAGACACAATGTGAATCAGCTGGCTAATGGATGAATCTTCTCAAATTCATGAAATAAAATAATCAAATAAACAGTGCCAGAACAACCCTCTACCATTTTATGCAACAGGATTATTCAGCTGTTTGTTTATTAAACAATATAAGGATTGCAGGCATTTCTGCCACAGGATTCAGTCCAAGTTTCACTAACTTTGATAGCCCTGGATCAAGTCCATGGTAAATATCCAGTGTAAATTCAATCCTATAAACAAATGTCCACATAGATTCAGCTCTACAAACATTTAAACAGATACTTCACCATTATTATTTTGATAGCATATTACATATGAGTATAACCTTTCCAGCCCATCAATCCCCAGCTGCAGAGATAGGCATGGCTTAGAAGAAAGAGCATTAGCTCCAGAGCGCCTCAGAGACCACGTCAATCAATTCCTACAGTCTGTCCTGGCTGGTCTTCTCACCAGCACCACTGGAGCGGGAGGCAGAATCAAGGAAGAAGCAGTAGTAGCAGGTACAAGAGGGAAAAGCTGAGATGAGAAGAATGAGGTGACAGTGGCAGTAGCAAGACCCACATGTAAAAAAAAGTCAGGGACTCTGCCACAGCCCAGCCCTTTAGCAAGGAGACACTGCCTTTTGAACCCTCCACTGGCAGGCAGCTTCTCTGCCGCATTGAACCCGAACTGCCTGCCTCTACTCGCAAGAGCCTTCCCACAGTCTTCATGTGACCCATCATCTCTGCCACTGCAGTGAGGTTCACATCTCCCAAGAGTTATTAGCCAGTTACAGCCATTACCAGATTTTTTAAAGTGGTATATCTGTGGTCTTTCAAACTGGTCATTCAATAAGGACTGCAGCTCCGAGACAATCCCTGAGAGACATTCATTTTTGTTATTCGCATCATTCCTTAAAACTGTTTTTGCCTTTATGCCTACACAAAATGTGCACATGCATATACAAGTCTTTTACAATAGTTTGGCAGTGCACCCGATATTGACATGTGACAATATTGTTTCCCACTACTCTCTCAGCCTTGTGGTTTGGGGTTTTTGGTTTGTCTTTGACTGCCAGCTCTCTGCTGCAGGGTTCATCTTTTGTGGTAGGTACTGTGGAAACCTAAAACAATTGATTCTGGTACATACTCAAGACTCTGAGGTAATAGTATAATAAAAATTAATGAGAAAGGGATGCAGTTCTGGCTATGGATTGATTCTGTGGTCTTTGTTCCACGTAGCCAGACCCCAGGAGTAAAAAGTGTAAATAATACCCTGTTTCAGAGTTATTGTGCTCATTCCAATCTATTACTGTTCTTATTACACTGTTCAATGGTCATTTTGGGGGTAAGACCCATCAGTCCACCTCTGCTTTCAGCTTTAAAGACAGTACAATTTTGGAAAAGCAAGAGGCTTTTAAGTCCTTTCCTGAGACTTTATTTACAGCTAGACAATTTAGCCTTAAGAGCAACTTCATCTTTATTGTTTCTACATGCTTTGATTACATGTCGTACCTATGGAATATAGTCATGTCACATTTGGAAATCATTCTTTAAAGGTAACAGTGTCCTGAATATCAGGTCTGACAAAAAGAAGCTAACCCAAGTCCACTGCATTCTTTCCTTCATCTAAGGTGACAGAAGAAGAGAAGTTACAGAGCGCATGATACTTTTCGCAACAGCACATACCCCTTGTTACCAAATTCCAATAAATCTCACATGCCCCGAGCCTTAAAAAAAAAAAAAAAAAAAAAAAAAAANGGAAGTCATTAGTTTCAAATAAAGGGAAAATGTGCCCATGCACGTCAAAATAACCTACAGCACCAGCATACAGCCATGCCAGCTCTGAACTGTATGTATGCAGGACAGAACTAAATATTACTGAAGCAAAACAGCTCTTTTACAATCTTTTTCCTTTGGGACTATCTTTCATGTAGTTCTATGTATTTAGCTCCAGGATGAAAGACAGTGGCTGCTGTCTGGTTTCCCCCAGGAGGTAGTTGCTTCTCTGTCTTCATGTACCATGTGGGAAGGTAAAAATACAGTAACTTCCTCACAGGCATAAAGGCAAAAAAAAACACCAAATCAAAGCCTTACACATTTACCTTACAACACAATCTCTAAAATCAATGCCAAAAAAAAAAGAAAAAAAAAAAAGCATCTAAATTCATAACTGTCTCATTAAGTGAATTCATACAGTAAGGGAATAGCCTCACCATGAAGAAAGCAATGCTTCAAATTTCAACAGTTTGAGCATAAATGTCATTTGGCAAGAGGCAAAAATCAAGTGATTTTCCAGCTATTTAAACACAAAGCACAGCTTCAAGCTAATTAATGCTGTACCAGACCAGCCAAACTCTAATAAATTCGTACAGTCAAGAGTGGACAGGGCTTACATAAAAAACATCACTGAGCTAATAATATATGAACCTGTACTCTACAGTGAAGCTTTACGAGGGAAACAGAACAAAATAACCCACCTTGCAATTTTGTACAATTAGACAGAAGCCCCCTTTCAGGTAGAACAAAGATGTAGCTCTCTACTTGCACACAAAGACTGACTTTTGTAGATCCCACAATGTTAATGGCACAAGAAAATAAGACTGTCCAACTTGAACTATAGACAGGAAAAGAGGATGTGTTCATTGAAGAGGTAAGGAATAAAGTTCCACAGAATTAAAAGAAATCCCAAAGCCCTTCTTTAAAATAAACTTATGCTCTTGCACTGTCATTCATTTTGACTGACTGATTTATAACTGGTATTATTCTTCTCTAGGATGCCAACATTAATCAATCTTATAGGTTGCTGAATTTATTTCTGCATTCAGTTCTTTCTTTTCAAAAGCTGGTTCTGACTGGCAGCAAAAGACTGTGCAAATCAACATTAATATCAATGATACTTGCTTCTTGATGAGCATACCAATCCAATAAGCACAATTATTTATACCACTACTCAGTAGAAAATGCACAAACACTGCTTTTAAACAGATGTTGATTAATATTGGTCTTTCCTCAGAGAAATTGATTTTCTCCACCAATTAAATACTGTCCAGACAAATATAGTTCTAACTGTGCCCTGGAATTCATAGCATTGATCTTAAGACCAGCTTCCTTTCCATTTCACCAAACCTAACCCCAAAAACCCTTACTTACATGGACAATCCCACCACTTCAATTTTCTTTTTGAGCATCTTCATGGTGTCTCCTACTCTCCTTTTTATTCAAGGAGGATTATCAAGAGTATCCTTTTCTCAAAACTTCTCCTTAAAAAGCTTTCCTTTCCTATGACACCTAAAGGAGACCACTCAATGGTGGCTGAACACCAGCTATGCAAAGATGTGCTCCTCCTTCAGGAATCTTATTTGGCATTACCCTTTTCTTCTTCTCTCCCCATGTTAGCCTTCTTCTGATCCTCTTATTACATCCTGATACTGCAAATTCTCTCACCCTATGCTAAAAATGAAGATCATAGAGAAATTATAATCTCTGTTACAACTCTAAACCGGCTATCCAGTGGCTATAGAGCCATGCTTTACAGGACTGCCCATGGTACATCGGGGCCAGAGGCAGGATGGAAGCCACGATGAAAAAAATGTTCCACCTTTATTTTGTTTGAGAACCGCCAAGCACTTGCATTTAAACCTTACAGACAAAAAAAAAACAAAACTCAGTTATGGCCATATGCTAGTTAATGCTTTCAGACCTTATACATTCTGACGTTTTATACTAGGAGCTATTGCCTACACACACAAAAAGAAACTCCCTGAAAGCCAGAAGCACTTTATGTTGGAAAAGCTAATTTAGCTATTTGTAAAACTTGTAAAAGGTATCCTTAACATCCTAGGCCTAATATTCCAATTGATTAATGCTGACAGGTTCTTTTGCCAACAAATCTATCACTGAAGGAGTGATAAATTCAGTATCAATGGGCAAATTAGCAACTGGCATCTCTGATGTTTGACAGTGACCAAGACCTGTCAGTTCTGACCAAATCACTGGTAATGCTTTATACTGAGCCCTATTTAAAAACAATGTAAGGATGCCAATAGACTGGGGAAGAGGAAAAAGGAAATGTTACAGGGGAGAAAATTTTAAAATCTACCCCAGCTGAACCACGGCTACAACATTACCCTTAACAGGTTGCCTACATTTATGCCACACCATGAGAGGAGAGTACTTTACTTAAGGCATATCTAGTTGTAGGGAAGAGTTGGAGCTCTTCACTAGGTACAGACAGACTTAAAAAAAAAAAAAAAAAAAAAAAAANTCCATCAGAACCGAATTTCATGCAGGTTTCATCAGCACCACGGACCTTGTCAAGTTTAGCTAACTAAACTCTCATTGGCTTTTTTAAATATGCAAGTTCAAAAGAAGCAGCAGATGTGATCTTCAAGATCTAGGACTACCAACACTAGGTTAACAGAAAGGGAAAGGTCAGTCACTTTCAACGAGAGGGAAATAAGTAGCAAGGCAACAATATTTCACAGCACAATTTAAGATATTCAAAATTTTAGTTATACCATCTAAAATCTTTTCTTTATCAACAGGAACAACAATAGCACTACCTATTTGTCAAAGACTTAACAGATTAGACAAACAAACACTGACTCAAACATAACTTTACAACTCCAAATCTTACTGCTGACCTTCCACTAACTGGTCCAAGGAGGAAATCTTCTTGGAGCCATCAATCGTGTAGATTGTTCTCACTCCCTGGGGCAGATTCACATTGTCAGATAGAGTTCGGGTCAGATCAGCCAGGAGAGCTTCAAAGGATCTAAACCGGTCAGGGGAGATGGCATATACAATCCCTTTAAAATACCGGTCTCCATTACGATAGAAACGAACTTTCTTGGCTTTTTTCTCAGAACTCAGGGTCTGTAGAGTACGGGTTCGGTAAAAGCTGCAGTGGGCACTGTGAGTAGGGCTGGGCAAGCCATTTACCCGGGACCCTCTGCCATATCGCTGCGCTTTATCACGCTCATCAAAATGCTCCAGCTCCATATCTCTCCCAAAGGACATCTTGAAGTTCAGCCTAAGGGATACACAAGAGAAGAGAAAAAGTTTAAGAAACTTACAGATTTTAAGGAAGATCACTTTAGGACTTCATGTACTTACAGAGGGCTACTTTCCAGGTTGAGAAAAATGCTTGGATGAAACCATGCTATGTTCACATGTTCATTTTACAGCTAACTCTCTTGCCACACCATAAAACCTAGTTTACAAGTTAGGCTTTTATACACTGTAGAAATGCTACTCAAGTGTTTGTTTAAATTCAGTGAGAACTCTGAAAATGAGGTGACAAAGTTGAGCTACTGGAAAAAAAAGAACAAACGCATCAACTTTCTACTTTTTCTCATGTTATATTCAGATGCTATTTGAGTCCAGTCTACTTTCTAGACCGTTCACCCCCACTAAACTGTTTGTTCCAACTGTGGTCTCAGGAGGTGCCATTTCAGAAGGACAACTAGTCACCAACAAGTAAGCAATTAAGAACTTCTCAGAGGACTAGATGGTGCAGGTTGATGATGAAAGTCAGGACTAGCACTGCCAGCATGCGGACTTAGTGGGTCAAGCTCACTGTTCAAAAGTCCTTGCACATTCCAAGCACTGTTTTCCCTACAGTCTAAGCTTTGTAATAAATTACTTCTGTTGTCCTTGTGCAAATACTTTGCGTACTCTGAACTAAGAGAAGTGCTCGAATGTCATGAAATAAGTAAATAAAAAGATTAGAGGGAGACACGAAACTAGTGTTTTTCAGTGAGCAAGCTACTTCAGTGCTTTATAAAATTTGCAAGTGGTTTTATTAATATCCTAGGCCTAATATTCAAATTGATTAAGGATGACATTTTGCCTAGAAAACTATCACTGAAGGAGTGATAAATTCAGTGTTGATGGGCAAATTAGCGATTGGCACCTCCCATGTTTGACAGTGACAAACACCCATCAGCTCTGACCAAAATGATCCCAGTTGTTCAATATTGTTCACATAAATGGAAGTTCATACATTCTGAAGTGAAATCAAGGAGGTAGGTACTTCTGTTCCTTTTTACAACGGCACAAGACTAAATACTACAAATTGCACATTAATCTTCACAAATAAAAGAAACAAAAACACAAAAAAAAAATTTAGAATGACCAAAACATCATTAGGTTCAAAACACATTTCTTTTAATTTAGGAGTCACCTAGATTTGCGGTTGTCTGCAGAAGAGCAAAGCACAGTAAGTTTATTTATAGCACAGATACACAGACCTAATTTAGAAGTGGCCTCTCTCATTGATTTCCAATAAAAAGAAAAAAAATAGCAAGCACAAGCTGTTTCAACCACTCATAAATTGTGCGACCGTTAAGAAAAAAAAAATATATATTCAGACTAGCTGTAAAACAGTAAGAGGAAGTATGGAAAGACTTACGGATGCTCCTTGTCTTACAGAAGTTTGTATTAAAGCAACGATTATACAGCTGGACCCTGATGCCACAAAGCTGTAGGAGATGCGCTCAGCAAGTTCTGAGAGCTGTTCACGTGCTTGACTCGAACAAGCACATAAGGCTAACCACTGCAAGCACGGGGCCTCGGTGGAAATTATTTACCCTGCTTTGGTTACAGCTCACACCTTATTTTGTTACACTGGCACATGATCTGATGCTAATGTATATATGCAACGTTTATATTTGTAAATACTTTAAAGGTACCTAACATATATGTATGCTGCACTATTAAGTGTATATATACATACACATATAAGAAAATGACTAATCTATGTTTTCCTCCTCAGTATACATACACACATAGACCTCATTTCAGTGAAAAGAGCAAGAACATTTGCTTTGGCATTTCACTGACACTTCTCTATGGGTTAAACACAAAATATCGCTCAGTGGCCACAGCCTAGGATCAAGGCTATACCACCAACATTTCCACGTTAAAAATTATTTGTATTTACTTCAAATTTACTTTTAATTCCAATGAGAACCTGCTATTCAGATTTACATAATCCCAGAACTCACAATTCAGAAACTGTATCTCAAAAGTAATGCCCGTGCCAAGAAAGATGGATTTTTCTTAGGTCTGCTGTTTCATTTGCTCAAACCATCTTGAACACACACACACACACACAAATGGAAAAAACAAGTTTACATTAAGATATACTTTTTTAAGAGACTTTCAGCTTTACTAATTTTGGATGAGGGCAGGAAGAAAGGAAAGTCACTGCCCTTTCTTCCGCACACTTACACTTTAATCAATAATGGCTGTAATTCCCAATTACGCCCTTTAAAACAGAAATAGAGCTCCCCTTGAACACCAGTCCTGCTATTTAGAGAAAAGCCTGTTCAAACCACAAGGTCAGAGCAGACAAAGAAATCCTAAACAATTTGATCTGATCAGACGTTTTTTCCTCTGTGTGTGTATGTAAATATACACTCATATACATATAGATATAGAAAAATAAAAGGACACACCCCTGGGAAACCACCATGCCCAACACTTCGCACCCTGTGAAAGAAATATTTATCATGCAGGTGTGGGTGAGCAATTACATAAAACAACCATACATGCCGATTAAAAGAAATAAACAAATAAAATACACCATGCAGCGATGCGATCGGGACACAGTGAACATCACCGAGAGCCC